>CM067364.1:18653098-18988098 GCA_034401795.1 Chaetoderma sp. LZ-2023a
CACGACACGACGATGTTGGTACTCTACTAGGAGCCTAAACTCGCTCTCATATCCGGGTTCCTACTTAGACGCGTTAGATTTTACTACGCTTTCAAAAATAGTTACCTAATAACAGTGGTGTAAATCAACATTTTAGTAGTTAGAGTGTTGTTTTCACGACATCACATGAACCAGACTTTATTTATTTTATTTATATTAACTACTATTTTGAGATAGATAGCGTCGAAGTGAGCAGTCGTACGTAGTTACCGTTCTAATTTCGTCGCAATTTACGTCAGTTGTCAAATCGTAAAATACATACTGTAGCTAATGAAAACGGCATATTTTCACATTTCAAATTATTTTCTGTCATTCTAACCCCTTAAACCGGTATTTCGTTAATACCGGTTTAATTAGTGATACCGTCACCGGTTTTCTTTTAGGCCAAACCGCCCAGCCCTAGACCTATCCTATTTTTCCATCCATCATATGACATCATAATCAACTACGTGACATGTAGGAGGATGTCATAATCTTCGAAATAGTCTGGTTTTAATGCATAATAGTCTGACACATTGAACGAATTGTATGTGTTTACCATTCAATAAACATTCTATTGAATATCTTGAAACTAATTTGACTGGATGCAGTTGCTGCCTATAGTTAGGGAGGTCAGGGATCGATAGATCCCAACATGAGCGAGGTGTTGGTGGAGCTTAGTTAATGATGGGCGGGGCATAGCGAAAACTGAAAAGGTCTATCAGTTTGTGAAAATCATTCTGTCGCACATTTATTCTAATTTTCATATGAACTCCTTAACATTTCACAGAACAATTCGTTTTAACACCATCGCACTTGACCAATGTACAATCAAATTTATTGACAATGCAGCAGTCTAGTATTACAGATTTTGAATTATTTGTAATTGAGCCTTTGAAATTTTTAGCTGTGGGTAGCAGCTGAATAAACTGCAATGGTTCTGCAGTCTGTCATTTGGTCGCTGAGTCGGTTGGTCGGTCAGTCGCAAAAGTTTATTCTGGGCTGTCCTTTCAAGAGTATTTCATATACAGTAATCAAACTCGGTGTATGCATACATCGTAGGCTCAAGACATGTAACGTAGCAAAGCTCGGTCAGTGTGACCTACTTTTCATGCTTCACCCGCAGCTACCAAGATTCTATCATCCGTGTTTAGCTTTTCATTAAAATTTATCAACGTGTGACATTTTAAAACATTTGAACTGTAGGCTCTAACAAAATAATATTACAATGAGCATTAAGCCTTGCACACTCAAGCTTCTGCAGTAGTCGTTTAAAATGCACATTTGCAGACCAAGAGAGTACTATTTTAGAAAATTTTATGGTTAACCCTTTAATGACTAAATTTGATCAAAAAATCAAAACGTTTTCTTATTAAATGTCTATTTGCAGGCTAAGAGAAGATGATTTTTGAAAATTTACCACTGGGATGACTGGCTCGGTTATCGAGCCAGTCATTTCAGTGGTAAATTTTCAAAAATTTTCTTCTCTTGGCCTGCAAATGGGCATTCCTTAAGACCACTATGTGATTCATCAAGAAAGGGTTAAATGACTTGATCAATAACCGAGACAGTCATTCTAGTGGTAATATTTTCTAAAATATTCTTCTATTGGTCTGCAAATGGACATTTTCTAAGAGAAATTGAAATTTAGTAGGACAAATTTAAGGGTTAAACTGTTCAGACCATTCAGTTGGGCTAATTAGTTTATTAACCTAGATCTCCAATCAGCAGGTATTCACTATAGTAATTAACCTATTCACACTCAATGTGGCCAAAAACAGCTTCTGCATTGTTCTTTAGTAATGCTCATTTGTAGACCAAGTGAAGACTATTTTTGAAAATTGACCACTGGAATGACTGGCTCGATGACCGAGCAAGTCATTCCAGTAATAAATTTTCAAAAAAAAGTCATCTCGTGTTGCAAATGGACATTTTCTATGAGAAAATTGAAGTTATCGTGAACAGATTTGAGCATTTAACGGTTGATATATATGTTTCTGTCACAGATTTGCCATGAAGACCCTGATGTGCAGGAGACGGCTGTAAGGGTCCTGTCTTTAACGGTGCAGCTGTTTGGTGGAGACGGCACAGAGGCTCTCACAGAACAAAATATGGTATGTCAAATACATGAATCCAGTTTCTCAGTCAATCATATGACATCATAATCAACTATGTGACGTGTAGGCTGACATCATAATCAATTACGTCGTGAATGGTAAATTTATGTCGGATTGTCCTAAAACAAAGCCCATGTCGATTGGTGAGTTTGCCCATTTTGTAGAGTTTCAGTTTATAGAATGTGTGGTCTGGGGTTCATCTGGGTCAAGTTTGACTCTCTAACTATAGTCAGTTTCATGGTTTACTGAACAAGCTATGTCAAGCTGAACGCTGAATAGTTAACTATAGTTCATTGGTACCCGGTTCCCTTTTGAATTACTATTGCAGAAAATTTGGAGCAGCGTACCAGTCTCCATTAACCCTTTCTGTCGTCTGTTTTGATGACGTACGAAAATGGGTTATTTTTGTCTGCTAAGATGTCAAAAAGCGTCCATATGACACAAACTGGGAAGGAATAGAGGCTTGGGAACATTGACATACAGTGGGAAAGCATAATTGCATCAAACCTAAGTTATTTAATTACACTTATATGCATTTATTCATGCAAGCGATCGGTGTCCGCCATTTTGAAATTTAGACAAATTTTGCACTAACCATTTGAACCGAGCTCGGGTGCTCGGTTGACTATAGTTGACTAGCTAGTTAATCATTTGGAGTTCGACTGGGAATTTAGTTAGCTATAGGTAACTATGGTTAGGAGTTGAACTTGACCCTTGTGCCATGCTAGCTGGTGTACAGGTGAATTATTGTTTTTTATCAAAATATTTGCACAATCTATACTTATTACCCACTTAACTCCTTTAACCATCAACTTTGTTAAAGCGAGAATTTTTTCAAAGACAATGTCCATTTTCAGACCAAGAGATTATTTTTTTTTTTAAATATAGAACTAGATAAGAGCGACCCAGATAAGACTACTTTTGAAATTTTATAACTGTTTATAACTCGGTTATCAAGTCAGTCACGCCAGTTATAGATTTTCAAAAATAGTCTTCGCTTTACCTGTAAACAAACATTTCTCAATACCATTGCAGAAGCTGTTTTGGCAGGCCTCAACATTAAAGAGTTAACAACCAGTCATATCAGTGAATAGTTTTCAAAACCATTTCCAATACACTTCATTGAGCCAGAGTTAGCTTTCTTACAACCAGCAAAGGGTTAAATTATTGAAAAGGAATGAATGAATGTATCTAGTTTTAGCTATGCCTTGCTCATCTTTAGCTAAGCTCCACCCACACTTCGCCCATGTTGGAATCAATCGATCCCTGCACTTCTCAGTTTCCAGAAAACTATACCTGTTGGTAAGCTGTTCAATATTTTGAAACTAATTGGACTGG
Organism: Chaetoderma sp. LZ-2023a; assembly: GCA_034401795.1. Classification (NCBI taxonomy): domain Eukaryota; kingdom Metazoa; phylum Mollusca; class Caudofoveata; order Chaetodermatida; family Chaetodermatidae; genus Chaetoderma; species Chaetoderma sp. LZ-2023a. The sequence goes on from CM067364.1 coordinate 18,656,572, forward strand.
GTGCTGTTGCAACAGCACCCAGTCAAATTAGTTTCAAAATATTCAACAGAGTGTTTATTTAATAGTAGGCATACAATTCGTACAACTTGACAGACTATTAAGCGTTCATGACAGAGTAAATCATGTCATTCATGACATAATTGATTATGACATCAGCCTACATGTGATGTAGTTTATTATGACATCATATGATTGACTGAGAAACTGGATTCATCAATTGTGACAATCTTAGCAGATATAATTGGACTGTATTAGGAGATTAATTTGTGTATTGTTTTATTTTGTCTGTTCCTTTCAGGTATGGTACAGCCAAGCATTGCGGTCCGCTGACAGCAAGAGGCAGAAGGTGCTACTGAGAATTATCAAAAGGCTTGTAAGTCTATGAAAATGCTGATGAACAAGAATGAGAAATTCTCATCTAGCGTAACCCCTTCACCGATAAATCCATGAAAAAGTATATTCTTTACGATATAAAACTTATTCTGTTGAATATTTTGAAATTAATTTGACTGGAAGCCATTGCTGCCTAAGGCAGCAATGTCTTCCAGTCAAATTAATTTCAAAAGAATATTCAACGGTTTTCCTATATAGTTGCCTTGAAAATGAGATATGTGGAATTCATCTTTTCACATCAAGAGTATACTTACCTCCCTAATACTTTTGATATTGCTAAATATTGGCTTTCACTCAATAAACACTCAGATTAAAACAGTTAGGTGCCCCTACTGGGCAGGGAGTCAGAGCGTAGTCTGGCGGATGCCAGCCCCACCACCGCCCATGCGCAGACTAGCACTTCCTCTTTGCTAATTTATTGGCTAAGAGACAACACATGCTTTTGTGCTAGTGCTTTTTGTAGCTCAATTATAAGCGTTTTTGGCAAAATTCTGAACTGTTGTTACCTGAGAAAGATGGCAGAAAGAGTAACTTCGCCACAGGAGGGCCTTGGACCTTTAAATCAGGTGACTTCTAGTAAAATTAGCGAGTTTTGTCCCGTTGTAATGTGTTTCCGGGACTCGCGCTAAACGTGATAAGCGCCTTGATTAGTTGGTTTATTTCAACTAGGTGCTATATAAGACTAATCTCTCTTTGTGTTTATGTCCACAGGTCTGTGTGAAGAAATATTATGGACATGACATCAGCAGAGGGTTTGTGTCTCTCCACCATGGTTCCATTTCCTACTAATACTGTTAGGTTATCTAACCAAAAATTCTATGTCCAGTGAGTTGGAGGCCTATTATAAAGGTCTTCTCACTTTGCCCTCTTGATCCAATTCCTTCCCCTAGAGGTGGAGAGAGTTAAGAGGCGTTCAGTGGTGGAGTGCTCCAGTTCATCAGGTTGGATGGTTTGTCTAGACAAGGTGTCAGGTATCTAATTATTGATATGAGGTGATGTTAATTATTTAGAGGAAAGGGAGATAATTAACTTTATTTGCCATTGTTATCAGTATATATCTGATGCTTGTGTAGTCGAAATGTCCAGTCTGCACATGTTCTGGTTAGAGATACAATTCGTCCTTGCACTGGGATGTTTGTTGGGGATCGATTTTTTCCTGTCATAGGATTAATGACGTCATAATCAGCCTTGCTCTTTATTAACAATTAAAGTTGTCCGAAGCTGGTTTTCTGATAAATTATGATCTTTATGATCATTTTCCTTCTCTTGAGTTGGTGAGTTTTCTAAGCTTAACTAGTTTGCTCATACTCCTCGTCCTTTGGCCTTTTTCAGAGACCTGGTTGTGCGTCCTGTGGACGATTTTTGAGGGACAAGTTTGGCCCTCATCTCTGTTTTCAGTGTAGCCCCTGTGGTCCCTTGCTTAATTGCGAGATATGTAAGCACTGGGGGGGCGAGCTAATGTCCGAATTCTTGTGCTTGCAGGCGAAGGACAAGGTGGAGGAGGAGAAGAAGAAGCTGAAAAAAGAGGGTGTAAGTAAGAAGGGTAAGAGGAAGGCCTCGTCCGCGGTGGACATGGAGGCCTTCCGGACCGAGATGTTGGGAGAGATGAGGAGGACAATCAAGGATTTGGTTCCAGAGTTGCTTCGTGGCATGCTTCCTGGACCAAATCCTTTATTGACCTCATCATCTGCTTCGGAGCAGGTAATCCCCACCTCTGAATCAACGTTCCTTAGTACGCTTCCGTTGTTTGAAGATTCAGAGGTGGCCCCATTAGAGGGGGCGTTCCATGGCCCTGGCAGCAGGCTTATTGCCGCGCCCAATAGGGACCGTGGACGGTCGTCGCTGGAACCCGCGGGCTGCTTATCAGTCCAGGGGTATCCGCACACCGCGGGTGCCAGTACCTCGTATGGCACCTTCCCTGGCCAGTCCGGGTTAGCTCTCTTTGCTGACCCGGAGTCTAATCTGTCTGGCCAGGAGGATGAGGATTACCTGTTGGGGTCGCCGTCTGAAGACGTGGACATGGATTATGACGTCTGTGCACCCCTCGCGGGGAATACAGGCGCCTTTTTCCACGGTTCTACTCTCCCAGGGGTAGAATCCACGGTTCAGACTGTGGCCCTGGGCGCTGAAGGCCAGCGGTACCGCATACCTCGGCTTGCCGAGAGTGTCGCTGGTGCTGGCCGCGGCCGTGGTGGGGCGGTATATGCCCCGCGCTCTACCACGGCGCCTGCTCCTGGTCAAACCAGTGATATTAGCATGCCGGTATTGTCAGGCCCGCATGTTCTCCCTGGCTTGCCAGGGCTATCAGCGTACCCGCCGTCAAGCTCTGTTGCTTGCGCTCTGGAGGAAGACGAAGGCCCCCGTCTTGTAGAGCGCTCGCAGCTAGCCACGGAGGAGGATTGGTCTGACGCTTGCCAGTGGTTGGTAAGTGTTAGACGAGATCTGCCCGTGGAGCAGTCGGCTAGCCAGCGTGAGCACAGGCCGTGGTTAGCTGGTAAGCCTGCTGCTAACGCTATGCCTTCTCTGCCGCTGGCAGAGCATGTCATTGACATGTTCGAGGCGGCGGAGACGTCCATTAAGTCGAGTGGACGTCTCGCTAAGGCCCCGCGCGAGGTGGCCAGGCGTTGCCGCATCGTGCCCCTGGACTACCAGCGGTACGGTGTGGTACCGAAGCCGAGCGTGGATGACCGCGCGGCTTTGGGTGAGGATGCGCGGCCAGGCTCCCGTTCTGACACGGGAGTCTTGTGTTCGAACGCGTTGCGTTCAGCAAATGCCGCATTGTGTGATGCGGAGGAGAGTGGGAGGGCTTCGATTGCCGCTCTGTCCCACGTCTCCCAGCTGTTACAAGGGGTAGTAACAGCATCCGCATCGCGCCAGCCAAGTCCGGTCACAGTCCAGCGAGCCATCCAGGATGGTATCAACCTGGCTCTGGACTGTATGACGCGGGCGGTGACCAGGAGTGTCCGGGCAAGGCGCACTTTTGCCTTGGATAATCTGTGCCCGTCCCAGGACCTCTACAATAGGCTACTACGTACGCCTATGACAGGTCCTGGTCTCTTTGGAGGTGAGGGGTGTAGGCACCTCCAGGAGACGGTTACTCTGGTCAATAACCAGAGGGCGCTGCGCGAGCAGTTTGAGGTGCTTCGTCGTGCCAACGTTCGCGCCGCACCCCCTGCGTATCGTCCCCTGCAGGCTCGAGGTGGTAGTGGCCAGGTCAGAGGCCAACCACCATCGCAGCGCCGGCCTTGGCCCCGTGCGATTTGGCCAGCAGCGAGGGGGGCGCAGGCTCCTCAGGCGCAGTCAGCCAGGCAGCCGCCCGCGCACCGAGGTGCGCGCGGTGCTGGTCGTGGCGCGCGAGGATCTGGGCGGGGTAATCGTTCCTGATGGGACGGTTACCGCGGTGAGAACCGCGCCGGTGTTTCTGGCAGAGGAGACAGTGCCGCTCTTGCACTCCTTATGTCCACCTCTATCCCTAGGTGGACCGGTGGGAGGCCGGCTAGCCGACCACATGCAAGAGTGGGAACGGTTAACTCAGGACCGTTTAGTCTTGCGATGGCTTTCAGTCGGGTATCATCCCGATTGGATGACAGGCCCGCCATCGCGACTGTCTCTAGTGCCGATCTGGACTCCAAATCCGAGAGATCCAGATCAAAGGTTGTGTATCGAGGAGGAAATAAATTCCCTCATACAAAAAGGAGCTATTCAGCCGGCACAGAGGTGTCCGGGCTTCTATTCAACCCTGTTCTTAGTAACAAAGAACACCGGAGGGTGGAGACCAATTCTCAACCTCAAGCCATTGAACAAGTTCATAGAGACGCCCAGTTTCAAGATGGAGACTGTGCGCTCGGTGTTGGCGTGGTTAGAGAGGGGAATGTGGACAGCGTCGATAGATTTGAAGGACGCTTATTTCCACATCCCCATACACAGGAGTTTCCGTCGCTTCCTGAGATTTGCATTCCAGGGCAGACAGTGGGAATTCAGGGTGCTACCCTTCGGAATTTCCACGGCTCCTCGGGTTTTCACCCGTGTGGTTCTTGCGATCACCGCATACCTCCGCAGGAGAAGCATAGCAGTCCACACGTACATAGACGACTGGCTGTTGAAAGCACACACCCGGGAAAGTTTATCGGCCAGTCTGGAGATTGTTTTGAAAACTCTCACAGACTTAGGCTGGATGATCAATTTCCCAAAATCAGAGCTGATTCCATCCCAGAAGTTTGTTTACCTGGGGATGTTCTTCGATCTAGAGACAGGATATGTTTATCCTACTCAGGAGAGAGTTCAGAAACTCATCTCGTTAATTCAGTCGGTGTGCGACAGTCGTCATGTCCTGGCACGGGTTTACTTGAGAATGCTGGGGTTGATGGTTTCATTGGAACCAGTCATTCCTCAGGCCGCCTTACGCAGGCGGCCGATCCAGTTATTTCTCATGACACAATGGACCCAGAGTACAGGTTCGCTGGACTCGAATGTGTCAGTGTTGGCGCCTCTGATTCATCACCTGCAATGGTGGTTGGACACAGAGAATCTCTTGGTGGGGGTTATGCTAACCCCTCCCCACCCTCAGGTGACTGTGTATACAGATGCATCGATGGAGGGCTGGGGAGCTTGCCTGGAAGAGTCCACGATATCAGGGCTTTGGAATCTGGAACAGTCAAAGGAACATATAAATCTACTGGAGGTAAGAGCAGTAGTCCTGGGCCTGGAACATTTCTTACAGAAAGTTCAGGGCAAGATTGTTCTTATTCGTTCAGACAACTCAACAGTTGTGACTTACATAAACCGCCAGGGCGGAACGAAGTCGCCCAGTCTCTGTATGATGACATGGAGACTGCTTTGTTGGTGTCTGGATCACCAGATTACCTTGAAAGCAGTTCATATTCCGGGAAGGTTAAATATGCTAGCAGACTCATTGAGCCGAAGGATGAGTGTTTTACCCACGGAATGGCAACTAAATCAATGTGTGGCGGATCGTCTGTTCGACCATTGGGGGAAACCCAACATCGATTTGTTCGCAACGAAGAAGAATGCGAAGATGACGACGTACGTCTCTCCGATTCCGGATCCAAGCGCTTTCGCAACAGATGCGTTAGCTATCAGCTGGGGGAGAATGTATGCATACGCATTCCCTCCAGCAATCCTGATTCCAAAAATTCTTCAGAAAATCAGACAAGAGGAATGCCAAGTGCTTCTGATCGCCCCGGATTGGCCAAGCCGATCATGGTATACGGATCTGCTGGACCTTCTGGTCTGCAATCCGGTTCCTCTGCCTCTGATGGACGATATTATCTTCCAGGGCAAGGCCCTTCACAACAATCCGTCAATGTTCAGATTGACTGCGTGGATGTTGTCAAGGAATCTAGAATTAAGGAGGGCTTTTCTGAGCAAGCAGCCATGTTTATGGCCAAAGCCAGGAGGGGGTCAACCTCCAGAGCATATAATTATAAAATCAACAGATTTGCAGAATGGTGCTCAAAAAGATGTATTGATCCAATGGATTCATCTATTCAAGTAGTAGCTGATTTCCTCTGTCACCTCTATGATGCCTATAGCCTCAAGCCTAACTCTATTGCTGGTTATAAGTCAGCATTAATGTCTGTTATTCCTTGCTTGGCTAAGAGGGGAAGTGATGAAGTAAATACATTAAATGTATTAATTAAAGGCATGGGCAATCTAAGACCAAGGAATCCACCTGTGATTCCGTCTTGGAGTTTATCGCTAGTGCTTCAAGTACTAGGTGATAAGCCTTTTGAACCACTTAGTTCCATTTCTATGAAACTATTAACACTGAAGACTGTGTTTTTAATTGCTGCGGCCTCGGCTAGGCGTAGGAGTGAAATTCATGCCTTATCAGCCGAGGATGACCGTTTTGTGGTTTCAGGGGAAGGCCTTAAGCTGCTACCTAGGATTAATTTCTTGGCTAAAAATCAGTCGTTGAAATATCCAGGTCAACCTATTATTTTGCCTGCTTTAACTAGATATGATCCTAATTCTAAAGCATGGTGTCCTGTCCGGGCGCTTTGCCGGTACAAGCAACGTACGGCGGAGTGGCGCACCGATCAGTCAGCGTTATGGTTGTCATATATTGAACCCCATGGCAGGGCTTCTAAGGACACCATTTCCAGGTGGATTGTAGAATGCATTCAGTTTTGCCATAAATCCGCCACCGGGAAGCAGGTTGACGTGGCCAAGGCTCACAGTGTCCGCGGCGTAGTGACATCCACTGCCCTATTTAATGGGGTCCCTGTGGATGATATTATGTCGGTGGCTCAGTGGCACTGTGAGTCAAGTTTTACAGACCATTATCTCCGTGACACCTCTAATCCTCTCGCCTTGTCGATTTTGAAAAAATAGCTAGGCATATATATTTTTGATGGGGTTTCCTCATTGCTTATATATTTCACAATTAATTTATGGAAACAACCACTAATTTGGGACTGCATCGATCTTCACCAATGGGAAGAGGATGTCAGCAGCCATTTCAACAAGGTCAGTCTTGTGTATGTGTTGTCCATTGTTGATTGTCTTGTCACGTTACCCGTTATTTATATGATGATGGTTTTGTGTATTTATGTGGTTCATTGTTGAGAGTATACGAAAATGGAGTTTTTTCGTCTCTGTCCTGTAGTACATGGCACTTGTACGTAGAGAGCGTATAGGACATTGAGGTCATTCGACTCTTCCTCCCAGGAAGGAGGGGGGGGAGCGCATATGACATTCGGTCATCTCTCATACATCGGGGGTGTTATCCGATGGTTAGTCAAATCCTGACTGTTTTTTCATACAGTTTCAGAAGTTTAAGTGCCTTAAACGCAGAAAAGCGTATAGGGATGAGCTGGTCTTTTGACCTCGCCTCCCTCCCGCCGAATTCACTGTCGAATTCTGGCAATATCAAAAGTATTAGGGAGGTAAGTATACTCTTGATGTGAAATAAATGAAATCAAGGATTTCTTTTTTCACGAGAGAGTTGATACTTACCTCCCTAGATACGGACCCGGCCTCTCCACCCCACAGAGGCTCGGTCTTCAGGCTCTTTATAGTTGCATGTGTATCAGCCAATAAATTAGTCAGAGGAAGTGCTAGTCTGCGCATGCGCGGTGGTGGGGCTGGCATCCGCCAGACTACGCTCTGACTCCCTGCCCAGTAGGGGCACCTAACTGTTTTAATCTGAGTGTTTATTGAGTGAAAGCCAATATTTAGCAATATCAAAAGTATTAGGGAGGTAAGTATCAACTCTCTCGTGAAAAAAGAAATCCTTGATTTCGTTTAGTAAAAAGGTTAACAACTGTTTCAACACAGAAATCACAATATTGCAAGATTTTTGAAAGTAAATGGTCTGGAAGCTGTTGTTGCGAAAGTAACACCGTACACTGAAATTGTTTAATCACGAGAATATTTCTTGCAATATAAGAAATTGTTTTTATCTTGTAGCATTAAGTGTTAATGAATAGGCTCTGAAGGTTAGTTGTATCGACGCTTTAGCGGTCAAGATTGGTTAAGAAGATTTAGATCTTCTTATCGAATGTCCATTTACAGGCCATCGAGCCAGTGATTCTAATGGTAAATTTTCAAAAATAGTCTTCTCTTGGCCTGTCAATGGTCATTCTTAGCGACAACTGCAGGCTGGTTTTGGCCAGAATGATCATTAAAGCGTTTATTTTACCACTGGAATGATTGGCTCGAGTATTGAGTCAGTTATTCCAGTGTTAAATAATAAAAATACGGTCTTGGCCTGTAAATATACAATCCTAAAGTCCACTGCAGAGGTCAATTGGGGAATTCAGTTTCTACTTCGAATAATACTTACCAGATGTACTATTATGATAATGTCTATTATCTAGTCTAGCTCAAAATAAACAATTAAAACTCCGCACTCTCCTGGTCCTGCCCATACTGTGTCCGGGAATACCATAGCCGCAGGTACCGAGTCTATTCCCAATCACAGTCAGATTCGTCTATTTTGCGCTTGTTTCAAGTCGCATGTGTTTAGAGTGTCATTTAATTGATAAATTAAGCAGTTTTAGCGTGTGTTTGTGAAAACCATCGCTGGACTAATGGAGGAACTAGGGAAATCATCACAGGGGCAGGTTGTATCAATCTAGAATTTATACATTCGTGCCATAATGACTGTTTGAAATTTCCTTAAATTGGCACATTGTTTTATAATGTTAGCCATTGTTGGAGTCGCTTCTGTACCCGTTAACTTTTAGTTTTAATTCGGGTACTCGGTTAATTTCTCTTGCGACTCGGTTCCTCTAAGATGGATGCGCCTTTAGCCAAGATGGCGGCGCCCATGTAATATGTCGTTGTTGGCTTGGTGTATCCAGGCACTCTGTTATCGCCGATTTTAGCTCTCGCTTCATTGTCGAGGGTGTTTGTAGTGATCGGCGAGGTTTTCTTGGTTATTTAACGTTAGTTAAAGGCTGAGTTGTGTTTTGTAAAAAATTTTCACTCAAAAAAGTTTCAAATATTTCCTGCCTAAGACTTGTTATCATTAATTTAAGAGAAAGTTAATGTGTTTAAGAAATCTTAACTATCAAGTCTATTGTGCGTATTGCTCGTCATCACTTGTCATGTGCAGCGTTTTAATTCTTCTCTGTGTTCGCAGAAACCGAAGAACCCGGACACGTTGTGCCAGAAGTGCAACAGGTTCATGAAACGGAAGTATCTTGGTCATCACTGTGTGGCGTGTGCGAAGTGTAAGGTCGGAAGCCCTTGTGATGTGTGCGTCAAGTGGTCGTCGGCAATGGTGGCTGAGTTTGACAGGGATCGACGGGCGAGGCTAGAGAAGGACAAGGCAGTGAAGCGGCAGCAAGCGTCGTTGGTTGGACTGGAAGTTCGGCTGAATGAGAGGATGGATTCAGCACTGGGCGTATGGGCGGCCCAGTTCAAGGCCATGTTTGATTCATTACAGTCCACGGTCCCGGTGAGGCAAGCTGGTGCAGGGCAACCATTAGGTGGTCCGGCTAGTTCTGCTGAGGGTCATGCACCTGACCCTTCTCTGTCCTCGGCTCAAGAGCCGTCGGTAGAGGAGGAAGATTTGCTGTTGATGGAAGACTCCGGCATGCCGGATCTTTCAATGTCGGCGATGCCTAGTACGTCCCAGGGGTCTCCCTCGGGATTTGTACGGGTTTGCCAGGCGGATGGTGATGTCGACGTTCCGTCGGGCATTTTTCATCCGTTATTTGTGCAACCGGATATGCCGGCGGAGCCGTGGTTTGCGGTTCCGACGGCTATCCCGGCGGCGTTAGGCGCGGCTCCTATCGGAGTGACAGTGCCAGCCGTGATTGAGGCGGTCGTAGTCCCGGATCCCGTGTTGGAGCCGATGGACTGCGGAGAATCCGTATCCGGCGATTCGTTGGATACTGGTGCCACTGGTAGTCGCGCTATGGATGCGCTCTGTCCTGGCAGAGACGTATATCGTAGCGTTCAGCAAGGATCGTCAGTGGCCCTCTCATCTAAGGGAGAGAGGGAGGATGAAAACGGGAGTTCTTTAATGGATGATTCCGCTTTCTGCACCGAAGCTGAATGGGTGCAGGTCCTTGGATGGATGACCAATCGTCTCGGGTTGGCATCGGATCTAGGATCTCAGCGCGATCCGGCGATGGAGCGGATGTCAGAGCGTGCGGCTAGCGCTCTGTCCAGTGGCTCTTCGGCCATGCCTACACTCCCCTTGGACACGCAGACTTCTGACATGTTGGAAGTTGCGGCATATCGTCTGGTTCAGCCAGACTATGCGTTGCCCAAGGCCCCGAAGGGGATAAGGAGTAGGGTCCGTTTTCCGGAGCAGGCCTATCATCAGTACGCCAGAGTTCCACGGCTTTCCGTTGCGGAACGTGAGGCGCTGAATAGGCCGTTGGCTGGGAAGGCCAAGGGGCGGTCACGTCCCTTGGTTTTCTCAGACCAACAAAGACCCGTTTAATGAGCTCACGCTCATTGAGGATGCGGCTAGGGCAGCCATGGCTGCGCTGTCGCACGGGTGTACCGTCTTGCAGGGTATGCTGAACTGCACAGCGGAAGGCGGACAGGTGCCAGAGGCTGCTCCCGGAGTTATTCGGAGTTATTCGGGACACCATGCGCCTGTCTCAGGATTGCCTGGCCAGGGTGATCACAAGAACTTTAGCAGAGTGACGGAGAATGGTTCTCGATTGTGTGGAACCAGGACCGGAGATGAGGGCAGCGTTATCTTCTGCGCCTTTCATAGGTCCAGGCTTGTTCGACGGCTCGGCACGACAAGCGCTTTCTAAAGTTGCATCGATGGTGGCGGAGCAAGAGGTGGTCGGCAAGTCGTGGAAGTCGACCAAGAGGACTCAGCCGCAACAGTCCTACCGTCAACACAGGTAGCACAAGGGCCTGGCCGTTCGTCCGCATACAAGCCCTCTAGTAAGAGGCCGTATGAGGACGACGGGAAGGGTGGCGGTTCGGGCTGAGGCGGCTACCGTAAGGATAGTCGTGGCGGCGGTTCCGGACCGTCATACCACAAGAAGCCGCGGGGCGGCCGTGGGGCTCGTTCCTGACGGGTTTCCGGCGGAATCAATACCGGCGGCTTTGGAAACAAATGGAGTCGAGAATCTTCACCCAAGCGATGTAGCGTCTTGTCGGCTAATCTCGACCGACAACTGTGTGCAGATTCCTTCCGTCGGAGGCAGACTTCAGCTATTCCTAAGCCAATGGGAACAGGTCGTGCGCGACTATTTAGTCTGTCAGTGGCTAAGAAACGGCTACGATCCGGACTGGCTCATCCATCAATCGTTAGTTCCGTTAACCTCGACTCCAATATGGACTCCTATTCCAAGGGAATTAGACCGTCTAGTTGCCATTCAGTCAGAGATAGAATCGCTTCGTCAGAAGGAGGCCATTCACCTGGTCGCCGATCAGTCATCACTGGGCTTCTATTCGATTATGTTCCTAGTTCCGAAGCGTACCGGAGGGTGGAGACCAATTCTCAATCTCAAACCGTTGAACAAATTTATTCTTTCTCCCAGATTTCAGATGGAGACGGTAGCAGCGGTGATGACAGGGCTCAGGAAAGGCATGTGGGCGGTATCAATAGATCTGAAGGATGCTTATTTTCATATTCCAATGTCAATTCCCTTTCAGAAGTACCTGCGATTTGCATTCCAAGACAATGTTTGGGAATTCAATGCTCTTCCATTCGGCCTGACCACGCCTCCGAGGTGGTTCTCGCCATGACTTCCTTACTTCGCAGGAGAAACATAGCTGTTCACACTTACATAGACGACTGGCTGCTAAAGGCGGGGAATCCAGTCACTCTGCGCAGCAATCTGAAGGTAGTCCTAGACTTATTAAAGAAGCTAGGATGGATTGTGAATCTAGAGAAATCAGAACTGACTCCATCCCAGGAGTTTGTTTATCTGGGAATTTTTTTAAATCTCAGGGACGGCGTAGCTTTTCCGGCGGAGAGCAGAGTCAGAAGCCTGATTGCAGTATTGGAGTCAGTTTCTCTAGGAGCCTATCTGACGGCGCGTCAATTTCTCAGAATACTCGGTTTACTAGTATCTCTGGAGAAGGTGGTGCCATATGCGGCGCTCAGGCGCAGGCCGATTCAGATGTATTTGATGTCGTTCTGGTCACAGAGAACAGATCCGTTATCTCTGAGAATACCAGTAAAAGAACCATTGATATTCCACCTTCAGTGGTGGTTGTCGGAACAGAATCTCCTGCGAGGTGTTCCTCTACAACCTCCTCAACCTCAGATGTCCATATTCACGGATGCATCGTTGACAGGTTGGGGAGCGGTATTGGACAATCAGTCAGTGTCAGGGGAATGGGATCGGACCAGTGCGCAGAAACATATCAATGTGCTCGAGCTATTAGCGGTGGTATTAGCACTGCAGAAGTTCGAGAGTCTAGTTCAAGACAAAATTGTCCTAGTAAGGACAGACAACTCAACAGTGGTGTCTTATTTGAACCGCCAAGGCGGGACAAGATCACCGGAGTTGTGTATGATGGTTTGGAACCTTCTGCTGTGGTGCCAAGAGAGGAATATTATTCTTCGGGCAGCACACATTCCAGGAAGATTGAACATCTTAGCGGATGCTCTCAGTCGAAGGACGGTTTGTCGTCCGACGGAATGGCAGCTCAACCAAGTGGTAGCGGAGGTTCTATTCAAACAATGGGGCAAGCCAATTGTCGACCTATTTGCAATGAAGAAAAACGCAAAGATGGTCACGTACGTGTCACCGATCCCGGACCCGTTAGCTCTAGCAGTAGACGCACTGGCGATAAGTTGGAAGGGAATGTACGCGTATGCGTATCCTCCAACAATTCTCATCCCGAAAGTTCTGGCAAAGATAAGAGAGGGGATGTGCCAAGTACTACTGATCGCTCCTTATTGGCCAGGCCAATCATGGTTTACGGATCTGCTGGACCTTCTGGTCTGCAGTCCAATCCCTCTTCCAGACACAAGAGATGTAATCTCTCAGAACAAGGGTCTGTACCTTCACGACAGACCAGAAATGTTCAAATTGACTGCATGGATGTTGTCAAGCAGCGTGCAATTGAGGGTGGCTTTTCTGAGCAAGCAGCGAAGTTTGTTGCTTCGGCCAGAAGAGTTTCGACCACAAAAACATATAATTGTAGAATCAACAAATTTGCACAGTGGTGTGAGAGAAGAGATATTGATCCCTTTTCTGCATCTGTTCAACACGTAGCAGATTTTATCTGTCATTTATACGAAGTTGACAAACTTTTACCTTCTACCCTAGCAGCATATAAGTCTGCATTAGCTTCTGTCATTCCTAGTCTCACCATTGGGGGAGTGGAGAATGACACCTTGAATGAAGTTATCAAAGGAATGAGCAATCTGCGACCTAGACAGCCAATTCCTATCCCATCATGGAATCTATCTCTTGTTCTACAGGTTTTAGGGCATGCTCCCTTTGAACCGATTAGATCTATTGACATTAAACTGTTAACTATTAAATCAGTTTTCTTGGTTGCAGCAGCGTCGGCGAGAAGGAGAAGCGAGATTCATGCGCTTTCTGCCGAACAAGACCGTTTTGTCGTCACGGGTGAAGGTTTAAGATTACTTCCACGTCTTTGTTTCCTGGCAAAGAATCAGTCACTTAAATATCCAGGACAGCCGATCAATTTGCCAAGTTTAATTAGACATGACCCAAATTCTTGTGCTTGGTGTCCTGTCAGATGTCTAAAGATGTATAAGAAACGTACTTCTGAGTGGAGAGACGACCCGAAATCTCTGTGGTTATGTCTCAAAGCTCCCCATTTACGTGCTTCGAAAGATACTATTTCTCGTTGGATAGTTGATGCTATTCAGATGTCGCACAAGATCGCTACAGGAAAGCAGATTGATCGTGCGAATGCCCATGAGGTCCGAGCACTAGCAGCATCATCGGCCCTTTATAAGGGTGTCTCTTTAGAGCAGGTGATGTCTGTAGCACAATGGCATGCCGAGTCGTCATTCACTGATTTCTACCTTCGAGACATCTCCAGCACACTTAATCCAGTAGCCGTCGCCAATCTGTCGAACCTAAACTAAGCCACGTCCGACCACTACTTCGCACACATCACAAAAGCCTTCCGCCTACACTGACCAAGCGCTATGCACATGACTGAGTACGACCGTGGATTGGGCCTAGCTCCTGTGATGATCAAGAACAGATCGACCACTCAAAAATGGTGACTGTTTACATTAATTAAGTGACTATAAATATGTTTACTTCCAGTCGAAATACCAGACTGAGTAAGTGAATAGTCTGGTACAAGAGTATATTTATCCTCTCATACAGACATTAGACTCATTCCAATTTGAAAATCTAATCGATATACTGATAGTTTTTTTCAAAGATTTGAAGTTGTAGTAGCTTCTTTGCACTCTACTGGACTGCCCTAGCTGAGACTTGGGGCTGACACGGGTCTGGTGGGTGTTGCATCCCCATGGACATCCCTCTGGTTTTGTGCGGACAAAAGAGGGGGGGGGGGGGAGCGCGGTCTAGACCATGGAAGTTTAGCACTCTATGAGTCAGATAGCAGAACCCAAGCGTATGCCAGGGTTTTAGTCTCTTCACAACCTTCTCTGTTGGATGGTTGATGAGTGCTGGTTCGAGCCTCACCTCCTCCCACCGGCATTTCCTGGCTGTCGAAATCCGGAGTTTATCATAATAGTACATCTGGTAAGTATTATTCGAAGTAGAATCAAAAAAGCATCCGCTTTTGTTTCTACGAGAATTCTTAATACTTACCAGATGTACTATGGCCCTGCCTCAGCCGCCCCGCTGAGGTGAGGCTGAGCTGCTTTCGCAGTTTGCCAAGGCAAATATAAGACGAATCTGACTGTGATTGGGAATAGACTCGGTACCTGCGGCTATGGTATTCCTGGACACAGTATGGGCAGGACCAGGAGAGTGCGGAGTTTTAATTGTTTATTTTGAGCTAGACTAGATAATAGACATTATCATAATAGTACATCTGGTAAGTATTAAGAATTCTCGTAGAAACAAAAGCGGATGCTTTTTTGATTTAGCTATGACTGCCTATCTTTAGCTTAGCTCCATCCACGCTTTGACCGTGTTGGGATGAATCTCAATTTCCAGAAAACTATGGCAGCAAATTAGTTTCAAAATATTCAACAGCATGTTATTTATTCAATAACATGTTATTAGCTCACCTGACCGGAAGGCCAAGTGAGCTTATGCCATGGTAACCATTCGTCGTCCGTCCATCCGGCGTCCTGCATCCGTCAACTTTTTCTTTAGACGATGACTTCTCAAGAACCACCAGACCGATTTCAATTATATTTGGCAGGCAGTATTCTTGGGGCATGGCGATCCAAGTTTATTCAAACGAAGATGATCGGCCATCTTGAATTTTTGCCGATTTTTAGAAATGTTTTTTTAAATCTTGGAAACCGCTTGGGGAATCGATTCAAAACTCATGAAACATCATCTAGGGCAAGAGCCAAGTTTGTTCAAGTGAACTTGATTGACAAAATGGTTTGGCAGCCATCTTGGATGACCAAGTTTTTTTGCAAAAATGACTTCTCTATAACCGCTGAAGGGATCAGGTCAAAATTTCGGAGATATGATTAGGGACTACAAATTAATGTCCTAATACAGGCCATTAACATTTGTTCAAGGGAAGTTGATCCATCAAAAAAATGTGCCGCCGTGGACCAATCAAATGTAGTGTGTTTGGTGGCCATATTGGATTTTATTATTTTATGGATTTTGAAACCGAAATTGTTTTTAAATAGGTTTTTAGGTATTCTAATTTCAAATTTGCCATTTTCAAAACTGTCGGGCATGTCAGATAAGCAGGTTGTCGGCCATTTTGGATCTTATTCCTGCCAAAAACTTCCATGCTAAGGCAATGGGAAATTTAAAATGTCTTCTCGAGAACCACTGTGCCAATTTCAAGTATATTTGTTAGGAAGCATCCTTAGGGAATATGGATACAGGTTTGTTTAAAGGAAGACAATGGGCCAATTTGGTCCGCAGCCATCTTAGATTTTGGACGACTTTTTAAAACGTCTTCTCTGAAGCCGCTTGGGGGATCGATGCAACCTCATGAAATATGATCTAAGGAAAAAGCTGAACTAAGTTTGTTCGAGGGAACTTGAGTTGCCAAGTGGTTTGGTGGCTATCTTGGATGGCCTAGTTTTCGCAAAAACGACTCCAAACCCACTGAATGGATCGGGCCGAAATTCGGCAGATATGATGAAGGCTGAAATTGCCATTAAAATTTGGCCATGGAAAGTTGATATGTTAAAAAAAACCATGTCCACCATGAATCAATCAAAATTTAACATTTTTGGCGGACATCTTTTATTTTCAACACATTTTTGAGAAAATCATAAAAAGATTTACTTATTAACCACTGGGCCAATTTTAATAAAACTTGGCTAAGCCTTCTTTACAGAAATTTGATTGATAAATTTTTTCTGTGGTCATCTCGTTTTGTTCGTTTGTGCCAGTGACAAATAATTCCAGGTGAGCGATAC
Organism: Chaetoderma sp. LZ-2023a; assembly: GCA_034401795.1. NCBI lineage: Eukaryota > Metazoa > Mollusca > Caudofoveata > Chaetodermatida > Chaetodermatidae > Chaetoderma > Chaetoderma sp. LZ-2023a. The sequence continues at coordinate 18,672,947 of CM067364.1, forward strand.
AGGCCCCTTGGGCCTCTTGTTAAATAATAAAGACATACAATTCATACAACAACGTTTAGTCCGCCATCAATTAAGTGTTCGTGATGAACTTAGCTATGTCATTCATAATATTGATTATTACGTCATCCTACATGACGTCATATGATTGATGGATAAACTGGAATTCTTAATTTTGGCCGGCTTGACCTAGCTGACTTATCACTCATCTCTGATATAGAGATGCGGTAAATGATATATTTTCACTGTCCTATTGTAATGTAAATATATCATCTAAAATGCTTTAAATTGAATTCTGTGGTTGTCATGGTTTTATGGTAATGTTTAACCCTTTAATGGTAAAATTTGGTCCAAAAAATGTTAATATTTTCTTATTGAGTGTCCATTTACAGGCCCACAGAATACAATTTTTGATAATTTATCACTGAAATGGCAGTCATTGCAGTGGTAAACTTTCCAAAATTGTATTCTTTTGGCCTGTAAATGAATATCTTACAGGACCATGGCAGAGGCCACTAAAGGATTAATCTATTTACAGTTGATCACCGACCGTAAGCACATAGAGAGCCTCTATAGTCAGGGACAGAAGTTAGCCGACACCATAAAAACACTGGCACAAACAGCCAGGTAAGTAATCTTACCGTAACCCTAGTGATTCCAGTGCAATTGTTTAACCCTTTAACACTCATATCAGCCAAAAACTGCTTCTGTAGTGGTCTTGAGAAATGCCCATTTGCTGACCAACTGAAGACTATTTGTGAAAATTTACCGCTAGAATGACTGCCTCGGTTATCGAGCCTGTCATTCCAGTGGTAAATTTTCAAAAATAGTCTTCTCTTGGTCTGCAAATGGACATTTTCTATGAGAAAATTGAAATTTTCTTGACAAAGTTTGAGAGTTAAAGGGTTAACTCTTTCATGTCTAAGCTGGCTAAAACCAGCTTCTGCGATGGGCTTGAGGAAAGTTCATTTGCAGGCTCAGATAATACTATTTTTGAAAATTTACCACTGGAATGCCTGGCTCCGAGCCAGTCACTCCAGCAGTTTATTTAAAAAAATTGTCTTCTCTTGGCCTGCAAATTTACATTAAAAAAGCAAATATTTCAATAATCTTGACTAAATTTAGCCGTTAGAAGGGTTAATATTTTGAAATAATTGCTGCCTTAGGTCGTAACAGCTTACAGACAAATTAGTTTCAAAATATTCAAAATAATCTTGTATTAATGGTGTGTAATGTTCAGTTGAAATGGTTATCTGGTGGTGATGGATTGTAGATATCCCAAAACATTGGCTAAAATAGTTAAGATTTGCCTAAGGAAAAGTGTAGTTGGCTAATCTATTGGCTAATAATTTGTGAAAGCCAGGTCTGTCCCTGTATTAGCATTGGGCACAGTCAAATTCTTCCCACATGTGGTTCACATCTATTGATTGAACGATACCATCGCGCTGAGGTTCCTTTTATTTGACACATTATTCCAATCAGGACATTTGAAACCAGGGATTGTCATAAGGGTCCTTTTGAGGCTATATACCCCCAAAATCCAGCTTGAAACCCCCAAAAGTAGTGGCAGAGAGTCCCGTGGGACCCCTGAAAACCTTGTATCATTGTGTTATACTGAGTAGTTTTATAGGTTTTTGCACAAAAATACTTACACAATTGAGCATGAAATCATCATAATAGTTGTGAGTCCACGATACCGTCTAATTTTAGTATGTATGAAAAATATTGCTTGGGAACCCCAGATTTCAGTTTTGGAGCATCAAATTTCAGTTGGGGACCCCCAGATTTCAGGGTGTGTGGTCCTTGGGACCTCCAAAATTTAGATGCCATGAGAAACACTGTTTGAAACCATAAAATATGCTTCTTTTGTCTTGTGTCACTTGTCAGAGGAGTGGTGTCACTTGTCAGAGGAGTGGGGTCACTTGTCAGAGGAGTGGTGTCACTTGTCAGAAGAGTGGTGTCACTTGTCAGAGGAGTGGTGTCACTTGTCAGAGGCGTGGTGTCACTTGTCAGAGGAGTGGTGTCACTTGTCAGAGGAGTGGTGTCACTTGTCAGAGGAGTGGTGTCACTTGTCAGAGGAGTGGTGTCACTTGTCAGAGGAGTGGTGGCTGTGAGTTTATGGAGCTGAGCTTGTAACTCAAAGTTAATATGTTCAAATTCTATCTGATAAATTTGTATTGTCGTATTCATACCATGACATATGTCATCACTCGCCAGCTGTATATCGCTAAAAGCTCATCACATGGCATATGAAGATGTAATTTATACTCACACAGTGCTGCCAGATACCCCATTGGATGTGCATAGTTTATTTCTATGTAATTTCTTTTTCATGATTTTGAGAAAAACGTCAAGTATACGCAAAATTATGAACATTAATTTGTTCCACACAACATTTCATGAATATATTGAGGCAAGAAAATGTTCAATCTAAATTTTGGAAAGCAAGAGTATTGTATCTGATACGTGTATCCTTGATTGATTGATGCTCTCTCACACACATTCGCTCTCTCTCTCTCCCCCTCCCCCCTCCACCTCCTTTGTCTCACACACACTCACTCTCTCCCCCTCCTCTCACACACACTCACTCACTCTCCCCTCCTACCTCTCACACACGCGCACTCCCCCCCCCCCCACGGTTATCTCACACACACACTCCCCCCTCCTTTCACACTCTCTCTCACACACACACTCTCTCCCCTCCTCTCACACACACTCACTTTCTCCCCCTCCTCTCACTCTCTCACACACTCACTCTCTCCCCTCACACACACTCGCTCTCTCCTATCTCGCTGACACACACTCGCTCTCTCTCCTCCCCCCCCCCACCTTTCTCTCACACACACCCTCCCTCCTCTCACACTCACACACACACTCACTCTCCCCGCCTCTCACACTCACACACTCACTCACTCCCTCACCTTCCTCTCATCCTCTCACACACACACTGTCTCCCCTCCTGTTTGTCTCTCTCTCTCTCTCTCTCACACACACACTCACTCTCCTCCCCCCCCCCCCACCTTTCTCTCACACACACTCCCCCTACTCTCACACACACACTCACTCTCTCCCCTCTTCTCACACACACACACACTCACTCTCCCCCTCCTCTCCTATCTCTCTCTGACACACACTCGCTCTCTCCTCCCCCTTTCTCTCACACACACTAACTCTCTCCCTCCTCTCATACTCGCACACACTCACTCTCTCCCCCTCCTCTCACTCTCACACACACTCACTCTCTGCCCTCCTATCTCTCTCTGACACACACTCGCTCTCTCCTCCCCCCGCCCCCACCTTTCTCTCACACACATTCACTCTCTCCCTCCGCTCACACTCTCACACACACTCACTCTCTCCCCTCCTCTCACACACAGTCACTCACTCTCTCCCCCTCCTCTCACACACACTCACTGTCTCCCCTCCTATCTCTCTCTCTCTCTCACACACACACACTCTCGCTCTCTCCTTCCCCCGCCCCCCGCCCCCACCTCCTTTCTCTCACACACACTCACTCTCTCCCCCTCCTCTCACACTGTCTCACACACACTCACTCTCTCCCCTCCTCTCATATTGTCACACACACTCACTCTCCCCCCCCCCCCCCTCTCCTCTCACACTCTCACACACACTCACTCTCTCCCCTCCTATCTCTCTCTCTCACACACACTCCCTCCTCTCGCTCTCACTCTCCTCCTTCCCTCCTATATGCCTATCTTTCTCCATCTCTCTAAGTGGTTACCCTGCATTCTTCCATACATACCCCACTTCGAGATGCTCAGAGATGTCTTCCATTTCTTATCCTATTTTGAAACATGTAAATACTTTCTGTGGTCACCCTGGTATTTAGAATTCAAAATTATAATATGCACGATAATATATATTGTATCTTCAGCTCCCAAGCAGACATGGGTGTTTCCAGTCTGGCAGTGGACATCCTTAAAGCCGCTGGTCATTGGAGATGAATGAACACCTGAGTACAATTCATCCTGCATGGGTGACCGCCTGTGATTTGGGGCCAAAATATGATGATTTGAAAAACCACCTGTCTTAAAGAACCACATTATTTTCACGCCAGAAGGCATATTAAATCCAAGACGCTTGTATTAACCTTTTAACACTCAAATCTGCTCAAGAAAATTTTTATTTACTAATAGAAAATGTCCATTTGCAGACCAAGAGAGGACTATTTTTGAAAATTTACCACGAATGACTGGCTCGATTAATGAGTCAGTCATTCCAGTGATAAATTTTCGAAACTAGTCTTCTCTTGGTCTGCAAATGGACATTTCTCAAGACCGCCATGGCTTGATTGTTGACTGCTTAAACATTTCCATTGTAGATAGAAGTATTCCATTGATGTGCTCTCCTGATATGTTGAGAGCAAGCAGTTTTAAAAACAAAATACCTTTTTACGTTTTCTAAGTCAAAAACTTTTGTTGCTTTGGTCCGTGAAAATGAGTGGGTTAAATTCAAGATTGCTCAGCTTAACATTGCCACTATATATATATATATATATATATATATATATATATATATATATATATATATATATATATATATATATATATTATATATATATATTTTATATATATATATATATATATATATATATATATATATATATATATATATATATATATATATATATATATATATATATATATATATATATATATATACATACATACATACATACATACATACTGTTTTCGTGTCGATCCCTAGGTGGAGGAAAGCTCGACATAGCGATCCAAATGGTGTGTAGCATCCGGTGTGCATCACGAATTAGGAAAATGTTAGTTTCAATGGACACATAATTCCTGACATCAATGGCTTATTTGATCTCAATAAAACATAACAGATGTGTAATAAAGAAATATTAGTTACCTCTTCGGGATGCAGAAATTGTTTGAGTGTAGCTTTCGTGACCATCTCGGTCACTTCTGCAGCACTAACTGACGGTCGCTGGCAACGCCACTCTGGTCAGTTCTCGTGAAGTGACAGCATGGACTGGTAGACTGCTGGTATACGGTAGCCCTCGTCTCGGTTCATGGTTGGCTGATGCTTGTAGATTTCTATGGCCTTTAACCTTCCATTTAAATAAGTTGGTCTCGATGTGGATGACCGAGGCTCTGCTGGCGGGGATGGCATGGTCAGTGGATTTTGTGTGTTAGTGGATTCTGTGTGTTCTGCCACAGCTGAGTTGGAATTGATTGTAAGATGTTCTTTAACTCTGGTGCCGAGGCATTTTTGTTTCACCTGTATATATTACAGATTTGATTTATGCATCCTATCTCCATCATAAAGAAAATGATTTTCAGTTTTTCTCCATATTTTGTTGGCCGATTTGTCTCCTTTTAAGCCAAGAATTAGAAGAAAGTTGTTCAATAGACATTTGATACATCACTGCCTTGGACTATTTTAGCCGTCTGACTGCAGTTATTTGCAGACAACATATCCCAAGGGTTACATCTCTGGACCATGTAAATATTTTGGAAATAATTTGACTGAAAGTTGTTTGTGTCTAAGCCACCAACAACTTTCAGTCAAATTTTTTTCAAGATATTCAGCAAGTCAAGAGTTTTTGCTCGTTGACGTTATTTCACTTCAAGAGTATGCTTACCTCCCTAACACTGATATTCCCAAATATCGACTTTCACTCAATAAACACTCAGATTAAAAAGGTTAGGTGGCCTTACTGGCAGATGCCAGCCCCAACCTCGCGCATGTGCAGACTAGCACTTCCTCTTTTCCAATTTATTGGCAAACACATGCTAGTTAAATTTTTTGCTAAGGTTTCTGCTTGTTGTGTCTAAACAAACTCAATTCCACGTGATACCGTTGTTGTCTCAAGCTAAATCGCCGGTGGAAGGACCAGGTCCGAGTTATCAGGTGAATTCTAATACACGCTACCGCGATGCCATCTCTGCCGCTAGCAGAGCATATCGTGGATATGTTCTCAGTGGCAGAGACGTCCATTAAGGCGAATGGACGTCTCGCAAAAGCCCCTTGCGAGGTGGCAAAGCGATGCCGCATCGTATCTGGTGATTACCAGAAGTACGGTGTAGTGCCTAAGCCCAGTGCGGATGATCGCGCTGGGCTAGGCGAAGACACGCGGCCAGGCTCCCGTTCTGACACGGGAGCGCTGTGCACGGGCACGCTGCGCTCGGCTAACACCACATTGTGCAATGCGGAAAAGAGTTTGAGGGTGTCCATCACGGCGCTCTCGCACGTCTCCCAACTGTTACAGGGGTTAGTAATGGCATCCGCATCGCGCCAAGCAAGTACGGTAATAGTCCAGAGGGCCATCCAGGATGGTATTAACCTGGCTCTGGATTGTTTAAACGGGTCAGTTACCAGGAGTGTCCGGTGCGGCGCACGTTTCCACTTGACAATCTGTGTCCGTCCCAGGACCTGTACAATAGGCTTCTGCGTACGCCTATGACAGGTCCAGGTCTTTGTGGGTAAGCACCTTCAAGAGACGGTCACACTGGTGAATAACCAGAGGGCTCTGCGTGAGCAATTTGAAGTGCTCCGCAGAATGGAATGCTTTCGCATTCCGCCTCCTGCGTACCGTCCTCAGCAGGCATGGGGTGGTAGTGGCCAAGTCAAAAGTCAGCCACCAGTGCAGCGCCGGCCTCGGCCGCGCACGCTTCGGCCAGCAGCGAGGGGTTGCAGGCTCCTCCAGCGCAGGCAGCTACCCGCGCACTGAAGTGCACGCAGTGCGGGGCGTGGGGCGCGAGGATCTGGTCGTGGTAACCGTGCCTGATGGGCTGGTTGCCACAGTAAAGAGGTGCTTCTGGATGCAGAGACAGTGCCACTATTGCATTGCTCATATCCATTCTGGATCCAGAGACAGTGCAACTATTGCATTGCTCATATCCATCTCTCTCCCTAGGTGAACCAATGGGTACTGGCAGGATGGGAGCGGTTGACTCAGGACTGCTTAGTCTTACGATGGCTTTCAGTCGGGTATCATGCCGACTGGATAGTAGGTCCGCCATCGCAGCTGTCTCTGGTTCCGATCTGGACTCGAAGTCCAAGCGATCCAGATCAACGGTTGTGTATAGAGGAGAAAATAAATTCCCTCTTACAAAAAGGAGCAATTGAACCGGCACAAAATTGTCTGAGCTTCTACTCAACCGTGCTCCTAGTGACAAAAAGCACTGGAGGGTGGAGGCCAGGTTTCAACCTCAAGCTGCTGAACAAGTTCATAGACACGCTGAGTTTCAAAATGGAAACAGTGAAATCGGTGTTGGCAGAGTTGGAGAAAGGAATGTGGACGCATCAATAGATTTGAAAGATGCATATTTCCACATTCCAATGGTGAGGGGTTTTCGCCGGTACCTGAGGTTTGCATTCCAGGGCCGTCAGTGAGAATTCAGGGTTTTAATCTTCGGAATTTCAACAGCTCCTCGGGTCTTCACCAGGGTGGTCCTTGTGATAACAGCATACCTCTGCAGGAGAAGCATAGCACTCCTTACGTACGTAGACGACTGGCTGTTAAAAGCACACAATCAGGAAATCTATCAGCAAATCTGGAGATAGTTCTAAAAACTCTCACAGATGTAGGCTGGATAATCAACTTTCAAAAATCAGAGCTGACTCCATCGCAGAGGTTTGTTTACCTGGGAATGTTCTTCGATCTAGAGATAGGATATGTTTATCCTACTCAGGAGAGGGTACAAGTACTCATCTCATTAATACAGTCAGTGTGCAACAGTAGTCATGTCCTGGCACAGGTTTACTTGAGAATGCTGGGGTTGACGGGTTCATTGGAACCAGTCATTCCACAGGCAGCCTTACGCAGGCGGCCTATCCAGCTGTTTCTCATGACAGTGGACCCAGAGTACAGGATGACTGGACTCAAATGTGCCGGTACTGGAACCTTTTATTCACCACCTGCAGTGGTGGATGGAAAGAGAGAATTTCCTGGCGGGGGTGATGCTCATCCCTCCCCACCCTCAGATAACGATGTATACAGATGCACCAATGGATGGATGGGGAGCTTGCCTGGAAGAAGCCACAGTATCAGGGCTTTGGAATCTGGATCAGTCACAAGAGCATATCAGCGTAGTACTGGGACTGGAACCTTTCTTAATGAAAGTTCATGGCAAGATTGTTCTGGTTCGATCAGACAATTCAACAGTAGTGACTTACATAAACTGCCAGGGCGGAACGAAGTTGCCCAGTCTCTGTATGATGACATGAAAATTGCTTTGCTGGTGCCTGGATTACAGGATCACCTTGAAAGCAGTTCATATTCCGGGAAGGTTAAATCTGCTAGCAAACTCATTGAGCCGAAGGATGAGTGTTTTACCTACGGAATGGCAACTAAATCAATGTGTGGTGGATCGTCTGTTCAACCACTGGGGGAAACCCAACGTAGATTTATTCGCAATGAAGACGAATGCGAAGATGATGACGTACGTCTTTCCGATTCCAGATCCGAGCGCTATCGCAACAGATGCGTTAGCTATTAGCGGGGTGGGAATGTATGCATACGCATTCCCTCCAGCAATCTTGATTCTAAAAATTCTCCAGAAAATCAGATAGGAGGAGTGCCAAGTGCTTCTGATCGCCCCAAATTGGCCACGCTGATCATGGTATGCGGATCTGCTGGACCTTCTGGTCTGCAATCCAGTTCCTCTGCCTCTAATGGACAATATTATCATCCAGGGCAAGGCCCTTCACAACAATCCGTCAATATTCAGATTGACTGCGTGGATGTTGTCAACGAATCTAGAATTAATGAGGGCTTTTCTGAGCAAGCAGCCACGTTTATGGCAAAATCCAGAATGGGTCAACCTCCAGAGCATATAATTATAAAATCAACAGATTTGCAGAATGGTGCTCAAAAAGATGTATTAATCCAATGGATTCATCTATTCAGGTAGTAGCCGATTTCCTCTGTCACCTGTATGATGCCTATAGCCTCAAGCCTAACTATTGCTGGCTATAAGTCGGCTTTAATGACAGTTATCCCTTGCTTGGCTAATAGGGGAAGTGATGAAGTAAGTACATTAAATACTTTAATTAAAGGCATGGGCAATCTAAGACCAAGGAATCCCCCTGTGATTCTGTCTTGGAGCTTATCTCTAGTGCTTCAGGTATTAGGTGATAAGCCATTTGAACCACTTAGTTCCATTTCTATGAAAATATTGACACTTAAAACTATTTTTAATTGCTGCGGCCTCGGCTAGGCGGAGAAGCAAAATTCATGCCTTATCAGCCGAGGCAGACTGTTATGTGGTTACAGGGGAAGGCCTTAGGCTTCTACCTAGGATAAATTTCATGGCTAAAAACCAGTCTGAAATATCCAGGTCAACCCATATTTTTACCAGCTTTGACTAGATATGATCTTAATTCAAAAGCATCGTGTCCAGTCTGCGCATTAAACAGGTACAAACAACATACCCAGGAATGGCGGATGTATCCTGCAGCGTTATGGTTGTCGTATATTGAACCCCATGGTAGGGCTTCCAAGGATACCATTTCCAGGTGGATTGTAGAATGTATTCAATTTTGTCATAAATCTGCCACAGGTAAACAAGTTGACTTTGCCAAGGCTCACAGTGTTCGCGGCGTAGTGGCTTCCACTGCCCTATTTAATGGGGTACCTGTGGATGACATGTCAGTAGCCCAGTGGCACTGTGCGTAGAGTTTTACCGACAATTGCCTCCGTGACACCTCGAATCCTCTCGTCTTATTGATTTTAAAATAGTAATTTAGGTGTACAATTTTTGATGAGGTCTTCTCATTTTTTATATGCATCACAATTTATCAAACAAGTGGAAACAACCACTTGTCAGATCTGCATCAGTCTTCACCTATGATGATAGCAGCAAGAAATTCACACGGTCAGTCTTGTTCATGTGTTGATTGTATTTGTCACGTAAACCCTTCGTTCTAATATGGTGATGGTACGTGTTTTATGTGGTTCATTCTTGAGAGTATACAAAAATGGAGCCTTTTCGTCTTATGTCCTATAGTACATGGCACTTGTACGTTGAGAGCGTATGGGACATTGAGGTCATTCTGTCTCCCTCCCAAGAAAAAAGGGGGTGGGGGTGGAGTGGGGGTGGGGAGCGCATATGACATATGGTTGTCTCAAAGCCATCGGTGTTATCCGATATTCAAATCATTCCCTGGATGTGTTTTTACACAATTTCAGAAGTTTAGTGCCTTAGACGCAGAAAAGCGCATAGGGAAGAGCTGGTCTTTTGACCTCGCCTCCCTCCTGCCGAATTCACTGACGAATTCTGGTAATATCAAAGAGTGTTAGGGAGATAAGTGTACTCTTGAATTGAAATAAATGAAATCGCAGATTTCTTTTTTCATGAGAGAGTTGATACTTACCTCCCTAACACGGACCCGGCCTCTCCGCCCCACAGAGGCTTGGTCTTAAGTTACATGTGTGTCAGCAAATAAATTAGAGGAAGTGCTAGTATGCGGATGCGCGAGTTTGGGGCTGGCATCTGCCGGACTGTCATCTGACTACCTGCCCAGTAGGGCCACCAAACTTTTTTAATGTGAGTGTTTATTGAGTGAAAGTCGATATTTCGGAATATCAAAGAGTGTTAGGGAGGTAAGTATCAACTCTCTCGTGAAAAAAGAAACCTGTGATTTCGTTTATTCCCTGGTGACTTGCAGTGCTCAACAAAACACTTAAATCCTACCTCATTTAGCGACACCTAAATATATATGGTGTGTGATATGCGACAAAACAAAAGGGCTGGACATGTGGGACGCAGTCTATATAATACATTTTCATGCTCAATGCGAGCTATATCACTCTGTTCATGCAATGTATAGACTGTACCAAGACATGCCTCATTTACTCTGAACCCTTTCACTGACAAATCCCTGACAATGTAATTTCTTTATGATATAAAACGTATTCTGTTGAATGAGATTGGAAAGTCGATGGTGCACCATTGTGACATTTGGACACACTCCACCCCACCCTTGCCTATGGGGTGTAGCCAAATATAAATGTCCGCTTGTACTCCGCAATCATATGGCTAACTCAGCTGAAATATTGGCAATCATTTTGTGAATGTCATTATCATACAGGCAGGTCTGATGAAGAACATATACAATGTATGTATGAAAACCTGTACAATAAACTAAATTAACTTATGTATGAACTGAACTTTAAATATCCTCGTATCACAATAATCCATATTAACATTAACCCTTTAATGTCTAAAATTGGTCAAGAATATCTAAATATTTACTTATTGAATGTCCATTTACAGGCGGAGAGGACAGTATTTTTGAAAATTTACCACTGAAATGGCTGGCTCGGTAACCGAGCCAGTCATTTCAGTGGTAAAATTTCAAAAATAATCTCTTGGCCTGCAAATGCACATTACTCAAGACCACTGCAGAGGCCGGTTTTGGCCGGCTTCATCATGAAAGGGTTAACCCTTTTACTGACGAATTCCCCATATCCCATTTCCAAGAAAAACTGTTGAATATTTTGAAATTATTAATATGACTGGAAGCCAGTCAAATTAATTTCAAAATAGTCAACAGAATAAGTATTATATCTCAAAGAATTTACTTTTTTCAGGGATTTGTCGATGAAAGGGTTAAAAAAAAAATGTGCTTGATGCAATACCTAATGCAACCATATCTGTTGGTCTGGATATGCCGAAGAATCCTCTATCAGCTAGAAGTTTGAAAATCTCCTGAAGTGGGAAATCTTTCTTTGCCTCCCACGCATCAACATATGGATTGATGTCCTTTTCAATAATCTGAAGAAAAAAAGTATAATATTACACCTCTAAGAAATATTTCAAAGAAAAGCTATGCACAGCATAGATATTACTTAGATTGTTTCCAAACAAAATAAAATGTACTGTTGAATATTTTGTGCATAATTAGATTGCAACAGACTGAAACCAATTTATTATTTTCATTTTACAAGCCTTCCTAGCTTAATCTTTACAGATCTAGAAATCAAATAATGCTGAAAATATTTTAAGGCATTCTTTTCAACATTCTTTCCATCTAACAATTTTTGGCACCCAAATCCTCATCACTCAGAATTCCTCAGAATTTTCTGTGACTCTTTGTTCTCTGTAGCTTTGTTAACCCTATAATGGTCAAGCCGCTCAAAATGGCTTTGCAATGGTCATGAGAAAAGTCCATTTGCTGGCCAAGAGAAGACTATTTTTTTTAACGAGTCCGCCATTCCAGTCGTAAATTCCAAAAAAATAATCTCTTCGCCTGCAAAACTCACTGAAAAACGTTTTAACTTAAACTTCTGAGCTTGAATTTGTGCATTTTTTGGGGGGTTTTCCCCCATTTCCGATCTTGTGCCTTGGGTAGGAATTTTCGTAAAACAAAACATTAAATTGGTCCGGCCTAGTCTTAAACATTACTACCTTTGAATCTGGTTTAATTGTGAATTCCTTTGCATAGTATTGCCGTAAACATCCAGCATGGATTTGCTTAAAATGTGCTATGTGGAGAACGTATGAACGCATTTCAGCAGAATATGTCAGAGTTACCACTCAGCAAAAACAAACAAATGTCAAATATCTGGGTTACACTGAATAGCCTTGAAGTGGCTGTGTCCATGGAGCTGCACTCAGCACTGGGCTTTTAGTTACAATGTTCCGTCCCTTGTGCATTTGAACACTATTTTGTTAACTGCATTCATATCTACATAATTTCTAAACATGTTTGTGATAATTTAATAAAGGTTATTGATTTCATGTATATTTATTTTATACATTTTTAATAAAGTAAAAACACATTATTCTAAACAGGTCTTTCTCTCTTTACTCCCACAACAGGTTGTATATGCCGGGGTTGAACGGATGAGCTGTTTCTATGTACAAAATTCTCCAATGTCACATTTCTTAGTCAGCCTTTGTCAAGCTAACACCTGCTACTGGCCTTTTCATTGGCAGGTGTATTTTAATCAACATTACAGGTGCGAAGGCAAAATACCTGGTGCTTTAAAGAAAATCTCACCTTGTCTTATACTAATCATTCAGGTGATAGAATTTGCCACCCATAATCCATTCATGACATTTTAGCTTTTTATCATGCCGACAACGAAATATATTCAGGCATTACTGGATAAATGCTGCTAAATTTCTACACTAGCCTATGATGGCTGTCATGATTTACTTTTCAACCAATCAGAAAAAGCCTAGTGTGTGCTGTATGCAGAAAAAACTTCCAGTCAAATTAATTTCAAAATATTCAACATGATGAGTATTACATAATAAGCGGGGTTATTGCCTTAGGTAATAACCCATATTTATTTCCGCATATCAGAGATTGGTTCCATTTCCGGAGTTCCAAGTCCCAGTTTTAACATTACTCGACTCACAGAATAGTGACGTTTCACGCAGGAAATAGACTGCTGTGTAAGCAAATTCCTTTTCACTTCCACCTGTCATCAAAATAGTTTCAAGAAAATTCGTAAATTCAGTCTAAATTATGTCAGCTAGAGGAAATGGCAAGTGCCCGGCTAATCCAAGTTCATCGATGGCTTCAAAACGAAGAGGAAGCTGCCCCGGGTGCAGATGCCATCTGATTCTAACGCACCTCGTACGGTGGTGAATGCGACTGTGTCAAACGACCAGCCCGAAGTTGAGATTTTAACGCTACGTCTGGCTGTGGATGAGGCGGGGCCAAGTTCTGGAGGGATGATGAATACACCCGGTGAGAGTAGGGGTGGTTTTATTGTTTTTCAGCAGGCCTTACGGGCCTCTGTAATAATTAATCCAGGTGGCACATATGTGGAGTTGTCGACCATGAATGTGGGACAAACAGACGCATCACAGCCATTGTGTTCTGATGATTTTTGTTGGGATTTAGAGCGTATAGGTTGCGGCAGCGAAGATATGATTGCCCAGGTTCCCCAGTCTATTCGTAAAAAATTTGGAATGGTCAATACATCAATTTATCATTATTATTAGCTCACCTGGCCGGAGAGGCCAAGTGAGCTTATGCCGTGGCGACCGTCCATCGTCTGTCCGTCAACATTTTCTTTAAACAACTTCTCAAGACCCACTTGGCCGATTTCAATTATATTTGGCAGGAAGCATCCCTAGGGCATAGAGATTCAAGTTTGTTCAAACGAAGCCGATCGGCCAAAATCCAAGATGGCCACCGGCCAAAATAGCCAATTTTTAGAAACACTAAAAAATCTTCTCCAAAACCACTGGAGGAATTGATTCAAAACTCATAACACATCATCTAGTGCAACGGTAGACCCAACTTTGTTCAAGGCAACCTGATTGGACGATTTGCCATCTTGGATGACCTAGTTTTTGCGAAAACGACTTCTCCCGAACCGCTGAAGGGATAGACCTGAAATTTGGTAAATATGCTTAGGGACCAAGGTCCATTCAAGTTTGTTCAAGGGAAGTTCGTACGTCAACCAATCAAAATTTAGCGTTTCTAGGTCATATTGGCTTTTTTGTATTTGATGTATTTTGATGGCGAAAATTGCATTATATATGCTTATCAGTGTGGCGAATTCAAATATGCCACTTTTGAGACTGTCGGATAAACTCTTTGGCTGCCATCTTGGTTTGTTTTCCTGCCAACGGCTCCCATAGTAAAGCAATGGGCCCATAGTAAAGCAATGGGGAATTCTTTAAACGACTTCGTCTCAAGAACCACTCGGCCGATTTCAATTATATTTGGGAGGAAGCATTCATATGCCATAGAGATCTAAGTTTGTTCAAATGAAGTTGATCCGTCAAAAAACATGGCCGCCGTGGGCCAATCAAAATATAGCATGTTTGGTGGCCATATTGGATTTTTTTATTTGTTGGATTTTGAGGCCGAAATTGTTTTTATATGTGTTTTTGGGTATTCTGATCTCAAATTTGCAATTTTCGAAACTGTCGGATAAATGGTTTGCTGGCCATCTTGTTGATAAAGAGCATTCTAGTTGAAATGCCTATTGTCCAGGTGAGCGATACAGGCCCCTTGGGCCTCTTGTTGAAAGGCACTTTAGAGTTGGATGAATTATCATCAGGTACTGTACTGTATCTCAATGATGGGCTATTAAAACTAAGCAAAAAATGGTAGCAGATAAGGTGTCAAGTATCGAAAAGTGGACAGATGCGTTTTTAATTTTCGTTGCCATATACATTAAGAGACAGCCAGACACTGTCCGATTTGTTACAGTGCATATATATTATCCGTGAAGCAGCGCAGCACATCCATGGTTTTGTGTGGCGTACATATGATGAGCAATTCCGTCTTCGTCAGGCACTTGGTCAAAAATCATGGGGAAAAATCAACGCAGATTTGTGGTTGCGTGTAATGACATTTCAGGGTGGTATGAATGATCAGCAGAGGCCAAAGCTTTCTGCTGCTGGCCCATGCTTTGACTTCAATAAGGGTGGGTGTACATGGAGATCATGTAGGTTCCAGCATGTTTGGATCGGATGTGGTGTGTATGGTCACGGGAAGTGGAGGTGTTACCAGTCACAATCGAGCACACCTACCCAAGCCCAGGGTGGTAATTTTTCGTAAATTTCGGGGAGGTAGACAAATGGACCAGCGGGGTCGGGGACAATTCACTTCCGCCTCATCATTCAAGGGGGGAAAATGAAAATAATTTTTAGTTGGCCAAAACGCCAATTAATTTGAAAGAATTGTGAGTAATTATCGTTTTATGCACATTTGGATGCTAGTTCTATATTTGAGGGTTTTAAGTGTGGTTTTTCATTGAAACATACTGGCCCGAAAAATCATTTTGAGGCTAATAACTTGAAGTCTGCAAAGATGCACCCACATATTGTCAAGGAAAAAATTTACAAGGAAATTGGTGCTGGTCGTATGACGGGTCCATTTCAAACTATTCCTTTTACAAACTTACAAGTATCACCAATTGGTCTAGTCCCTAAGAAAGAGCCTGGGGATTTTAGATTAATTCACCATCTATCACACCCATTGGGAGTCTGTAAATGATTATATTGATCCGCTATTGTGCTCGGTTAGATACACTAGTTTTGATGAGGCAGTGCATATGATCCAAGACCTGGGTCCAGGGTGCCTACTTGAAAAGTCAAGCTTTCAGACTGCTACCAGTGGCTCCTGAGAATTTTGAGTTACGTGGTTTTAAATTTGACTAGAGATATTATTTTGATAGGTGTATGCCTTTTGGCTGTTCCATAAGCTGTACTTTTGAAAAATGTGCTTGTTTTTTGGAATTGTGTGTGAAAAGGTATGCAAAACATGGACGAATCATACATTATTTGGACGATTATTTTTTTGGGTGGATCAAAAGATACACTTGATTGCTACCATGTAATGGAGGACTTTCGTTCATACATGGATAGTTTTGGCGTACCAATTGCAGAGGATAAGACAATGGGTCCCTAAATGGTGATTTGTTTTTTAGGCTTAGAAGTTGATTCAGTAAAGATGACAGTTAAATTGCCTATGGGAAAAGTAGCAAAAAATTATCGCAAAAATTGATGCAGTGTTAAGTAAAGAGAAAGTGAGGTTACGAATGATGCAGTCATTGATAGGAGTTTTGAATTTTGCATGTAAAGCAGTGGTACCAGGTAGGCCATTTTGCAGGAGGCTGATCGATTCAATTTGTGGTTTTATCAAGCCACACCATCACCTGCATATCACTAAGAACATGCGTAGTGATCTGGCGTTATGGCTAACATTTTTTAAGAATTTTAATGGAGTGTCAGTATTTCATGACCGTTTTTGGTCCACTAATGAAGATGTTCAGTTTTTTACATATTGCGTTGCGGCCCGAGGTTTGGGATTTGGATCTTACCTTGCTGGGAAATGGGCTTGAGCACAATGGCCAGATAACTGGTTTCAAATTGGATTGACAGACGACATTACTGTGTTGGAGCTATTCCATTTATTAGTGTGTCTAGTTCTGTGGAGTGAAAGTTTGCGAAATAAAAAATTCTTTTCAGGTGTGACAATATGGTGGTTGTCCATATTACTATCTCTCCCCCCCCCCCCCCCAGGTCTCTGGAGGACAGGGGTGGGGTGGGGTGGGGTGGGGGGATATAGCGATCAGCATGTCCGTTCGTCTGTCTGTCCATCCGTCCGTCCGTCTGTCCCCGTCTTGTCAACGCAACTCCTAGACGTCTCAATGGATTAACTTAAAATTTTGTCCACATTATCAGTATCATGTGCGGATGTGCATGTGCTTTTTTCGCATCAGAAATATTGTTCATTACAGAGTTATCCCCCTTTATATATCTTGAAGCCGATACATAAACTGCATTGCGTTCATTTGTTGTCAACGCAAATCCTACAGTTTAGCTCCGATTCTTTTGAAAATTGGTACGTGTAATCATAACCATATGTAGGTGTGCAGGTGGTATCCGTGTACCTGTACGTCCATCCGTCTGTCCAAAATGTATGTATGGCCGTCTGTCAGTCCATCCATCTTTGGCAATCATTTCTTGTCAACGCAACTCCTAGATATCTTAATGGATTAACTTAAAATTTTGTCGACATTATCAGTATCATGTGCAGATGTGCATGTGCTTTTTCGCGGCCGACAAATTGTTAATTACAGCGTTATCCCCCTTTAACTATCTTAAAGCTGATACATAACCTGCATTGCCAATCATTTATTGTCAACGCAACTCCTCCTAGAGGTCTCAATGGATTAACTTAAAATTTTGTCGACATCAGCATCATGTGCAGATGTGCATGTGCTTTTTTCTCGAGCGAAAAGATTTTCATTACAGAGTTATCCCCCTTTATAAATATCTTAAAGCCGATACATAAACTGCATTGCCAATCATTTCTTGTCAACGCAACTTCTCCTACAGGTTAGCTCCGATTCTTTTGAAAATTGGTACGTGTTATCATTCCCACGTGAAGGTGTGCATGTGCTATCCATATACCTGTACGTCCATCCGTCTGTCCAAAATGTATGTATGTCCGTCTGTCACTCCATCCATCTCTGGCAATCATTTCTTGTCAACGCAACTCCTCCTAGAGGTCTCAGTGGATTACCTTTAAATTTTGTCCACATTAGCAGTATCATGTGTTGTCCATATACCTGTACGTCCATCCATCTGTCCAAAATGTATGTATGTCCGTCTGTCACTCCATCCATCTCTGACAATCATTTCTTGTCAACGCAGCTCGTCCTAGAGGTCTCAATGGATTAACTTTAAATTTTGTCCACATTATCAGTATCATGTGCATGTGCATTCAATAAGCAAATATTTGGATTTTCTTGAGCGACTGATTATTAAAGGGTTAATTTTCTATTTGAGAATCTTGATAAATTTATTAATATCTTATTCAAAAGCTACTTTATCTCAGCCATGTAGTGGTTACTCTCAGTAATTCTCAAGCATTATTAGTTCACCTGGCCAAGTCATGGCGACCGCCCATCGTCCGTCTATCCGGCTGTCAACTTTTGTTTCAATTTTCAAAGGTTTACTGCGGGACATCACCCGACTACACCCTGGTGGATGTGAGTGCGATATCCCTTCCAGACTCACATCAGTTATAGTATACATTTCCCCATTCCACCATGGTCACAGATTTTCTTCTAGCTCATGCTTAGCAGAAGTGGAGGCATGGCAGGACAGATATGCACGAGTGATATTGTTATCCGTACGTTGGCCTAGGGAGGGTGAACTATGAAATCCACTAGTCAACTACCTTAGGAGGGTAGGCTCTGTGAATTCCCTATTCTTTTACAGCCGTTATCAGTCAGATGTCTGTCTAGGCGGATTTTGGATGCCTAGTTTTTTCCCATTAAAAGTGAACGTAGGGAACTGTCTTTAATGACCAAGTGTGGTGTTGAGGGCAAAAATGCATTGACATGATTTCTGTGTTCAAGACCCATGGGCCGCAATCCGTGCATGTATGTTGCAGTCCTATCATGGCCTGGTCTAGGTCTGGCCGAGAGAGAAATCGAGGTTGGCCCCTAGCCTTTAATATAGCTATTCTAACGGTGCGTTTTTTCGCTATGTGCATCAGAATATGTTCTGGCATGTGGTGTCATTCCAATTACGGTCTGGACTGAGATTCAAAACTGAATTATGTTCTTGCATGTGGTGCCATTCGAATTACGGGCTGGACTGTGATTCAAATTTGAATTATGTTCTTGCATGTGATGTCATCCGAATTATGGTCTGGACCGTGATTCAATCTGAATTATGTCCTAACATTTGATATCATCCGAATTACGTTCTGGACTGTGATTCAAACGGAATTATGTTCAAGCCTGTGACGTCATCAGAATTACGGTCTTGACTGTGATTCAAAATTGAATTATATTCTTGCAGTTTACGTCATCCGAATCACGGTATGGACTGTGATTCAAACCGAATCATGTTCTTTCATGTGATGTCATCCGAATTACGATCTGGCCCCGGATTCAAACTGAATTATGTTCTAACATGTGAAGTCACCCGAATTACTGTCTGGAGCGTGATTCAAAACAGAATTATGTTCTTGCATGTGATGTCATCCGAATTATGGTCTGAACCGTGATTCAACCGGAATTATGACCCAACATGTGATGTCATCCGAATTACGGTTTGGACGGCGAGTCAAAATTGAATTATTTTCTTGCATGTGATGATGTGAAGTCATCCGAATTACGTTCGGGACTGTGATTCAAACTGAATTATGTCCTAACATGTGATGTCATCCGAATTACGGTCTTGACTGTGATTCAAAGTTGAATTATGTTCTTGCATGTGATGGCATCCGAATTACGGCCTGGACCATGATTCAAACTGAATTATGTCCCCAACATGTGATGTCATCCGAATTACAGTCTGGACTGTGATTCAAAACTGAATTGTGTCTTACCATGTGATGTCATCCGAATTACGGTCTGGACAGTGATTCAGCCTGAATTATTTCCTAACATGTGATGTCATCCGAATTACCTTCTGGACGGTGATTCAAAACTGAATTATGTTCCTACAGGTGACGTCATCCGAATTACGGTATGGACTGGGATTCAAAACCGAATCATGTTCTTTCATGTGATGTCATCCGAATTACGGGCTGGACCGTGATTCAAACTGAATTAAATTCTAGCATGTGATGTCATCCGAATTACGGTCTGAACCGCTATTCAAACTGTATTACATTCTAGCATGTGATGTCAAACTGAATTATGTTCTTACAACTGATGTCATCGAAATTACGTGCTGGACCGTGATTCAAAACTGAATTATGTTCTGGCATGTGGTGTCATTCGAATCACGGTCTGGACTGAGATTCAAAATGAATTATGTCCTAGCATGCGATGTGATCCGAATTACGGTCTGGCTCGTGATTCAAACTGAATTATGTTCTAACAATTGATGTCATCCGAATTACGATCTGGACCATGATTCAACTTGAATTATGTCCCAACATGTGATGTCATCCGAATTACGATCTGGACTGTGATTCAAAACTGAATTATGTTCTTGCATGTGACGTCATCCGAATTACTGTATGGGATGTGATTCAAAACCGAATCATGTTCTTTCATGTGATGTCATCCGAATTACGGTCTGGACCATGATTCAACTTGAATTATGTCTCAACATGTGATGTCATCCGAATTACAATCTGGACTGTGATTCAAAACTGAATTGTGTCTTAACATGTGATGTCATCCGAATTACGGTCTGGACCGTGATTCAAACTGAATTATGTCCTAACATGTGATGTCATCCGAATTACGATCTGGGCCGTGATTCAAACTGAATTATGTCCTAACATCTGGTGTCATCCGAATTATGGTCTGGCCCGTAATTCAAACTGAATGATGTTCTAACAATTGATGTCATCCAAATTATGGACTGGACCGTGATTCAAAACTGAATTATGTTCTTGCAGTTTACGTCATCCGAATTACGGTATGGACTGTGATTCAAACCGAATCATGTTCTTTCATGTGATGTCATCCGAATTACGATCTGGACCGTGATTCAAACTGAATTATGTTCTAACATGTGATGGCATCCGAATTACGGGCTGGACCATGATTCGAACTGAATTATGTACTAACATGAGATATGATCTGAATTACGGTCTGGACAATGATTCAAACTGAATTATGTACTAACATAAGATGTGATCCGAATTACGGTCTGGCCCATGATTCAAAATGAATTATGTTCTAACAATTGATATCATCTGAATTACGTTCTGGATGGTGATTCAAAACTGAATTATGTTCTTGCATGTGACATCATCCGAATTACGGTATGGACTGGGATTCAAAACCGAATCATGTTCTTTCATGTGATGTCATCCGAATTACGATCTGGACCGTGATTCAAACTGAATTATGTTTTAACATGTGATGTTATCCGAATTACGGTCTGGACCGTGATTCATACTGAATTATGTTCTAACATGTGATGTTATCCGAATTACGGTCTGAACCGTGATTCATACTGAATTATGTTCTAACATGTGATGTTATCCGAATTACGGTCTGGACCACTATTCAAACTGTATTACATTCTAGCATGTGATGTCATCCGAATTATGGTCTGGGGGTGTGTGTGATTCGAACTGAATTATGTACTAACATGTGATGTCATCCAAATTACGGTCTGGACCATGATTCAAACTGAATTATGTACTAACATGAGATGTGATCCGAATTACGGTCTGGCTCGTGATTCAAACTGAATTAGGTTCTAACAATTGATGTCATCTGAATTACGGTCTGGACCATGATTCAACTTGAATTATGTCTCAACATGTGATGTCATCCGAATTACAGTCTGGACTGTGAGTCAAAACTGTATTGTGTCTTACCATGTGATGTCATCCGAATTACGGTCTGGACCATGATTCAAACTGAATTATGTCCTAACATGTGATGTCATCCGAATTACAGTCTGGACTGTGATTCAAGACTGAATTATCTTCTTGCATGTGATGTTATCTGAATTACGATCTGGACCGTGATTCAAACTGAATTATGTCCTAACATGTGGTGTCATCCGAATTACGGTCTGGCCCGTAATTCAAACTGAATTATGTTCTAACAATTGATGTCATCCAAATTACGGTCTGGACTGAGATTCAAAATGAATTATGTCCTAACATGAGATGTGATCCGAGTTACGGTCTGGACCATGATTCAAACTGAATTATGTCCTAACATGTGATGTCATCCGAATTACAGTCTGGACTGTGATTCAAGACTGAATTATCTTCTTGCATGTGATGTTATCTGAATTACGATCTGGACCATGATTCAAACTGAATTATGTACTAACATGAGATGTCATCCGAATTACGGTCTGGACCATGATTCAACTTGAATTATGTCCCAACATGTGATGTCCTCCAAATTACGATCTGGACCATGATTCAAACTGAATTATGTCCTAACATGTGGTGTCATCAGAATTACGGTCTGGACTGTGATTCAAAACTGAATTATGTTCTTGCATGTGATGTCATCCGAATTACAGTCTGGACAGTGATTCAACTTGAATTATGTCCTAACATGTGATGCCATCCGAATTATGGTCTGGACTGTTATTCAAACTGAATTATATTTTAACATGTGATGTGATCCGAATTACGGTCTGGCCCGTGATTCAAACTGAATTATGTCCTAACATGTGATGTCATCCGAATTACGGTCTGGACCATGATTCAAACTGAATTATGTTCTAGCATGTTATGTTATGGGAATTACGGTCTGGACTGTGTTTCAAAGTTGAATTATGGTCTTGCATGTGATGGCATCCGAATTACGATCTTGACCGTGATTCAAACTGAATTATGTCCTAAAATGTGATGCCATCCGAATTACGGCCTGGACTGTATTTCAAAACTGAATTGTTTTCTTGCATGTGATGTCATCCGAATTACTGTTTGGACCGTGATTCAAACTGAGTTATGTTTTAACAAGTGATGTCATCCAAATTACGCTCTGGACCGTGATTCAAATTGAATTATGTCCTAATATGAGATGTGATCCGAGTTACGATCTGGCCCGTGATTCAAACTGAATTATGTTCTAACATGTGATGTCTTCCTAATAACGATCTGGATTGTGATTCAAAACTTAATTGTGTTCATGCATGTGATGTCATCCGAATTACTGCCTGGACCGTGATTCAAACTGAATTCAGTTCTAGAATGTCTAAAACATAATTCAGTTTTGAATCACAGTCCAGACCGTAATCAAAATTACGATCTGTACCGTTATTCACACTGAATTATGTTTTAACATGTTATGTCATCCGAATAACGGTCTGGACTGTGATTCAAAACCGAATTATGTTCTTGCATGTGAGGTCATCCGGATTACGATCTGGATCGTGGTTTAAACTGAATTATCTGCTTGCAGGTGACATCATCCGAATTACGGTCTGGACTGTGATTCAACCTAAATTGCGTTCTGGCATTTGATGTCATCTGAATTACTGTCTGGACTGTGATTCAAACTCAATCGCATTCTAGCATGTGCCATCATCCGAATTACGGTCTGGACCATTATTCAAACTGAATTATGTTCTCTCATGTGATGTCAGCCGAATTACGGTTTGGACTTTTATTCAACGTTCTAGCATTAGATGGCATCCTAATTACGGTCTGGAAGCATTTGGCTAATCAGGATCCATTGAACAAACTTGGTCGAGTTGTTTCCCTAAATGATGTTTGATACGTGTTTCATGAGTTTTGATTCAATCCTCCAAGCGGTTTTACATAATAATTTTAGACATTTCTAAAAATCGGCAGAAATCTCAGATGGTCACCGGTCAAATTGTCGGATTAGCTTCTTTATAAGAATCTTGGAACTCTATGCCCTCAGGATGCTGCCTGCCCAATATACTTGAACCCGGCCCAGTAGTTCTTGAGAAGACGTTGTATAAAGAAAAAGATGACCGATGGTTGGATGAACGATAGACGGACGACGGGTGACAGACGAACGGATGATCGCCACGGCATAACCTCCCTTGGTCTATCAGGTCAGCTGAGCAATAAAGAAATCCAATTGATGAATCATATTTCATGCGCTGATGTGTGCCCTTCCTTATGAATGTGTGGCATTTCGAGATATGGCTGGACCAGTAAAACTCACACGCCATGACAGATATGATTCTGGAGTGTTAAGGATTGTATAGAAGCATGTGAGGATCTCCAGCATGCACTGGGCAAATATAGAGGCAGCTCAGAAATCTCCGCCAGAATTCCTAAATTGTGTCCAAAATCTGCATCATATAATGAAGAAATTATTGATGGATGACAAACGATGTTTGGATACGTTTGGCTTATGGGAAGACTGTTTCAGTTTGCTCACATCTCCTCCCGGATTACTCTGCTGCAAAAGCGGGTGACAACAAGTCCTCGGGAAAGGAAATATTTGCGTGATTCCAGTGTAGTTTACAGGAGTTGGTGCGTGCGTGCGTGTGTTCGTGCGTGTGGGCAGACGGGCGGGCAGGTTGGCGTACGTGCGTCATCTCCATGTCCTAGCGCGTGAGCGTATGCGTGCGATTCTCCATAAACAAGTAGAGATTGTAGATATGGGATTGTCCTGTGGGAGTCATGACCCCGCTGGACGTCTTATATTTTCGAGTAAGTCCCAAGAGAAATTAATGATTTGAAATTACCAGGTGAGCTAATGGACCGGTTGACTTTATATTTTTAATATGTAACTTATTATTACATCAGCCAGTGCTGATGATATTCAGTTTCTGGTAAATGGATGGTGTGCAGATATAGCACACTCGAACTTGTTGGATAAAACATGGTAGCGTCCTGTAGGAATTAATAACATAATCGAAATTTGTATATCAACTATATGTCACTCATACAATGGCATGCAACAACAACACATTCTATATTGTTGTTAGTTAGCTGACAGATCGCATCAAATCAGAACCAGCTACCACTGCTTTGTCTATGTGAGGCATCATCTCCATAGAAGAATTATATAGAATAGGTTTTGTAGTTGAAATTGAAATGAAGGCATCGTTGATTGGTCAGAACGACCAACATTTATGAGGTGGGAACTTCTAGGAAGGAATAAGCAGAAATTGATTGGTGGACTGATTGTCCGGGGCAAGCAAGCTGTGCTTATAACGTACCTAGAAGGTGGGATGGCGGGAAAATGTACTTCTTCTCTTGGCTTGTGTTCAGAATTCTGTGACCTTGCTTGAGGAGATGTTCCATTTAAACATATTTAAATCCAACTGCTGCTCCTGTCTCTAGGAATAAATGCTCCTGTGCTAGCCCGGTACTATTGCGAAGCTCCGGAGCAGTATACTATATATTATTGGGCTGGATTGGTCCAGCTGGTTGCTATAATTTTGTGGGTCCGGTCCTGCTGGGTCGTATATAACTCCAATTTGAAATATTTTACTACAGTTACCAATCAATGTAAAGTAAATGACGTAATGTTTTATCAATCTAAAATAAATTAAGTAATACGTTCAAGGAACATCTTTTCACTTAATTGATACATATCTCTGCTTCAATTTTGTTCAAATGTCAATGTTCTAGGTGAATGCCAAGGTTCCCCCTCATATAATGTTTGTTCAAATACAGGTACTCTGGGTGAACGCAACGGGTCGACGTGATTGATCCAGGTCCATGGTTTGTAAGGATCACGGTTATTTAGATATGTCGTGAAATAAGCTGGGTTATTGCCTTAGGTAATAACCCATATTTATTTCCGCATATCAGAGATTGGTTCCATTTCCGGAGTTCCAAGTCCCAGTTTTAACATTACGCGACTCACAAAATAGTGACGTTTTACGCAGGAAATAGACTGCTGTATAAGCAAATTCCTTTTCACTTCCGCCCGCCATCAAAATAGTTTCAAGAAAATTTGTCCCACCCACCCAATGCATTGGCACTTACATAACATCACACACTATCGCTTGAGGAGACAAAATGGTGGCAATCACTGTCCAACATTTATGCGATATTACAAAGCAGACAATTGCGATACAGAAAATCTATCTGTGCAATATAACATTTGAGATGAGATTAGCATTCCTTTAAAAATCAGACAGCATTGGGCAGATGAGTTTCTTTGGTCATGGGAGGCAGCTGGTCTAGGAGATGGAAGCTCTGTACAAACCCAGGTAGACAGAACTCATTATCGCTGGATAGCCTTGGCAGAAATTTGTTGTAAACTAGTTGAATTAAACAGTGAGAGAGGCATAAACTACAAAGTTTATGCTTGGTTTATATTCACACGGGAATTGGAGATCAATTTAATCCATGCAACTGGCCATCAGAAATGTTGTAGATAATCTGTTGGTGGTAGCCTATGAACCAGGATGTTTATGAGCCTCGAGGGTTGGCTTTTCGTGGGAATGATTACACGTTTTAAAGTACACATACTTGAGCCCACTTGCCTAGACAATATATCGTGACATCGCGATACTTTCCTAGATATCGTTCCCGTCTTCTAAAAGCCAATGTCGCCCAGCCCTAGGCTAGATATTCAGAAGAAACACCCTTAACCCTTTAATGGTCATGCCGGACAAAACCGGCCTCTGTTATGATCTTGTGGCATGTCCATTTAGAGGCCAAGAGAATACAATTTTTGAAAATTTACCACTGTAATGACAGTCATTCCAGTGATAATTTTTGAAAATGTCATTCTCTTGGCCTGTACATGGATATTCAATAAGAAATATTAATAATTTCTTGACCAAATTTGACCATTAAATGGTTAAACAACCTTGGACAGGAGCGAGGAGGGTCCCGAAAACCTGGAAATATACCCCACCCCCACCCCACCCCCATAAGTGACGATGCCCTAACAGAAAAAACATCCAAGTGTAGCACAGACGGAGACACACCACCCCTATAGACGTAGATAAATCACATGCATACAATCCCTCATATTGTTATGCACAATAGACCAGTATTTACTGAGTTATTTTAGTGGGATCAATTATCTGTGGAATTTACTTAACCCTTTAATGGCTAAAACCGGCCTCTGCAGTAGTTTTGAAGAATGTTCATTTGCAGGCCAAAGGAAGGCTATTTTTGAAAATTTACCAACGGAATGCTTGGCTCGATAATCGAGCAAGTCATTCCAGTGGTAAATTTTCAAAACTAATCTTCGCTTGGCCTGCAAATGGACATTCAATAAGCAAATATTTTGATTTTCTTGAGCGACTTTGATTATTAAAGGGTTAATTTTCTATTTGAGAATCTTGATAAATTTATTAATATCTTATTCAAAAGCTACTTTATTTCAGCCATGTAGTGGTTACTCTCAGTAATTCTCAAGCATTATTAGCTCACCTGGCCAAGTCATGGCGACCGCCCATCGTCCGTCTATCCGGCCGTCAACTTTTGTTTCAATTTTCAAAGGTTTACTGCGGGACATCACCCGACTACACCCTGGTGGATGTGAGTGCGATATCCCTTCCAGACTCACATCAGTTATAGTATACATTTCCCCATTCCACCATGGTCACAGATTTTCTTCTAGCTCATGCTCAGCAGAAGTGGAGGCATGGCAGGACAGACATGCACGAGTGATATTGTTATCCGGCCTAGGGAGGGTGAACTATGAAATCCACTAGTCAACTACCTTAGCAGGGTAGGCTCTGTGAATTCCCTATTCTTTTACAGCCGTTATCAGTCAGATGTCTGTCTAGGCGGATTTTAGATGCCTAGTTTTCTTCCATTAAAAGTGAACGTAGGGCACTGTCTTTAATGACCAAGTGTGGTGTTGAGGGCAAAAATGCATTGACATGATTTCTGTGTTCAAGACCCATGGGACGCAATCCGTGCATGTATGTTGCAGTCCTATCATGGCCTGGTCTAGGTCTGGCCGAGAGAGAAATCGAGGTTGGCCCCTAGCCTTTAATATAGCTATTCTAACGGTGCGTTTTTCGCTATGTGCATCAGAATATGTTCTGGCATGTGGTGTCATTCGAATTACGGTCTGGACTGAGATTCAAAACTGAATTATGTTCTTGCATGTGGTGTCATTCGAATTACGGGCTGGACTGTGATTCAAATTTGAATTATGTTCTTGCATGTGATGTCATCCGAATTATGGTCTGGACCGTGATTCAACCTGTATTATGTCCTAACATTTGATATCATCCGAATTACGTTCTGGACTGTGATTCAAACGGAATTATGTTCTAGCCTGTGACGTCATCCGAATTACGGTCTTGACTGTGATTCAAAATTGAATTTTGTTCTTGCAGTTTACGTCATCCGAATTACGGTATGGACTGTGATTCAAACCGAATCATGTTCTTTCATGTGATGTCATCCGAATTACGATCTGGCCCCGGATTCAAACTGAATTATGTTCTAACATGTGAAGTCACCCGAATTACTGTCTGGAGCGTGATTCAAACTGAATTATGTTCTTGCATGTGATGTCATCCGAATTACTGTCTGGAATGTGATTCAAAACAGAATTATGTTCTTGCATGTGATGTCATCCGAATTATGGTCTGAACCGTGATTCAACCGGAATTATGACCCAACATGTGATGTCATCCGAATTACGGTTTGGACGGCGAGTCGAAATTGAATTATTTTCTTGCATGTGATGATGTGATGTCATCCGAATTACGTTCGGGACTGTGATTCAAACTGAATTATGTCCTAACATGTGATGTCATCCGAATTATGGTCTTGACTGTGATTCAAAGTTGAATTATGTTCTTGCATGTGATGGCATCCGAATTACGGCCTGGACCATGATTCAAACTGAATTATGTCTCAACATGTGATGTCATCCGAATTACGGTCTGGACGGTGATTCAAAACTGAATTATGTTCCTACGGGTGACGTCATCCGAATTACGGTATGGACTGGGATTCAAAACCGAATCATGTTCTTTCATGTGATATCATCCGAATTACGATCTGGAATGTGATTCAAACTGAATTATGTTCTAACATGTGATGGCATCCGAATTACGGGCTGGACCGTGTTTCAAACTGAATTAAATTCTAGCATGTGATGTCATCCGAATTACGGTCTGAACCGCTATTCAAACTGTATTACATTCTAGCATGTGATGTCAAACTGAATTATGTTCTTACAACTGATGTCATCGAAATTACGGGCTGGACCGTGATTCAAAACTGAATTATGTTCTGGCATGTGGTGTCATTCGAATCACGGTCGACTGAGATTCAAAATGAATTATGTCCTAGTATGCGATGTGATCCGAATTACGGTCTGGCTCGTGATTCAAACTGAATTATGTTCTAACAATTGATGTCATCCGAATTACGATCTGGACCATGATTCAACTTGAATTATGTCCCAACATGTGATGTCATCCGAATTACAGTCTGGACTGTGATTCAAAACTGAATTGTGTCTTAACATGTGATGTCATCCGAATTACGGTCTGGACCGTGATTCAAACTGAATTATGTCCTAACATGTGATGTCATCCGAATTACGATCTGGGCCGTGATTCAAACTGAATTATGTCCTAACATCTGGTGTCATCCGAATTATGGTCTGGCCCGTAATTCAAACTGAATGATGTTCTAACAATTGATGTCATCCAAATTATGGGCTGGACCGTGATTCAAAACTGAATTGTGTTCTTGCAGTTTTCGTCATCCGAATTACGGTATGGACTGTGATTCAAACCGAATCATGTTCTTTCATGTAATGTCATCCGAATTACGATCTGGACCGTGATTCAAACTGAATTATGTTCTAACATGTGATGGCATCCGAATTACGGGCTGGACCATGATTCGAACTGAATTATGTACTAACATGAGATATGATCTGAATTACGGTCTGGACAATGATTCAAACTGAATTATGTACTAACATGAGATGTGATCCGAATTACGGTCTGGCCCATGATTCAAACTGAATTATGTTCTAACAATTGATATCATTTGAATTACGTTCTGGATGGTGATTCAAAACTGAATTTTGTTCTTGCATGTGACATCATCCGAATTACGGTATGGACTGGGATTCAAAACCGAATCATGTTCTTTCATGTGATGTCATCCGAATTACGATCTGGACCGTGATTCAAACTGAATTATGTTCTAACATGTGATGTTATCCGAATTACGGTCTGGACCGTGATTCATACTGAATTATGTTCTAACATGTGATGTTATCCGAATTACGGTCTGAACCGTGATTCATACTGAATTATGTTCTAACATGTGATGTTATCCGAATTACGGTCTGGACGGCTATTCAAACTGTATTACATTCTAGCATGTGATGTCATCCGAATTATGGTCTGGGGTGTGATTCGAACTGAATTATGTACTAACATGAGATGTCATCCAAATTACGGTCTGGACCATGATTCAAACTGAATTATGTACTAACATGAGATGTGATCCGAATTACGGTCTGGCTCGTGATTCAAACTGAATTATGTTCTAACAATTGATGTCATCTGAATTACGATCTGGACCATGATTCAACTTGAATTATGTCTCAACATGTGATGTCATCCGAATTACAGTCTGGACTGTGATTCAAGACTGAGTTATCTTCTTGCATGTGATGTTATTTGAATTACGATCTGGACCGTGATTCAAACTGAATTATGTCCTAACATGTGATG
Source organism: Chaetoderma sp. LZ-2023a (assembly GCA_034401795.1). Lineage (NCBI taxonomy): Eukaryota > Metazoa > Mollusca > Caudofoveata > Chaetodermatida > Chaetodermatidae > Chaetoderma > Chaetoderma sp. LZ-2023a. The sequence continues at coordinate 18,703,483 of CM067364.1, forward strand.
TCATCTGAATTACGATCTGGACCATGATTCAACTTGAATTATGTCTCAACATGTGATGTCATCCGAATTACGGTCTGGACTGTGAGTCAAAACTGTATTGTGTCTTACCATGTGATGTCATCCGAATTACAGTCTGGACTGTGATTCAAGACTGAGTTATCTTCTTGCATGTGATGTTATTTGAATTACGATCTGGACCGTGATTCAAACTGAATTATGTCCTAACATGTGGTGTCATCCGAATTACGGTCTGGCCCATAATTCAAACTGAATTATGTTCTAACAATTGATGTCATCCAAATTACGGTCTGGACTGAGATTCAAAATGAATTATGTCCTAACATGAGATGTGATCCGAGTTACGGTCTGGACCATGATTCAAACTGAATTATGTCCTAACATGTGATGTCATCCGAATTACAGTCTGGACTGTGATTCAAGACTGAATTATCTTCTTGCATGTGATGTTATCTGAATTACGATCTGGACCGTGATTCAAACTGAATTATGTCCTAACATGTGGTGTCATCAGAATTACGCTCTGGACTGCGATTCAAAACTGAATTATGTTCTTGCATGTGATGTCATCCGAATTACAGTCTGGACAGTGATTCAACTTGAATTATGTCCTAACATGTGATGCCATCCGAATTATGGTCTGGACTGTTATTCAAACTGAATTATATTTTAACATGTGATGTGATCCGAATTACGGTCTGGCCCGTGATTCAAACTGAATTATGTCCTAACATGTGATGTCATCCGAATTACGGTCTGGACCATGATTCAAACTGAATTATGTTCTAGCATGTTATGTTATGCGAATTACGGTCTGGACTGTGTTTCAAAGTTGAATTATGGTCTTGCATGTGATGGCATCCGAATTACGATCTTGACCGTGATTCAAACTGAATTATGTCCTAAAATGCGACGCCATCCGAATTACGGCCTGGACTGGATTTCAAAACTGAATTGTTTTCTTGCATGTGATGTCATCCGAATTACTGTCTGGACCGTGATTCAAACTGAGTTATGTTTTAACATGTGATGTCATCCAAATTACGCTCTGGACCGTGATTCAAATTGAATTATGTCCTAACATGAGATGTGATCCGAGTTACGATCTGGCCCGTGATTCAAACTGAATTATGTTCTAACATGTGATGTCTTCCTAATAACGATCTGGATTGTGATTCAAAACCTAAGTGTGTTCATGCATGTGATGTCATCCGAATTACTGTCTGGACCGTGATTCAAACTGAATTCAGTTCTAGAATGTCTAAAACATAATTCAGTTTTGAATCACAGTCCAGACCGTAATCAAAATTACGATCTGTACCGTTATTCACACTGAATTATGTTTTAACATGTTATGTCATCCGAATAACGGTCTGGACTGTGATTCAAAACCGAATTATGTTCTTGCATGTGAGGTCATCCGGATTACGATCTGGATCGTGGTTTAGACTGAATTATCTTCTTGCAGGTGACATCATCCGAATTACGGTCTGGACTGTGATTCAACCTGAATTGCGTTCTGGCATTTGATGTCATCCGAATTACTGTCTGGACTGTGATTCAAACTCAATCGCATTCTAGCATGTGCCATCATCCGAATTACGGTCTGGACCATTATTCAAACTGAATTATGTTCTATCATGTGATGTCATCCGAATTACGGTCTGGACTTTTATTCAACGTTCTAGCATTAGATGGCATCCGAATTACGGTCTGGAAGCATTTGGCTAATCAGGCTCCATTGAACAAACTTGGTCGAGTTGTTTCCCTAAATGATGTTTGATACGTGTTTCATGAGTTTTGATTCAATCCTCCAAGCGGTTTTGCATAATAATTTTAGACATTTCTAAAAATCGGCAGAAATCTCAGATGGTCACCGGTCAAATTGGCGGATTAGCTTCTTTATAAGAATCTTGGAACTCTATGCCCTCAGGATGCTGCCTGCCCAATATACTTGAACCCGGCCCAGAAGTTCTTGAGAAGAGGTTGTGTAAAGAAAAAGATGACCGATGGTTGGATGAATGATAGACGGACGACGGGTGACAGACGAACGGATGATCGCCACGGCATAACCTCCCTTGGTCTATCAGGTCAGCTGAGCAATAAAGAAATCCAATTGATGAATCATATTTCATGCGCTGATGTGTGCCCCTCCTTATGAATGTGTGGCATTTCGAGATATGGCTGGACCAGTAAAACTCACACACCATGACAGATATGATTCTGGAGAGTGTTAAGGATTGTATAGAAGCATGTGAGGATCTCCAGCATGCACTGGGCAAATATAGAGGCAGCTCAGAAATCTCCGCCAGAATTCCTAAATTGTGTCCAAAATCTGCATCATATAATGAAGAAATTATTGATGGATGACAAACGATGTTTGGATACGTTTGGCTTATGGGAAGACTGTTTCAGTTTGCTCACATCTCCTCCCGGATTACTCTGCTGCAAAACCGGGTGACAACAAGTCCTCGGGAAAGGAAATATTTGCGTGATTCCAGTGTAGTTTACAGGAGTTGGTGACCATTCAGTAGAATTTGAGATAATATGGCCATTGGACGTTACACACTAAAGCAAATTGGTTGCAACCACAGACAGCTTTGTGCTCGTGATGAAGGGCATGTAAGATACTACTTGATCGAACACACAAGAGTAGCCATATGTGGGAGGATACATCAACTTGGTGGGCGTTACCAGATCTCCACAAGGAGGCTACAGGAGCAGAAAAATATCTGCCAAAGTCCTGTACGTGCGTACACACGTGCATATGTGTGCGTGCGTGTGCGCGTGCGTATGGACGGGCGAGCGGGCAGGTTGGCGTACGTGCGCCATCTCCATGTCCTAGCGCGTGAGCGTATACGTGCGATTCTCCATAAACAAGTAGAGATTGTATCATATTGTAGATATGGGATTGTCCTGTGGGAGTCATGACCCCGCTGGACGTCTTATATTTTCGAGTAAGTCCCAAGAGAAATTAATGATTTGAAAATACCAGGTGAGCTAATGGACCGGTTGACTTTATATTTTTAATATGTAACTTATTATTACATCAGCCAGTGCTGATGATATTCAGTTTCTGGTAAATGGATGGTGTGCAGATATAGCACACTTGAACTTGTTGGATAAAGTTTTTTATAATCAAAATTGGAATAGTCGAATTGATTAGAATAGATCCCACGGTTCTGAGTTGATGCGTAGTTGGAAATAGTTTAGATGAAAGTTGTTGCTGTTCAGTCGGCACACACTTTTATAATATTCAGCAGTCGTTTGAATCGATAGTTTAGAAAATAATCAATGTATAAGAATCACTGGAATCGGACGTGACAAATGGACTTAGTTGATGACGTTAGGCATTCTAGATTCCCACATGCGAATAGAACAACATCAGCTGGCAATGAGATCATACAGCTCATGTGCCTATTAACTCTAGCATCCTACAGGCTTATTCACGACAGGCAATGGACAGGACATGGACATGGTAGCGTCATGTAGGAATTAATAACATAATCGAAATTTGTATATCAACTATATGTCACTCATACAATGGCATGCAACAACAACACATTCTATATTGTTGTTAGTTAGCTGACGGATCGCATCAAATCAGAACCAGCTACCACCGCTTTGTCTATGTGAGGCATCATCTCCATAGAAGAATTATATAGAATAGGTTTTGTAGTTGAAATTGAAATGAAGGGATCGTTGATTGGTCAGAACGACCAACATTTATGAGGTAGGAACTTCTAGGAAGGAATAAGCAGAAGTTGATTGGTGGACTGATTGTCCGGGCCAAGCAATCTGTGCTTATAACGTACCTAGAAGAATCATCAGAACAGATTCGGGTAGAGTCTAAATCTTTAGATATGTATAGAACCTCAGAATAGATTCTGAGGGCTATAAAAGATACACTTTCGGTTAGAGAAAGGGGGATCAAGCCACCATCGTGATTCACTGAGCGTCTCGCTGACGTTCAGTTTTGTAACGTAGCTGTAGTCAAACTTTGAGTAGCAGTAGGCACTTGTGGTGGTACCAGTTTGATTATGAGCGATTACCTATGCTGAATTGCTTCTGAGTCCGCTTAGTATACGCGTGCATGTGCGTGCATATGTGCGTGCGTGCGTGCGTGCGTGCGTGCTTGCGTGCGTGTTGTAATGTACTTAGTTGATTTGTCCGTCATATCACGTTATGTGTAACCAGTTGCACTCAAGGGTCAAATGGCATATTGTGTGAATAAATCTATCTATCTATCTATCTATCTGTGTGGATCCTTTCAAACGATTAAAGATACAGGTGTCAGATAGTCGGTTATGGAGAAATAATAATAAAGATTAAAAGTGAACATTCATACCAGAATGCGTGAAAATAAAATTGTTTAACTTGTATACTTTTAGCGGTTTAGTTTGTGTTCCTCAATGTAATGAAACGAACTAAATCTTAACATATGATGATTTCACTCCGTAAAATTATTATAATTTTTCTAATTGCGATGTTGAATTAGGGACTCGTATCTCTAATTCAATTTCATAACATAGAAAATTATATTAGTTTATACGTATTGAAATCGTCATATGTTATGGTTTATTTCGTTTCATTACACGGATCTGGGCTGAATATTTAAAATTCTAAAAGTATACAATTTTGACAATTTTATTTCAAGCATGCTACTGTGAATATGTGCCTTTAATTTTACCATTTTGAAAACGGGAAATAACATCCTAAAGCAGTTAATTTTCCGCCCTTATAGTTACATCCTCCCAACCATCATCATCATCATCACCACTTCCACCAGCACCACCACCATCAACACGACCACCAACGCTGTCATCGACGACGACGACAACGACCACCGGTGGCGTAGCGTGGGTGTGGCCTGGATGCGACTGCATCTGGTAGTAATTATATGAACCAGTCGGAAATTTGAGATCATTTGTAAAACATTTGTTAGCTTCCTATTATTTTCTATTTTGCTGAATTTCCGACTTTGATTCAGAAAATTCCGACTGGCAAGCGATGAATAGCCAAATTTCAGCTATATATGCCTACTTCTTACCAAATCCGAAATTTTAATATATAAAGCACTAGATATTTCTATATTTACGAGCTGATTATCAGCCACACTATTTCAGTAGTTTGTATGCCTATGCCTACATGGCAATGATTTGGCAGAGATGTGGAACTTGTTGCCATCTTTCATGTTGCTAAATTTAAACTTAATCTGATCATACTGAACAAGTTCAACCACGTTAAGGAAAGTGCAGGATAAGCATTTATAGTAGATAGATAAGTTGTTACAGTAGTCTGTTTTATGATTCATGTTTTGCTTACATGAGCATGATGAGAAATCAGAGATTCCAGACCCTCGCCCTCCCGTTTTTCCGTCTGTCCGTCCGTTGTCTGCCCATCAAATTGTATACCCCCTTTAGGCTATGTGTTAACCGATTTCAACCAAATGTGGCTGGAATGATCCTATGGTGGTAGGCTCCAGAAATCCTATTCAGAATTTTGATTGGTCAATTTTTCTGACGGCCATCTTGTATTTTTCTAAAATTTCCGGAAATCATTTCAAACGCTACAGCTCCAAGATAAATGGCCCGATTTCGAACCAACTTGGTTGGACTAATTCTATGATAGTAGGCTTCAGCACCTCTAATGAAAATTTTGATTAGTTAATTTTTCGGGCCGCTATTATTGGATTTTCTCAATATTTCTGGAAATCAGTTAAAGGCCTACTCTTCATTAACCACCTAGCCGATTTCAAGCAAACTCGGCTGGAAGGACCCTAGAGTGATATGTTTCATAACTTATATACGGAATTTCGATTCGTCAATATTTTTCTGAGATCATCTTGAATTTTCTAAAAAATAGCGGGAAACCATTAAAATGCTAAGTATCCTTATTAACTGCCAGACAATTTTAACCAGACTTGTCTGGATGGATACTAGGGTGATAGGTTTCAGAACATGTCTACCGAATTTTGTATACAGAACTTTTCCAGCGGCCATCTTGGCTATTCCGAAAATTTTGGGAAATCAGTTGAAACGCTACTTATTCCTCATTAACCGCTTGCCCGATTTAAACCAAACTCAACTGGATGGACCCTAGGCTGGTACGCTTCAGAATTGGCTGAAAGAATTTGGACTCCTCGATTCCTTTTTTGTGACCATCTTGGATTTCCGAAAAATGTCAGGAAATTGTTTAAAACGCTAATCCTCATTATGTAGATACACTAGTTCTTCTGAATCAGATAGAAAGTGGGGCCAACCTCTAAACTCTCAGCTCTACTTACCACACCTACTGAATAGGTGGGTGAACCCAAGTGCCGCAAGTTATAGACAGTTTAAAATTACAGACAGTTCTTAATTACGACAGCGCAACTAGTATACATCTATCTGCCTGCCTGCCTGCCTGCCTGCCTGCCTGCCTGCCTGCCTGCCTGTCTGCCTGCCAGTCAGTCAGTGGATCGGTCTGGCAAATTTGTGATATTTCACAAAGACAGCCGATGTCGCATCTATGGCGCTTTCTCATTAGATAGATTTTAATCAGCTTATGAGAAATGCAAGCATAACTTAAACATTTCTCTACGTGTTTGTTCTACGCATTTCTGGGAGCATGTATTATTAGCTCCGTTGACCTGACATGGAGACCGTCCGCCGTCCGCCCGTCCATCTTACGTCCGTCGTCCGTCCGTCGTTGGCTTTAACGTATCAAACGGGAATTTTGACTGGCCATTTTCTTGGTGGCCATCAGCTTCATCTACGTATGACTAATGTTGATTATGGGATTTAGAAGAGAGCTATTATTTCTTTGGTTAGTCCGCCCATCCTTTAACATAGCGTAGCTATACTATAGTCTACTATTGCAAAACGTACTATAAAATTATCCCTACATTTATCGTGTACGTGCGTTCATGAGTGTGCGTGCGTGCGTGCGTGCGTGCGTGCGTGCGTGCGTGCGTGCGTGCGTGCGTTCGTGCGTACATATACATGTGTGCGTGTGTTCGCATGAACATGCATGTTCGCGCACATACACGCAGCGATTCCCATATGCATACGCTGCGTTGTACACACTGTTATATAGTAATAGTCTGGATCAGTTGAACCACTTTATCGACTGTTACATTATTGTCGGACTATTGGGTTGTCGGACTATTGGGTTTTGTAAATTCGTTGCTCTGTCGAACTACTGGGTTGTTGGACTACTGGGTTGTCAGACTATTGGGTTTTGTAATTTCGTTGCCCTGTCAGACTACTGGGTTGTCGGACTACTGAACTGTCGGACTACTAGGTTGTCGGACTACTGGGCTTAACCCAGTAGTCCAACAACCCAGTAGTCCGACAGCGTAGAAGTCCGACAATTCGGTGGTAGTAGTAGTAGTAGTAGTAGTAGTAGTAGTAGTAGTAGTAGTAGTAGTAGTAGTAGTAATAGTAGTAGTAGTAGTAGTAGTAGTAGTAGTAGTAGTAGTAGTAATATTGTAGTAGTAGTAGTAGTAGTAGTAGTAGTAGTAGTAGTAGTAGTAGTAGTAGTAGTAGTAGTAGTAGTAGTGGTAGTAGTAGTAGTAGTAGTAGTAGTAGTAGTAGTAGTAGTAGTAGTAGTAGTAGTAGTAGTAGTAGTAGTAAATATCCCGAAAACAACCTGGCCGAAAGCTGTTGGTGGCTAGGCCATCAACAACTTTCAGTCAAATTGTCTTCAAAACGTCCAGCAAGTCAAGAGATTTTCCTCATTGAAATTGGTGTCTGGTGGCTTGCAGCAGCAAGACAGTTAGTACTTCTGGAAGTTAGATTTAGATCTAGATTAGTCACGCCCTCTTTCTCCAGTAGTCCGACATCCCAACAGTCCGACATGGCAGTGCATTTGCAAAACCCAGGAGTCCGACAACCCAATAGTGCGACAATAGAAATGTAATAGTCGATAAAGTGGTTCAACTTAGTCGGACTAGGCCTATTACTGCGACAGGGTATGCAACGCAGTGCATAGAAATCGTGCGTGTTCATGCACACGCGCGCACGCATTTTTACGCGCGCGCACGTACACACGCATACACACACCCACGCACGCGCGCACGAGAGATGTAGGGATAATGTTATACTACGTTATGTTTTACTAATGGAAGGGCGGACTGACCAACGAAATAACAGGTATGGAGATGAAATTTTGTTAATATACTCAAAGAAGAAAATAAGTTATGGAAGATGGACGGCCAAACGTATTGACGAACTGATAAAGAAAACCAAGACATCAGTGTTACACTGACGGGGTTTTGGCGAAAATCTTGGCATTTTGCAATTCCAAACGCATATCTAATTTTGTGTCAAGATTACAATGACATTGACCTTAAGAGTCTGAATATATGTGCTGGTCTTACTGTGTGAGGTAACTATATGAGCATGCTTAGTTCCAATACGTTTGTCAATTCTGAATCAAAGGCCAGATGAGCTAAGCAGAACCAAGTCTGCATTTTATACAAATATTACAATGTCCTTGACCACTGATCTCAATATCATTCCACTTGACATAGGTAAACATGTGGCCAAGTTAAATTCATGTAGGGCCTAGTGTGAACCAATCCTGAGATATAAGACAATATGTTGAGCTAAACCAAAAATTTAACCTAAAAGAATAGAGTTGTTTACCAAGGTCACGATTGCCTCTACCTTTGTATCATTGTGCTCCATCATGTTGATATACGTAAGCAGGTGTCCAAATTTAGTCGCAATATGGTGAAATCATAATGCAATATAAGACGCTATGTTGAGGTACGCCAAACACTTAACCATGCAAATATAGTTTATACCAATGTCACAGTGACCTGAACTTTGACCTCATGGCCTCAATATCATTGTGCTCAATCCCCTTAATATGACGGAACATGGTTTGTCCCAATAAGATGAACCAATCCTGAGATATAAGACAATATGTTGAGCTAACCCAAAGAATTTAAAACCATACACAACATTTAGTTTTATATCAAGGTCACAGTGACCGTGAACTTTGACCTCATGACCTCAATATCATTGTGCTCCATCCACCTGCTACAAGGAAGCATGTTTCCAAGTTTGGTCCCATTCGGGTGAATCGATCATGAGATATAAATTGGACGCCGACAGACAGATAGACGGGCAGGTGGACATGCAGGCAGGCAGGGAGGCATGCATGCAGTCAGACATGCATGCAGGCAGGCAGGCAGGCAGGCAGGCAGGCAGACATAGCGATGGCGTGACGGGACCAATCAATATATTGTCAAAAATTAAAATTTTCGCCAATAATAAAAGCCTTCTAACAAACAGCATTCGATTTGGCTCAAACTTTAACACGAGGAAGGAACTTGCCGTGCAAAATGATTCCTAGACTTTAGCCGTGAACAAAATAAAAGAACTTGGAGCCGCATCAGATCAAATTCTGGATATATGTATGTCTCGGAAACTATACTTATCCCAATTTGCTCAAATCTTAGTGCAGCAATGTGTGAGACCATACACTAGGATTTCACAACTTTAGGCGTGATCTTAAGAAATCCGGGAAATCTTGACAATTCAAAAGCTGTTTACAATGTGACAAAAATGTGAGGGCGAAGGTCTGCAATATCCGATTGCTCTTGTTGTAAGGCGTAACCCGCCCTTGCTCCACCTCATTCCCTCCCTCCTTCCATCCCGATTAAAAATCAAATGCCGGATATATTGCTGTTATTGTTGTTAAGCAGTTAAGACTGCTTTGTTTGATATAGACTACAGTAATATATAGGCTTATAATTAAAAAAATGTTAGATATTTCCCATGACGACTTGTCCATCTTATACCACTTCGACATCTGCATGGTGATGACGACGTACCCACGTTATCCTACTTCAACATCTGCATGGTTTTGAAGCAATTGCACTCTCTGATAAAATTACTATTGTCGGACTACTGGGTTGTCGGACTACTGGGTTTGTAAATCTTCTGTTGTGTCGGGCAATTGGGCTGTCAGACTATTGGGCTGTCCGACCAGTGGGGCGTCCCCCTAAATAGTATATCACATTTGATCTATTAACCCATCTACTGTTTGGCTGACAGACTAACCGACTGCCTGTCAGCCTTCCTGCTTGCCTACGTGTACCTGCCTGCCCGCCTGCCTGCCTGGCAGACTGGCTGGCAGACTACCGGGCTGACTGGCTGGCTGGCTGGTTGAGTGACTGACTGGCTGACTAAAGGACTGACGCCACCATGACCATGCTGCCACTATATCTCACAAAGCAGGATGTGTAGGTGGTAGTATTTGATTGCTTGATCGGTTGATTGTTTGTTTGATTGCGTGATTGCTTGATTGATCGATTTGCTCGTTGGATTGATGGATGGATGGATGAATAGTTGGATGGAGGGAGTAGGAGGTGGAGAAAGAACAGCAATAGCAATCGGAGATTGCAGACCTCACTCTCCCATTTTTTACAGTGTTTTTAGATTTCCCAGATTTCTTCAGATCAGGCCAAATGTTGCGGAATCCTAGTGTATGTTCTCACCCTTTCTTGCGTTAAAATTGGAGTAAATTCGGATCAGCAGTTTCCGATACATGCATATATCCAGAATTTGATCTGATGCGGACGCTGGTTGTTTTATCCGGATAACAGGCAAACGCTAGGAATCCTCTTGTAAGGCAAGTCTTTACTTGTGTAAAAATTTGCGCGAAATCGGATCAGTAGTTTTTTAGAAACCGGTGCGAATGGAAACGCACGTACGTACGTACGCACGCATGTATGTATGCGTGAGCACGCACGCACACACGCGCGCACACGCGCACGAACACAGGCACTCACTCGCGAACGTCGTACACAGACTTGATCGCGCTACCCTCTTCCCCTTACGGGGAGGGTAATAATAAGCGCCGCGGATTGGTGTGGCTTGGTATGGACGAAAATAGAAACATCTAATATTGTGTGTAGATCTTTACAAATAAATAAAGATACAGGGGCCTGACCTGTTAAGGAGAACTAATAACAAAGATTATTTTAAGACCTCGAAAACGGGAAATAACATCCTAGTGTTTAATTTTCCGCCCTTATCCTTGCATTCTTCCAACAACACACACCACGCCACGCACGCACGCACAATTATGACCACCCCCTCCTTGTGCTCTTCCTCTACCTCTTCCTCATCCTCCTCCGCTCCTCTTCCTCCTCCTCACCACCACCACCACCACCACCACCACCACCACCACCACCACCAACAGCAACACTGTTACCGACACCGCCATCGCCACCGCCACAACCACCATCGCCGCCGTCACAACCACCGCCAGCACCACCACAACCAACACCAGTTTTGAATCACAGTCCAGACCGTAATTCGGATGACGTCACATGTTAGTACATAATTCAGTGTGAATAGCGGTCCAGATCGTAATTCGGATGACATCACATGTTAAAACATAATTCAGTTTGAATAATGGCCCAGAACGTAATTCGAATAACATCACACATTAGAAGACATTCAGTGTGAATAACGGTCCAGACCATAATACGTGTGACTTCACATGTTAGGACATAATTCAGTTTGAATCACGGTACAGATCGTAATTCGGATGACATCACAGACAAGAACATGAATCGGTTTTGAATCACAGTCCAGACCTTAAATCGGATGACGTCACCTGCAAGAACATAATTCAGTGTTGAATCACGGTCGAGATCGTAATTCGGATGACATCACATTTTAGAACTTAACTCAGTACGAATAACGGTCCAGACCGTAATTCGGACGACATCACATTTTAGAACTTAATTCAGTTTGAATCACGGTGTACAGACAGTAATTCGGATGAAGTCACATGCAAGAACATAATTAAGTTTTGAATCACAGTTCAGACCGTAATTCGGATAACATCACATGCAAGAACATAATTAAGTTTTGAATCACAGTCCAGACCATAATTCGGATGACATCACATTCTAGAACATAATTTAGGTTGAATCACACAGTCCAGACCGTAATTCGGATGACATAACATTTTAGAACTTAATTCAGTTTTGAATCACAGTCCAGAACGTAATTCCGGTGACACCATGTGTTAGAACTTAATTCTGTTTGAATCACGGTCCAGACAGTAATTCGGATGAAGTCACATGCAAGAACATAATTAAGTTTTGAATCACAGTCCATACCGTAATTCGGATAACATCACATGAAAGAACATAATTCAGTTTTGAATCAAAGTCCAGAACGTAATTAGGAGGACATCGCATGTTAGAACATACTTCAGTTTGAATAACGATCCAGACCATAATTCAGATGGCATCACACATTAGAAGATAATTCAGTGTGAATAAGTCCAGACCATAATTCGGATGGCATCACACATTAGAAGATAATTCAGTGTGGATAACAGTCCAGACCATAATTCGGGTGACTTCACATGTTAGAACATAATTCAGTTTGAATCACGGTCCAGATCGTAACTCGGATGAAATTACATGAAAGAACATGATTCGGTTTTGAATCACAGTCCATACCGTAATTCGGATGACGTCACCTGCAAGAACATAATTCAGTTTTGAATCACAGTCCAGACCGTAATTCGGAAGACATCGCATGTTAGAACATTATTCAGTGTGAATAACGGTCCAGATCGTAATTCGGATGACATCACATGTTAAAACATAATTCAGTTTTGAATCACAGTCCAGACCATAATTCGGAAGACATCACATTATTCAGTGTGAATAACGGTCCAGATCGTAATTCTGATGACATCACATGTTAAAACAAAATTCAGTTTGAATCACAATCCAGACCGTAATTCAGAAAACATCACATGTTAGAACATAATTCAGTTTTGAATCGCGGTCCAGACTGTAATTTGGGTTGCCTCTCATTGCTAGAACGCTTCTATTTATTGCTGGCTAGAATTGCCTATAGGCGCGAACATTTCGCGCAGGGGATTGTGGGGCTGTGTCTCGCGAGATCTCCATCGATACGAGATCTAATAATTTTCGGCGCGAAGACACGGCTCTATTTTCAGATTGCTGGATATCTCATAATTATTATCTTCATGCACGTGATTCATGGCGAGTTATCTTATTTGTTCTGGTCCGACTGTAATAGAGTTTGCGCGACGATGACCGCTTAATTATTTTAATAAACAGCCAACGGAACTTATATGTCCACTTTAGCACTCTATCAAACTGACCACAAAGGGCTTCTTGCGGTGATCGTGAGAAATGTCCATTTGCATTAGCTACTCACCGGAGAACTTGTTTTGAAAGTTTACCACTGGAATGACTGGTTGGATAACCGATCCTATAATTCCAGTAGTAAATTGCAAAAGAAAAACCACAATGGTCTCTTGGACGGCAATTAGACATAGGACATTTTCTATGAAAATGGATTTTTCTGTATATGACGTCATAATTATTTAGGTTAGATGTAGCTGGACGTTACAATCAAAATGTGTAATGAATGACGTATCTAGCTCCACAGGAACATTGAATAGCCAGTCAAGTATGCGAATTGCACGTCTTTACTATTTAATCAACATGCTGTTGAATATTTTGAAACTAATTTGACTAGATGCTGTTCGAATTGTATGTCTTTGCTATTTATTCAACAGTCATTTTCTATGATAATGGCTGGGTTCGATCTGAAACTGAAGGATATGACGTCATAATCAATTACTTCATATACATGCCGACGTCACAATCCAAAATGTGTAAATGAATGGCGTATCGAGAAATATTCCTTCTTTTGTGTTTATTGTATGCCTTTATATAACTTCATTTTTTCATGAAACAGTTGAGTTTATTCTCAGAATTATAATAACCTCCGGGCACGCTATTTACCATTGATGCCTTGCATCAATATGTGTACTTGTTCAGTCTATAGATCGGCCTGCACAATCTATATACACATGCAATTTACCGCCATTGTTTATATTCTATTTCTGAGTAATATAGAGTAGGCTTAACGCGGAGTAAGCGCATACACGCCCGTACACATGCACGCACGCACGATCGAACGCAAACACGCACACTCACACACAACATAAATAACACATTGTTTTGCTTTCGGGACACCAATGCTGAAACCGGATCAGTGCATTTGCGATGCAGGATATGTGAATCCATATGCCAGGTCATTTAACACTGCCTGTTCTATTTAACACTTACCACTCTGATAAAGCTAAAAGAGGTGTTCATTTTTCAACATGTGTTGTTGGAAGATATTGCTGTCGTAGAACCCTTCACGTGTTATCGGAGTGTCAAATGTTAATTAAAGTTAACGGATTTAAGGATAAAATCTCTTAAAAATTCATGCGCATTATTTTTATACATAGTATGATAATTTCTGTGTCATTGCTTTCACCCACCAGAACTAATCAACACCAACATCACCACTACCGCCACTGACATCACCACCACCACCCACCCACCCACGCACCCATCCAACATCACCTGTACCTGCACAACCACCACCACCACCACCACGACCACACACCACCACTACCACCACCACGACCACCCACCCATCCATCACCACCACTACCACCACCACCACCACCACCACGACCTCACACTCACCCACACACCCACCCATCACCACCACCACCACCACCACCACCACCACCACCACGACCACACACTCAGCAACCACCACTTCCACCACTGTTGTCCTCGTTGCCGCAGCTGCCGCCGCCGATAACAACGACGGCGACAACGACGCCAATGATGACGACGACGACGACGACGACGACGACGATATCAACAACGACAACACCAGCAAGATTTAGACATACGTTCCGGATCTAAAAAGAAATTCTCAGGAAAACTTCAAATGATTAGAGCTGATATCTCAGTGACAAAATGGTCAAGTCACAGAGGACCTCTAGTGGCTCAGGCCTAGTTTCTCGGAGTTTCCATCACATCGCGTCATTTTACGAAGGACTTCGCTTATCCTGATTTCGAACGTCGAACATCGTCATCGTCAGTCACCCGGATTTAAACAACGCTGCAATTGAATGATGCCTATCCTATGACGAAGTTCCCATTTTGTTTGTTTTCCTCGAGGCAGGATTCTGGCCTTGACGCAGTTAGGTGTAGTTCCTGGAAATGTATTTAAATACCAGGCTTGTTGTCGAATGTCTGCAAGAAACTGAGGATTCAAGCGAAGAACGCGACTTCAGACAGAAAAAAGTAACCAGGTAATACCATAGCTATTTAACCTCTAAATGCGAAATACGAAAAATCATTTATTTACTATTTAATACATATTCTGTTGAATATTTTGAAACTAATTTGACAACACGATTTTGGCGTGTTGCTGCATATGGTAGCAACATGTTCGTATCAAAATAATTACAAAGTAGTCAACAGCTTACCTATATAGCTAATTTGAATGCGAGATTCTGGGAATTCAGGGTTCAAAGGGTTACTTAACTATCTCATTGAAAAATTCCCCGTATCTCAATTTCAGGGCAAACAAACAGGAAAGCTGTTGAATATCTTTGAATTATTATGACTGGAAGCTATTACCGCCTTCGACATCAACAACTTCTAGTCATATTAACTTCAAAATATTCAACAGAATATGGTATGCATCATAAAGAATTTATTTTATCAGAGATTTGTCGGTGAAAGGGTTAAGCGTAATTAAATCATAGATTTATCAATACTAATACTAGTACAGTCAACCCTTTCCCGAGAGACCACCTGAATGTGGTTCATTAAGGCAAGTAGTAACCTGCCTATCTGTATTAACTAACCCACTAGCCAGCCACAGGTCTGTCACGAGTGGCGAGATTTTAGTATTAGGCCTACATTTAAATAGTTTGTCTGTATGTATTAGATCGCTATTAGAGACTAATTATGGCAAGCGAGATAACTCTTCTGAACACAATCAAATCTAGTCGAGAGAGCATATATGACTTTTAGGCACAACATACATGTGGCAATTTATTAAGACACGAGATCGAAAGTGGCCTAAAGAACACCAGTCTTGTGGTCCAAATGCGGTCTGTTTTTGACAACGGGCTTGAGCTAACCTTCAGCCTAGCGTTTAGAAGCCGAATGCTGTAACACTTGTCTACCATCCAGAGGACACAATTCCTCTATCACAGGACAAGCTTTCAACCACCCATCTCACAACCACACGAATTGACTGGAACTGATGGTGTACATTCCAGACATTTTGCTCTCCCTCGTGTTATATCACTAGGCACTCGCATGCATACGGTTTCTAGCAGCAGCGGCGGCGGCGGCGGTAGTAGTAGTAGTAGTAGTAGTAGTAGTAGTAGTAGTAGTAGTAGTAGTAGTAGTAGTAGTAGTAGTAGTAGTAGTAGTAGTAGTCAGCAGCGATGAATACGAATGACACAATATTACACTCTCTTATTAATCACTTATGAAATTTGATTTCTCCACAGCTTTCATAAAGATAAAATGTCAATAAAATTCGGTTTCGCTTTTGCATTGGTGCTGGTACTTCTGGCGGTATGTTTGGATCAGAGTGACGGTTTCAGGATCCGATTCCGTGGAAGAAGGTTGTGGAGGAATATAAGGCGGCCTTTATGTACGGCGGCATGCGCTACCACGTGTACGACAGCGACGACTGGATCTGCAGCTCCTGTGTGCTCTATAGCTTGTCATCGCGCGTGTGGACGGAAAAGGAGAAGTACTGCAGAGGTAGGGGAAATAACTATGAAAAAGATGAATCCAATCAGTCACCCATGTATCACGTCATATAGCTTAACACGCCTAAATCATGGGCGGAGCTTAGGTATAAATGGGCGTGGCATAGCTAGAATTCGATTCCTCAAATAGTGCAGCGGCTAAGTGAAAGAATTGTGCACTTTTTGACAAACGCACGAAATTCTGCACACAAGTAGTATATGCTATGGTG
This sequence comes from Chaetoderma sp. LZ-2023a, assembly GCA_034401795.1. NCBI lineage: Eukaryota > Metazoa > Mollusca > Caudofoveata > Chaetodermatida > Chaetodermatidae > Chaetoderma > Chaetoderma sp. LZ-2023a. The sequence goes on from CM067364.1 coordinate 18,720,357, forward strand.
ATTCATTTAAAGCTTGGTACCCATCGACATCCCCATGGTAATGGCCGCCATCTTGGATTTCAAACTGTCCGCCATTGAAATCTACTATCTACCATATCTCGACCTTGAAACAACATAAAATCATGTTTTTTGTTTCTATACCCACATTTTCAGGGCCAAGGAGCCCATTTCTGTAATTACAGATTAGATGGCGGCCATATTTGAATCCATGATGGCCAGTATGCAGCAATTAAAGGGGCCTTACCGATCCCCATTTTATCATGCAGGATCTGGCTAGTACATTTTAGTACATTATCTAGGTATATCATAATACATATTAAAGTTTTTAAGATGTCTGGTTTTGGTGAAATTAGGATATGACAATAAAACTCTTATCATAATACTGTCAGCTGCCAGACATATTTCAAATTGTTACAATTTAAGTGTCATCGCATGCTCCTGTACAATTACATAGTTCTGTGAACTGCAGGTTTGATGGCCGACATTTACATTGGCGTATACATTCTTTCTTGCAACTATAGTTCACAAGTGCATGACATGATTGCGAGGCCTCTGAAAGGTCTGTTCAGTAGAGATTCCATCCTGAGTCTGTAGCAGATCAACCTGAGTCGCCAGGGCTAGAAGCATTGGAGCGCTTGAGACCAAACATGGCCTGCCTGGTATACAGCCCGTTTGGCATGCTGAACCAAAGCAACTCTGGTTGCTGGAACATGTTCAATGGTCCGAGATCCTTGTGTAAACAATATCTTCCTTGCCTCGTTAACTTTCTTTACTGCACAACTCCTACTGTAATGATGATAGATCGTTCTATTTCATCCATAGTTTGCGTGTCGATTTCTTCTGGTTACGATGAAAGGGTGAGAAATGCATTTGTCACAGCTGGACACGCATCACATGCTGACCAAGCTGACCTTTCCCCACGGTCAAGGAGCTAAACACCGTCACATCCACTGGAAGAACATTAACGATTTGGGTTTTATGCTTATCCTATTTGCAATTCAATGAACTGTAATGTGACGAAAATGAGCACATACTCCAAAGTTGACCTACAGTTCATCAATTTTAAGAGCATGAAAATGTCCAATGGCCAAATCAACAACATCTGGATCCACTGCTCAGATGTCACCTTTCGGAGTCCTTGTTTTGCAGTTTGCTACATGTAGCAAGAAGCTAGTGTCAGCCCCCTCATGAGTGCAAGGCTCTCATTACGTTATTCAACGTTCGTTTGATTTACTGCTATTTAGGTCAGCAGTCACAACATTCTGATCATTTGTGCTAATGACTCGTTTTCCACGTTGCACACAGTCTGATAAGCAATGAAATAGTTCATCCTTGTTCTGTTCACTTCTAAGAAAACCGTTTCCTGGTAACGGGGCCTTTGGGAGAACTTCTCGTCGCTGTACTGTTCCACACTGAGTTCTAAGTTCTCTTGTTGACTGCTTGGTATTATCTGTCTGATATATGTCTTAGACAATGTCGACACGGTTAACAGTAACAAGCTGGGTGGTGATGTAAGGGAGAAATACATTGTCAACGTCCGACAGCCCGCTGGCTTCAGCATGCGGATCACCGCAGCATCTTCCAACGATGTAGTTTCAACACGAGGGGTACCCTGTGATGATGTACAGAAACTACTAAGGTCCTCCAATAGATATGATTTCGAACCGTGTCGTAATCTGTCCATATCAGAAATAGATGGAGGGCACACATGATCCTCAAGTTCAAAGAAACTGGCTAGATCTCCTTCTCTGGCCTGGCATGTAATGTATAGCCTCGCAAACAGTACAAATTTCATCTTTACTGAGGCAAATTGTTCCTTGTTCTTTGTCTGTTGCTTTGCATGAGGTTTACTGAAGAGTGGCAAATTATTCTTTGGCACAATCTCGCTGCGGGATATGTTTGATGAACTTGCCAGACGTCCTTGCACAAATGCACTGTATTGTTTTTCACGATAGCTTCGTTTCCTAACATCTTTGTTAAAAATGATTTTTGTGTCTAATGTCTGCAAGTCACCACAATCCTCCACGAATGGGTTCCCCATATCCTCAATCGTTGATAACAAAGATGAAACGTCTCTGACAAATGTCTTCTGAATTGAAGGGTATTGTTCATGATGTTCATTTGACAGATGTTCATTCAAAGTGTGGTAGCTATCTTCAAACACCATCACCACAGGGGCTATCTCTGGCCTTTCCACCATCCATCTCTCTAGGACCTGTTGATTTTCCGTCAAACCGACTACACCTCAGTCACCATTTATGAGGTCATTGACTTGTTCACGGCACTGGTCCATTGCCATTGCAGAAAAAAAACCATGATACAATTTCCGCACGACAAAATGCCCACCCATAAATTCCCTGTGATATTAAGAAATCCGAATTTCCATGTGACGACCAACTTGGATTTCAATATGGCCGCCGATGCTGTTACCTGATCGTATCAGTAATTACGGAAATGGGTTCACTGATCCTAAAAATGTAGGTTTAGACACCAAAATCATGAATTTGTGTTGCTTGGAGGCCGATATATGGTAGATAAAAGATTTCAATGGCCACCATTTTGAAATCCAAGATGGTGAACGTTACCATGGTAATGGCGATGGGTACCCAAGCTTTAAATGAACCAGCATACCATGTACCACTTCTGTGCAAAGGTTATTACTTTTGTCAAAAAGTGCACACTGTGAAATGTGGTTCTATAATAGACTCGTAGGATTATTCAAGAGTAAGGGAGAAAAGCATAAAATAAAACAGCAAGGGAAAATATGCATGAAATAAAACAACAGAACGTTTTACCATATACCTTTGCATTATCATCAATATACTACCTTGCACCTAAGTCAGTCAGTCAGGCAGCCAGTCAATCAAGCAGTCCGGTCCAGTCCAGCCCAGCCCAGTCCAATCCAATCCAGTCCAGTCCAGTCCAATCCACTCCAATCCAATCCAGTCCAGGCCCCTCCAATCCAGTCCAGTCCAGTCCAGTCTAGTCCAGGCCAATCCAGTCCAGTCCAGTCCAGTCCAGTCCAGTCCAGTCCAGTCCAGTCCAGTCCAGTCCAATCCAATCCAGTCTAGTCCAGTCCAGTAAGTCAACAACAAAAAGCTTATTCCGGGCTATCGGTTCAAGAGTTTTTCATATACAGTAATCATAATACATGGTCTGGATTATTTGATATTGATCCAACAAGTGTTAATATAAGTGATTGATAACATTGCTTACAGCACTTTGAGTCTCAGGCTGCCATTGAGGTGATACCCATGTCACGTGACTTTGACCAATATGATAGCAATGAAGATGGGAATGTCACAATTCAAGAATTTGCTGAATTTCTTGGTGTAGCTGTCGAAAGTGGTGATGTGCACACAGCCTTTGACCTCGCCGACAAAAATGGTCAGTATATCCTTCAGGTCATATTGTTTGTAACTGTATTATTATTATTATTATTATTATTATTATTATTAAATATTACAAGATGGTACTTCTTTACCACGCCGATCATGCAGCCTCACGCTTGGATTTAATAAAACGTTTACAACTCAGAAATCGCTAACTGAAAAAAAAAGTTCCATGGAAATCTTAGAGAGGGAACCAATCAAATTACACTTGCCATAGGAATCTGCTCCACCGAGAACCTTTCTCAACTAAAGAATGTTTTATGAAATACACACAAATTAACAAAAATAACCCAGTCTAATGAGTTTAGGTGTTTTATAATTTCAAGAATTATTGGGTTTATTTTTAAGATGCCAATACATTACTGTTTTAATTTCCTGATGTTACAGAAGATGGCATGTTGAATGAAGAGGAGTTTCACGATGCACCATTTGTGTTTGAAGAAGGTGAGAATTAATTAATCTAATATATTTCACAAGATGTATAACACTTTGATGCTAGTCTCCAGACTACTACTGCCGCCGCTACTACTATTACTACTACTACTACTACTACTACTACTACTACTACTACTACTATTATTATTATTGTCTTTCTCTTCCTAGGACACGTCATTGGTGCATCGCTAGATGATGGTGTTATGGTATGAACGAACGTGCAAGATACATACAATATATACAGTACTCAAATTACAAAAAGGATTGTAAAATAGTACAGATCAAGTGCAATTGCTTAATGGTTCATCATATATTGTATTAACATGTTTTATATTCATTTTGTATGTAATGAAACAATTCTTTACAGAATTATATGTTCATATTTATGTCCATATCATAAGTTAGTAATGGACTAAAAGTAGGAATCCAGTTTTAGCTATGCCCAGCCTATCTCTAGCTAAGCTCCACACACACTCCGTAGGTGTTGGGATCGATTAATCCCTGAACTACTCCATGACTATAAATTTTCAGAAAACTATACAGGTAAGCTGTTTTGAAATCCTAATGACAGCAACAGCGCCCGATAAAATTAGTTTCAAAATATTCAACAGCATGTTTATTAAATAGTAAAAGCATACAATTCGTACAACAACGCTTTAGTCAGTCACCATTTATGCGTTCGTGACGAACTTAATGACGCCATTCGTGACGTCATTAATTTTGATGTCATACTTAACGTCACGTAGTTGATTATGACGTCATATGATGGATGAATAACCTGGAAAGGTCCATTGAACTGAACTAAACTGAAATCAGTTGAACTTCATTTATATTTAGGCCTATACGACGTATATAATATTTTACAGTATTTATTATTATTTTTTTCGATATTGACATTTATTTTCATTAAAGTTTTCAGTATATTTCATATTAAATAAATTACACCGTGATAGAATAGACTAATTTATTTATTGATTGGTTAATTTTGTATTGAATCATGTAAAGAAATAAAGAAATATTTTTCCATATCAGTTGATTTTCTGCTATTTATCACAAATTTCACCCATCTATCCATCCATCAATCAATCAATTAATCAATCAAAATATCAACCAACCAACCATCAATCCATTTATCTGCCTGCCTGCCTGTCTGTCTGTCTGTCATGCTGTCTGTCTGTCATGCTGTCTGTCTGTCATGCTGTCTGCATGTCTGTTCGGAGATGAATCTAAAAAATATTGGTCTGATTTGGCTCCAGTTCTAACACAATAAGGAATTTGTCTTGCTGGACGATTTCTAAATGTTGGCCGTGATCGAGATGAAAGAAGTCGGATGAAGGCGGATCCGCATTAGATCAAATTCTGGATCATGAATCAGCAGAAGAAGATGCCTTTGCCGGCAAAGCTATTCAAACATAATAAGAATGAGGATAAGGACACCAAAAACACTTAAATTCTAGGGAAGCCGGTTACTGAATTGATTTGATAAGACTATTGAGTTTTAGACTGTCCTGAGGCTAACTTCTTAGGTTATAGCAGCACGAACTCGCTATTAAAATAGCCTTGGCAAATAAAGCAGACTTATGACTTAATTGTAAACCCTTAATGGTGAGGAATATTGTTCATATGTGTTCTTGAAAACACATTTAACCAACATTCATCACAAGAAAGAGTTTATACCCTGCTGCTTTACTTTCGCACTCCCTGCTAAGATGGACAAGCTTTCCCTTGGAGCCTGGGTTAATGTGATACCGGACTAAGTTGAGAATCCAAAGGGTGCTGATACCTGGAGCCAAATTTGTCACAATTTGGAACTAATTTTAAAGTACACAGTCAAAGTTTTACCAAATTAATCAGAAACAGCCAAGACAGAACTGATAAGCACCCTAGGCTGCTATCTAATAAATCTGGTTCACCTACCCTAGCTATAGCCTAAAAAGTGTGCGGCCGACTTACTTTAATAGACATCTCTAAACTATGACAATTTAGTACTGAAGCCGTCGTCAAGAGGGAGGAACGCCCATTTGACAATGACCTACCACTTTAACGAACAGATTTGAAATATTCAATAAATGGCATCTTTTAATTGACAATCAGATAAACTCCTAGTGTCGTATATTAGGTAATAACAATTCTCGGTTCCTTACGTGTACTGTTGAAGTGTGCCTACATGAATGTAATCTTCATAAACTGGACAATAATTGTTCGCGCCTCGAAGTGGTGAAATATCCGCAACAATAAGAAGTTTCGGTTTCTCTGTAATTTCTTAATCTGGAAGCGTGACTTGTATTTTTAGCTCCAAATGCTGATTTTAACACAACACATTTCAATTCATTTATTACTGGACAATTTTAACATAATGCATCTCTTAATCAAATGTTACTGGCGAAATACATAACTATCGAATACAGTCTACTGAGTTATAATTTTACTGGATTTTATACAATAATGATTAAATAACCAAGATGGCGGTCCGCCATAAAAACTTAGTTACCTTTGAAATTGAGTGGTCTGGCTCACGTGACAATGTGGCTGACAGCAGAAAAATGAGACATATCTGGTTCCATGAACGTAGCCCATAGCCACAAGGACTATTTATGCAAGCATGCATGAACATGGAATCAAATAATAGTTTAGAAAAAGCTGCTTAAAAATACAGGTTTAAGACCTGATAACAATTTAGTACAAGAAGGCGGAAATGTCAAAAACTAATGTTACCTGCTATTACAGCAATGAAACCCGCCTCCTTGGGTCATGACGTTGAGCGTTCCCTTTCTCCGACTGTGCAGTACTCAAACTATACACATATCACAAATAAGTTAAACTCAAATCTGTGACCAGAAAATAGGTCTTGTGCGCACATTTGGCACTCGGTTCTAGCCAGCAAAAGCGCTTTCAAATTAAGTGGCAATACAGCAATTTTCTTCCGTACAAAACACAGCCATGTTTACCAATTAATCAGCTGGCCATACAGAATCCGAGCCCACTAACATTTTGCGTAAATAAAACTTAGAAAGCAACACATTGCCATACTGCACAACTGCTGGCGAAAGAAAACGCTAACGTCAGACAAACTGCAATTGCCAAAGCAGCAGTTTATATTCGGATTTGAAATCATGCTAACGTAAAGCTCACGATCTAGTCAGAGCGATACTCCAAAATGGGCATGTAACCATTCCACTCTGAATTCCGTTTCGACACACACATCAGAAAGCATCGGTCTGAGAATCTGCGAGAAACTCATTGAATAACTACCGGAAACCGTTGCACTGCGCATCCGCAACAACTTCTAGCATCATCATTCAAAGAAAATCAAACAAATTCCAAGACACCAACTGTATGATGAGAATATCAAAAATAGGCTATCAGAATCGAGTGGTTAACGTGTCAGGCTGGCTATTACTTGATATGCAAATCTGGAACCTAACAAAAGCCACGCCGTCTAAAATTCACGTTCGTCTCCTATGAATAGTCTTTGATAACTATTCCTCAAGTGAACACAATCCAATATAAATCTATCCAAGTAAATGCGTGCAAGATTTTTCATAAGCACTCAAATAAACTCCATCTATATTTAGTCCGTCGAACAGCAAATAACGTCATTTCACAAGAATGACCGGTAAACAAACTGAAGAGGAATATCCCTCCTATGTAAGGAGCACCGCAATCGAATAATGAAAATTGGTTTCAAACTCACAGTTCAAATGAAATGTAAGTTGACACAATCTCAAAATTCGATCCGGCTGCTGTTTGATTACAATATATACGCACGCACGCACGCACGCACGCACGCGCACGCACACATACATATATACATACATGCATATACACATACGCATAAATATAGGACACACGACAATTGACACATATACATTTTGTACCATATATACTGTCCTTATTTGGATGCTTTATACTTAAATATGCACATAGGTACACATGCACACACAGGTACACATACATACACATTTAAACCAACATATACGAATGCATACATACAAAACAGTTCACTTTGTATGTGTACAAACATTCATACATGTATACGCACTCACGCGCGTATATACATGTACATGTGCGTATACTAATACATCATTGTGGTATTCTATATTGGTTTTAAATGATTCACTATTGATATGGTACAGAGGGTGGGATGTGGAGGGAAGGGGGAAAGCTCATCACTGTAGATAGAGAATTTGAATGAAAACGTTATCACAGATTATGTTAGATTGTTATATTGGTGTATGCGGGTTCACCCGACATGACTGAGTAGTAGCAGCAGCAGCAACAGCAGCAGAAGCAGCAGCAGCAGCAGCAGCAGCAGTAGTAGTAGTAGTAGTAGTAGTAGTAGTAGTAGTAGTAGTAGTAGTAGTAGCAGTAGCAGCAGCAGCAGCAGCAGCAGCAAGTAGTAGTAGTAGTAGTAGTAGTAGTAGTAGTAGTAGTAGTAGTAGTAGTAGTAGTAGTAGTAGTAGTAGTGGCGGTGATTGCAGAGTGCGATTTGTCTCATGTTTGTATTAAATATTATAAATTAACAGATAATCTATATCAATCAGATGCAAAATTTGTATTGGTTTAATACCTGTCCAATATAGATTCTCTGGCAATTTTTTAAAGGATTTCTGATTTAGGATTTTTTCATGTATTTTTGTACTGGTGCTGTTCCATAGTTTTGTGGCTGCTATTGTAATTCATCGTTTTCCTGTTTCTGTTCTCATAGATTGGGTGTGTAGATTATGTTTGACCATTGTGCTGTGTTCATGGATATCAGTGTTGAGTGTGAAGTTGCAGTCGATGGATTGTGGCAATGTTTTGTGGTGATAATCTTTAACAATGGTGTACATCTGTAGTTTGCCTATGTCAGTGAGCTTAAAATTTCTTTCAGATTTGAATATAGTCTGGGCCCCTGTTGGTTTTGAAAAAGGTTTTACTCCTTTTTTTGAAGGCTGTTAAGCGTTGCTAGATTGCTGTTGTGCGTATTGGTCCAGATAGCGTTACAGTAAGTGAGATGTGGGAGAACAAGGGTGCAGTATAGTGGTTTAATGGTATTTGGTGCCATATATGGTTTTAGTCTTTGTATGACACCTATGCCCCTTGCTACTTTTGCTGTTACTATCTCGATTTGTTTAGCCCAGGTCAGATGTTTGTCTAAGTAGACTCCCAAAAAGTTTGCAAATGGGGCTTCCTCAATTTCTTTTTTATTTATATAGATTTTTGGAGTGTCCTCTTTCTTTAATTTCAAATTTGTAAATAACATATAATTTGTTTTGTCAACATTTAGTGATAATTTGTTAATTGCAAACCAGTTGGTAATTTCTTTAAATTTCCTTGTTTACCTTTTTATATAAGGTATCTATATTGTCATCGCAGCAAAGGGCATTGGTATCATCGGCGAACAGTATCAATGACATGTGTTTGCAGATATTGGGTAAGTCATTCATATTTAAGAGGAACAGCAGGGGGCCAAGAATAGATCCCTGAGGAACACCACATGTTAATTGCCTGTTTTCAGAGCATACCTCATTATATTGTACACATTGAGTTCTTTCACTTAGATAACTCTGAAACCAGGTGAGTGCACTACCTCTTATACCACAATAGGCAAGTTTGTCTAATACAATTTGGTGATTAATGGTGTCAAAAGCTTTTGAAAGGTCCAAAAGGATGCCTACTATGCTTTGTTTCTTTTCCAGTGATTCAATAATTTGTTCAGTCATTTCGATTATTGCATGCATTATTGTGTGTGTGGTGGGTTTTTTTGCGAAATCCATATTGTGAACTGTATAGAATTGACTTTTTGTCCAGGTAACTTGTCAGCCGATTGTACACTAGGCGCTCTAGAAGTTTGGAGAAGAGTGGAAGTATGGAAACTGGCCTGTAGTTTGAGAAATTACTTGAATCCTTGGCTTTGTATAAGGGTGTAACACTTCCATTTTTTTATTTTGCTGGGAAAGTGCCTTGTGTTAAAGAAAGATTGCAAAGTTGACCTAGTGGGATGAGAATATCCACAGCACAGTTTTTGTAAATACGTCACTTAAAGCCATCGATGCCAGGACTCTTTGAAGGGTTAAATGTGCTTAGTATAGTAAATATTTCTTCCGTGTTAGTAGGATTACAAAAGAACGATGATTGATAGCTGCCTGCAAGGAAATCAGTAAATTTTTTATAGGAATTTGCTTGGATTTTTGTCGAAAGTTGTGGTCCTATATTTATGAAATAATTATTGAATCCATTGGCAATTTCACATTTATCCGTGATTACTTTGTTGTCACAAATGAAATTGTGTCTGTTGTGCCCTGATGGTCTTATTTAGAAGCGATTTGATGATTTTCCATATTTCCTTTATAGCATTTTTTGACTGTTCGAATTTTCTCTGATAGTATGTTTTCTTGGCTGTTTTGATGATTTGGTCTAATATGTTTCTATATTTTTTTTAATTGGATATCATTGTGTTTAGTTTGATACTTAATAAATGTTAAGTAGAGTTTGTGTTTCTTGTGGCAGGCACTTATTAGTCCACTCGTAAGCCATGGTTTAGTTGGGTTGTACTTATATCTTCTATTTTTTTCATTGGGAAGCTATGATAAAAAATAGATGTGCATATGCCATGAAATTTGTTGTAGGTATGCTCACATGACTGTATGTTTGTTATTGAGCTCCAGGCAGACTCTGCCATGGACCTTTTGAATTGTTCAATGTTGACCTTGCAATAATCTCTGCATTTAAACTTTTCCTGCTCAAAATTTGTTGTTGTTTTTCTAGAAGAAATATAGGTAAGTGGTCTGAGATATCAGTTACGAAAGTTCCCACTTGATTTTTACTAATATTATGGTTAATGTTATTGCAGAATATGTTGTCAATGACGCTTGCTGTAGATTCAGTTATTGGTTTAAACAGAATTTATTTTCCATCAAATGGAAGCACGATAAGACATGTGTCTTATGACCGTGTCTCCCATACAAGTAAACATATATGCAATAAATACGTCAAGATGACGGAACTTATTATAAAAATATATCTATATACAAATTTAAAATACAAACAAATATATGTGGAATATGTTACAATGTTGACATAAAGTATATTTTTACAAATTTACTAGCTGTGGGGTATGTCCTTATCACAAACTTATTCTTGCTGTTATGCCGCATGCGTGCGTATGTGTGCATGCGTGCGTGCAAGAGAGAGAGAGAGAGAGAGAGAGAGAGAGAGAGAGAGAGAGAGAGAGAGAGAGAGAGAGAGAGAGAGAGATGAGGCATGTTGTTGACTTTGTTGAGACTACGCTGTCACGAACGAACTATCAGATGAAAGCTGTATGAAAATGTGAAGGCTGTTCAGTTATTCTGATTGGCTTGGTTTTTGTCGGATAATAGAAGTAGGTATTTAGTAGATTGATAAACTCTTGGATGACAACATTTTTGTTGCTGCAGGTCAGTGTTGAAATCACCCATCAGGTAGGCTATCCTGTTTTCTCCTTGAATAATATCGAGAATTTTGCTTAAAGATTCGATGAATTGTTTGTTATCACTGTTAGGAGGCCTATAGATTGTACCAATAATTTTGTTTTTACCGTTTGCATTGGAATTTCAATGAATATGGTCTCAATGTATTCTTCGATTATAGAAAGATGTTGACGTTCAGTGAACTGGATGCTGTCTTTTATGTACATGCCCACACCACCACAACCACCGTCGTCCTTGTTAATTTTTTCAGTTCTGTGCTTTTCAATAACGGTATAGTTGTTCTTGTTAACTAGGGTAGTAGGTGAGTTTAGTTTTAGCCATGCCTCCGTAATTCCAATAATTCCAAACGCATGTGCACTCATGTCTAAAAAATTATTTAACTTGTCATTGTTCTTCAGTATCGATCGGATGTATGCGTGCATGAGTGAGAGGGTAATGCTTTCCTTGCTATTTATTATTGTATCATTAAATCTACTTAGAAGTGTGTAGTTACAGTTTTGTGGAGGTATATTTAGGTCAGTTCTAGCATCTTTTGGATTGATGTCTCTATATGTGTCTGTGTTTAGTTTGAATGGGTTAAGGATGAGATCTTGAATATGCTCTGTGTGGTTGAATTCGACTTGTGGATTCATGATTGCAAGTGTGTAGTCAGTGTCGTCATTAATGTGGTTATATGGGAATAGTGATTTGTTGCACTTTAGACACCACCAAGGTTGGTCATCTGACTCAAGTTGAGAATAATCAGTAGAGGTCAGTTTAGAACATCTTAGGGGAACCCACATGCTACACAAATCATAAGGCTTTTCGATTATTTTTTTTTACAGATTTCATGCAGGATGAGCAGGGAAATTTGGTTGGCATGGTAAGGGAAAACTACAGGAGGACAAATTACTAGGGTGGGGGTAAGATTGGGTGAATGAGCTACCAGAAGTAATTTCCTCGTCTTGGCATTTACAAAATTTATATATGGCTGTAATGGATTCGTTGATGGAATCTTAATTCTGAGTTTGTGGGTGGATAAGTGGTGGTGATTGTGGGATTTTAATGGCGTAATTGCAATAGTAGACCGGTAGTAGATAAGCTATGGATCGCACCCAGTATGGTGAGCAATAATATCTGAATATAGGTAAAGTATAACGCATAATGTTACCAGAATAAAAATAAATAAAATAATCATACAAAAGGAACAAAGCAAAAAATAGCCTATTGATGATGATCCTACACTACATTAAGGCTAAGTTAAGGCAATTATGTAAATATGACAAGGAGGTTCATGCTATATCCCTGTAGCCCCCAAACACTCGTCGGTCAAAGACCACCTGGTCTGGGATTGAGTCCATTTGAAGACAGGAAGGAGACTATTTCCGAGAATCTACCACTGGGATGACTGGATCAATAACCTAGTCATTCCAGTGGCAAATCCCTGAAAAAACAATCCCCTCCAGGTCCACAAATAGAAATATTCAATGAGAAGATTGAGATTTTCACGACAGATTTTGGGGTTAAAGGGTTGAATGAAGATGAATGCAAACCAGCTAATGCTTGCAAGCATAGAATGGGGAAACAAGAAAATGACAGGGACATAAATAGTCCCATACATATAGGCTTTGGTGGTTGATGAATATCCCTAGAGTACTAATTTGCTCAAAGCTATTTCTGGTAACAGCAGCAACAGCTTCCAGTTACAGTAATCTAGAAGAACACCTCATAAACCAGTCAGTGAGTATTTGTATATGACTATTTCAGATTAATTTTACAGAGTGAAGGACAGATAGGCGTGGCAAATGAAAAGTAACTTGTTTAACATGTTGGCAGGCAATAGCAAAAGCTGGGATAAAATCATAGAAACCAAGGATGCTAACTTCATGCAGACAAGTTCAGGTCATGCAGGATAAAAGCAGGATGGGTTAATGTATACAGTTTAACAACTAAACTTACCATCTCTGATATGAATTGGGTCTGTCAGGATAAGTTATCTTCTTGACTGGATCACAATTGCTATACATATATTTATAAATCTGAAAATAGAATGACAATAATAATATGAACAATGGTATTATGAGCTGATTATTGGAATATAACGTGATACTTATATGGCAGTGACATAAGATATTCCATTGCCGAGGCAATTCGAGAATGGTTCAAGGAACAGTCCACTGACCACGATAATGAGCCCTTGCACCCATTCTCAGGAGACGCCAGGCCATTACTAACACCAATTAATACAGCAGAGGTTGAGAAGGCACTTAAAGCCCTGAAAAATGGACGTGCATCTGGACCTGCTGGCATGAGCAATGAACTATTCAAATATGCAAGTGGCATTATCTCAAAACCGATCACGCGTTTGATCAATTCGGCTTTTATACACCACCTTCCTATCGACGCTGTAGGCCAAGGCATCCTTATCGCGCTACACCTACCCAAGAAGCCACCTGCCCCCCCCCCTCCCCGCCAATCTGTGGCCCATTGTGCTCCTTAACAGCATAATGAAAATCCTATCCAATGTTATTCTATGCCACATCCAAGACAAGATCAACGACTTCGCTGGATCATGCCAAAGTGGCTTCAAATGTGGACGCAGCTGCGCAGACATTGTATGGGCCCAACGCATGCTTGTGTCGGTAGTCATGTCCAAACACTGGAATTTCCACAAAATGGGCATTGACATGTCACGAGCCTTCGACACAATTAAATGCTCAAAGATCCTAGATGTACTATGCCAGGCCAGTTGCAATGAAGATAAGCTACGACTAGTGAGACTACTGCATGCAGTCACCAAGCTGAGAGTACGAGTCAAGTCAGTGCAGTCTGTAGCGTTTGAGACATCAATCGGCTCCCCACAGGAAGATGGTCTATCCCCTGTGCCTTTCACCTGTTACCTGGCTGCTGCCTTGAAATCCGTGCGGGAAAACTCCACAAGACAAAACCCTCCGGTGTCAATACAGGGCATGCCGTTAGAGATGGCATATGCCGATGATGTGGACTTTATAGATGAGGAAACGAAACCCCTTGACGAACTTCTCCCAATAGCTGCAAGCAAACTAAAAACTGAGAATCGCTTTATGAATGAATCCAAAACAGAGTTCGCCCACATATACCTATCTACAAAGCAAGAAACTAAAGAAAATGGTGATCCACTTCGTGGTGGCGAACCATGGAGGAAAAGTAAAATCTTGGGCTCACTGCTTTGCGGTACTGCCGATATTGCTGCATGCTGCATCATGGGGAACATAGCTTTCCAGTCCTTCTGGAAGCTATGGATTCGTAGATCAAAGATGCTCTTGGTAAAAAGACTATGTTTATACAATGCAACCTGCGTATCCTTGATGATGTATAACTGTAACAGCTGGGCAGCTCCAAAGGCAGCTCTAGACAAACTTGACGCCTGCCACCGCAAACACCTACGCACCATCACTGGACACCGATGGCCAAGGAGCATAATTTCCAATGATGCACTATACAAGATGTGTAATACGTCGCCGCTGTCTGTAAAAGTTACCCAGCAAAGATGGTCCATGTTTGGCCATGTGCTAAGGATGCCAGAAGACACACCAGTACAGAGAGCCTTGGAATTTGCCCTACTCGTAGCCAGCAAATACAGAGCCAGGAGAGGACGGCATTGCATAAATCTGCTAAGCGTGCTACGAGGTGACCTCAAGAAAGCAGGATTAGGCACACTCAAGTCAAGAATGTACCTGAGGAAGCTAAGGATTTCGGCTGAGGACAAGACACAGTGGACAAAAGTGAAGAAGGACTGATTGCAGCTGTATGATGTTTCTACTACTACAGCCGTATAATACAGTAATCATACATAAGATATTCCATAGTTTAGATGTTGTGATTAT
The DNA here is from genome assembly GCA_034401795.1 of Chaetoderma sp. LZ-2023a. Taxonomy (NCBI): domain Eukaryota; kingdom Metazoa; phylum Mollusca; class Caudofoveata; order Chaetodermatida; family Chaetodermatidae; genus Chaetoderma; species Chaetoderma sp. LZ-2023a. The sequence goes on from CM067364.1 coordinate 18,735,480, forward strand.
GACTTGCTTTAAAAAAAAAAATTTCCCATCTCTGATCGTGTCTTTTGGCTGGGAACATTCATAGGGCGAAACATAAAATTGGCCAGGCCAATCATCATTAATTATGATACATAAATATGATATGATATGTATTATAATCAACCATGGCGAGCACATCCACCCCGCCCCCCCACCCCCACCCCACCATGTTTTACAACAAACTACATGTTGATTTCTTCATATGTAGTTTTATGTATTGTAAGTTATGTGAATATTTTTTATTGTTGTCCTCTTTGTGTGTCTCTTGTTTATAATATGTATTTGTAAGGGGTCCATCATTTTATAGGCATTACCTTACCACCTGTAGTATCTGTTTAAATGTACTTACACCGTGAAATAAATAATATTGAACTTCAACTTGCTTAGGTCTTGTGGGACATTGGTGTTTATAATTATTATTGCATATAATTGTATATGTTAGGACTTATAATTAACTAACAAAAATAAATTTAGGATAAAATTCTAGTTAGTTTTCTAACTATGGTTAGGAGTCGAACTTGACCTATCATTTACTGTAAAGTCAATAACGAATCGGATTGGATGGCAAAAATAAAATAATTGTAGTTCAATTGCCGTCAATGATATGCAAAACCCTAGAGATGGTGCTAAAGCTTCGCATACAGCAGAAAATACTCAAGTGTCAAAATCATTTACAGTTTGGTTTTACCTCGGGGATATCACCTATGTATAGTGCCCTGCTGCTACAAGAGTGTAGCGCTGAGTCGCGAAGCAAAAAGTTCAGTAACTATATTGCCTTTCTCGATGCCAAATCAGCATTTGATGTGGCGAACCATGCGAGTCTGGTAAACAATCTCTATTTTGCAGGCATAAAAGGTATTACACGGATCCTCATCAGAGACCTCCACATGAATGCTACTACCAGAGTAAAATGGAGTGGCCAACTTTCAGATTTTATTCCCTTTATGCAAGGCGTAAGCCAAGGAGGAATACTGTCAACAGACTTGTACAAGCTGTACATAAATGACCTATATGACACCTTAGATGCCTCAGGAAATGAAGCCAGCATTGGAACTGTGCATTGTGCAGCACCGACATGTGCCAACTTGCAGAGTCTGTTGAATATTTCTAGTCATTACAGTGTTAACCAATTTTATGAGCTCCAGCCAAAGAAATGTGTCATTCTCTCTGACTGTAAGAAGGAGAAGACTTCATTCTTCTTAGGCGATGTGGAGGTATCTGCACCAGGCTGTGCATCTCACTTAGGGATACAAAGAAGTGATCAATTTATAAAAGCTCGCCCTACAGTAGATGAAAACATCAGGAAAGCCAGGCGCGCTATCTACTCGCTTATGGGAGCAGGGCTTCATGGGATAAATGGCATAACACCCTTGGCATGCATGCATCTAATAGAAGTCTATATCCTTCCAGTTCTGCTACATTGGATTGATGTACTTGTTCTCAATAAAACCGAAGTGAGACTACTTGACAAGTTCTATCATAAGCTGCTGTTACAAATCCTGGGCCTTCCAGAAACCTCCCCCAAATATAGCCAATATAAGTTTTGTTTTGAAAAACTCCTGTTGAAACACAATGTTACTGGATATAAATTTGTAATCATTCATTTCTATTGCAAGCTACAAACGATCATGTTTAAACGGGTACCAAATATGCTATTTCTCAATTACCCGACTCCAAGATTCGCTGTTTGTTATCAGAACCCTGGAGTCGGTAAAATGTATAAGTTCTACGTGAAATGATATCGCATTTCTGCCAAATATTTTATACATTGTGTAATTATAGGCGTGCTGTTGACCTAAATTTATGCACCATTTGGAAGATGCATTATCCACTTGAGGTTCAGTATATTATTTAGTTGAGACATATCCATGTTTTTCGTGATAGGCCGATGATTACACCCTATACTAATCGTCCTTTCGCACCTTTCTATATATATATATATATATATATATATATATATATATATATATATATATATATATATATATATATATATATATATATATATACATATACATAGAGCGTAGCATACGAGTACGACGTCATGCTGAGGTGTCTATGATTTGATTGGCCATAGATACCTTGATTAAGGCGACACAGGCCGCTGCACCAATTTCAACTAAGAAACAAAGAAAATCTCATCAGCTATGGAATGACGAAATAGCAAGAGCTGTGATAGAAAGTAAAAATGCATTCCACCAATGGAAGATCTGTGACAGACCAAGTGATCAAAATCACCCAGCTTCCATTCATAGGCGGAGGTCAAAAGCACCGCTACGGCAAGCTCAGCACAAGCTTCAGGCTGCTAGGCATGATGCAGACATGCAGAAACTTATCGAAGCTAAGAACAGCGATAAGAAACTGTTCTACAAACTAATCCGTAAGCTACGTAGTAGTGCAGCACCCAAACTAGCAGAACTCAAAGTGCAGGACACTACATTCCCGGCAGAACAAATTTTAGAAGGGTGACACTCACACTTTATGCAAGTTAGTACTCCGACGAGTACCTCGAGCAACCACACAAGAAAAGCAGAATTGGAATTTAATGAGATTGTACTCAGTGATCTTCTCGATACCAAATCAGCATTTGACGTGGTGAACTATGCGAGTCTGGTAAATAAACTATTTTGCGGGCATAAAAGGTGTTACATGGATCCTCATCAGAGACCTCCACATGAATGCTACTACCAGAGTAAAATGGAATGGCCAGCTTTCAGATTCTATTCCCTTTATGCAAGGCATAAGGCAAGGAGGAATACTGTCAACAGACTTGTACAAGCTGTACATGAATGACCTGCTTGACACCTTAGATGCCTCAGGACATGGATCCAGCATTGGAACTGTTTCAATATGCAGCACCAACATGTGCAGACGATGTCAGCTTAATAGCAAATAGTGAAAACAACCTGCAGATTCTGTTGAATATTTCTAGTCATTACAGTGTTAACCAATTGTATGAGCTCCAGCCAAAGAAATGTGTCATTCTCTCTGACTGTAAGAAGGAAAAGACTCCATTCTTCTTAGGCGATGTGGAGGTATCTTCACCAGGCTGTGCATCCCACTTAGGGATACAAAGAAGTGATCAATTTATAAATGCTCGCCCAACAGTAGATGAAAACATCAGGAAAGCCAGGCGTGCTATCTACTCACTTATGAGAGCAGGGCTTCACGGGATAAATGGCATAACACCCGTTGCATGCATGCGTCTGATAGAAGTCTATATCCTTCCAGTTCTACTACATGGGATTGATGTACTCATTCTCACCAAAACTGAAGTGAGACTCCTTGACAAGTTCTATCATAAGCTGCCGTTACAAATCCTGGGCCCTCCAGATCGTGTAGCACATCCATCTCCGTATCTTCTGCTTGGCACTCTTCCGATTTAAGCGCGTATACACCTACAGAAGCTAACGCTAGTGAGGAACATTTGTGCAGACCAAGAATCCATACCCTTCTTGGTGGCGCTGAGGCAGACTGCTATGAAAGGATACTATCAGAATAGCTGGTTTGCTGGCACTCGTAATATACTCGCGAAGTACGATCTCCCTTCTATCCACGTTCTTCTAGATCATCCACCGGCAAATGGAGCATGGAAGACTCTTACTAGGAAGCTGGTCAACAGGTTATGGTCAGATGAGCCCAATAGTCTGATACCGCTACACTCATCCTTACAGTATCTGAGTGACTGTTCTATAAACCTTTCATCTGCCCATACCCTGCAGTGCAACAGGACTAAATATGGTCGCGGTATGATAAAACCTGATTGCCCACTATGTAACAATGGAACAGAAGGCCATCACCATTTCCTGACAGTTTGTCAACCTTTAGCAGTGATTCGGAACAAGTGCCGGGACCTACTACAGCGTAGCCTATGCCTGATGTGTGTTGCGCATACTGAGCATGTGTGGGACGATAGCAGCATTCTAACTTCATTCCTTATGAATCCATCGTCACGTCTATACATGTCAGATTGCACTTGTCAGTGTGTCTACTCAGTAGTGAAGATCATTCGTCGGTACTGCTTCACGTTGAACAATTTTCAAACACTCCTGACTGCAGAAAGGAACAATTTCAATACTGATAGTGACAGTGGTATATCTGGTATATGTCACACACAACAACAACAATAAATAAACTGTTGCATGCACGAGCTGGCCTATTAATATACTTAATACTCCTTTGCGAGGTTCTCATACTTACAGGAGGGATTTACGTAATGAACTGAACTGAACTGAACTGAGAGACGTCATGAGCTAAATTTAGCACGCGAATGTTTGGACTAGTTTGCGCCAACGAGTGACGTTCTTGCGAAATATTTGTCGTTGTTAGACATTTGTTGTTTGTGTAATCAGAAAGAGCCGGTTTTGTTGATGTAAAGGCGAAGGTAACATTGTTTAGGCTTGCTTAATTAGGCGCTATCAAAATTCTTTTAAAACTAACGTTCTCCACTAGTGTACTAGAGCTAAACCGTGCGAAAAACGAAAATTGGTTTCTTAAAAAACAACTTATACTTATCATATACTACCATTATAGGCAAAACTTGTGCTGATGTGATAACTTATTTACCACAATCGCCAAACTGTACGATAAATTGCTCACTAACTTGACATAGATTTAATTTAAAACAAATAAACAGAAATTTTTTATCCTGAAAAATCACTCACAGGCATTTGAGTTCGCCCATCTATCCCGCTACAACATTTCATATAGTATGAAAGCTTCATCCGTGGCCACCATTGTCAGAAAGCTAATTGGTTTGTTGTCAGAACCGTCATTGGATTCTGACAACAAATCAACTAATCAGGTTTTTGACAATGGTGCCTTGTGTATATTAGCGTTATAGTATGGGAATATGTATGTGGTAGTGTGATGGATAGATGAAAATTTAGTCCTTTTAATCTATGTAGACTATGACATTTCGTTCTTCAGCGCTTTATATTATTAGGCCTAAGTATAAATATTCTGAATTTTACTGAAATCCGTTCAGTATAACCACGTAAGGCCAATGATGAATTTAAATAAAAATTTCGAGTGTAATAACTCTGGCAAATGTGGTTGAAAACTAGCGGAACATGAATTTGACATCACGTCATGTACATAAATACATACGTACGAATGGGAACATTCATATATCCCCATAGACATCATTTTCAAAGGGATAGATATACCGGTATACACCATATGTACAAACTACTGATACAGTGACACCATTGTTAGCTTAACGACCATTAATGCCATACACCACATTCCATTATTACCATGGCATACCATATTGTGTTGTCTTAGGATGTTTCTGTTAAAAAGCTTATGATTCTTGTTTTTCAGATCTTGGCTTTTAAGCCACCCCCCTTCTTCAGAGACTGAATTGATTCCATCTTAATTAGAGCCATCATCAAAGAGAACTGAAAGTGAGAAGTCTAAAAAAGTACTCTCGGAGTAATAGCCCCGGGCCTGATCCCCACTTTTGACTACGTCATCGAACGAACGCCCACTTCTGATTGAAGTTAGTGCTAGAGCCAATCCAACTAAACCTAAATCGCCTGCCAGTAGAGCTTGTCGGTCACCGTGACCCAAGCGGATAGAGCGATTTCTCTGAGTCTGTTGATGCAGCCCAGTGAAGACTTCATCATGATTCCAGAAAACCAGACGATCGCTGTCACCCAGGAGTGCTACGATTTCATAGACACATACAACACCGGGCATTATACGGGCTTGTGTCCTCTTGATGATCAAAACTTCCTTGCGTTTGGTACGGAAGAGCGTTGGCCTATTTGACAAAGGTTTGTGTTATGTTCTCTGACATTATTGTATCAATATGGTCCATACTTAACCCTTTAGCACTCATATCCAACAAAAATGACTTCAGCAGTGCTCTTGAGAATTGTCCGTTTGCAGACCAAGAGAAGACTATTTTTGAAAATTTAACACTGGAATGACTGGCTCGATAACCGAGCCAGTCATTCCAGTGGTAAATTTTCAAAAATAGTCTTCCCTTGGTCTGCAAATGAACATTTTGTATAATATTTTGGAATTGGAGTCAGCAATGGCTTCCCGTCGTCATATTAGTTCTGTTCAACAGCTTTCTTGTTTGGTTTGGCCGGAGATTGAGATACATGGGCTTTAAAGCTGAAGGGTTAACTCTAACCCTAAACTTTGTTCAAGAAATTTCAAGTTTCTCATAGAAAATTTTCGCTTGCAGACCAAGAGAAGACTGTTAAAAATTAACCATTGGAATTACTGGTTCGCTTATCGAGCCAGTCATTCCAGTGGTAAATTTTCAAAAATACTCTGGTCTGCAAATGGACATTTATCAAAACCACTGCAGACGTCATTTTTGGCTGATATGAGTTAAATTGTTAAGTGTAGAATGGAAAACAGTTCTAGATATCTAACTGTGTGTATGCAATATGCAGAATACATGCTGAGATAGACTAGTCACATAATTAAAAGTAGGCGTGTAACTATTGAACTTTGTCCATCGTACTATTATCATAAGCTCGATAAATGTCATTCTTATTACACTTACACATGCCCACATGTAGTTGTCACAAAGCACCTGATTGCGTTTATATTGATCTAATGATAGTTGCATAGCTACTGGTAGTTTATTCTAAAACAGGCGTACTCATGGCTGTCTGTATAGTACTGTTGTTATCTGCATAAATAATAGAGTATAGACACTGCAAGCACATTTCCTGTGTCTTCATTAATGACATGGTCACGATGATGGTGTATAATGATCTTTACATTATCTAGGTTTTGTAAGAAAACAAGGACCAGCTTTAAGCCTTTAGCACTCAGCATGGCTAAAACAGCTTCTGTAGTGGTCTTGAGAAATGTCCGTTTGTATACCAATTATCAACAGAAGACTATTTTACAAATTTACCACCAGGATTACTGGCTAGATAACAGAGCCAGTCATTACAATGGTAAATTTTCAAAAAGTCTTGATCTGCAAATGGACGTTTTCTATAAGAAAATTTACATAAATTTAGCTTTTAAGAAAGTCTATTTGCCAAGACTCAAGAGATTATATTTGAAAATATTCCACTGGAATGGCTGGCTCTATTATCACGCCAGTCATTCCAGTAGTAAAATTTGAAAAATAGTCTTGGCCTGCAGATGGACATTCCTCAAGCACAAAGGTCGTTTTAGGCTAGCTTGCCTATTAACCCATTAACACTCACATAAACACATCTACAGTTATCTAAAAGAATGCAAATTTGCAGCCCAAATGAAGACTATTTTTAAACTTTTACCACTTGAAGTCATTCCAGTGGTAAATTTCCAAAAATAGTCTTCTCTAGGTCTGCAAATTGATATTTTCTCTGAGAAAATTCTTAACAAATTTAAGGCTTAAAGGGTTATAATGGGTAAATTTGGTCAAGTATTGTCCATTTATAGGCCAAGCGAATACATTTTCTGAAACTTATGATTGAGTCAGTCATTACAGTGGTAAATTTTCAAAAATTGTGTTCTTGGCCTGTAGACATTTCACAAGCCCATAGCAGAGGCCAGTTTTGGCCGGCGAAATGATTAAAGGGTTAGTATATATGGAGGCTATTTAGTAGGTGTCGGGTTTGATTAGCTCCCCCCCCCCCCCCCCCCACACCCTAATGCTCGTTCGAGCCAGTCATTCCAGTGTTAAATTTTCAAAAATAGTCTTCTCTTGGTCTGCAAATAGACATTTTCTATAAGACAATTGAAATTTTCTTGAATAAATTTGAGGTTTAAAGGATTTTAAAACTCCTGCTTAGGCCATTGTGGGAAAAATCTAGTCTACCGTAATATAGTAGTATACATGTATATGGGCACCCTATAACAGAATGCTCCCATATTCATTATATTTCCATAAATCAATGGTTCAAATGGGTGTAATGCTTCATCAGTCGGAAGAACTTAAGTTGAAAAATTATTTTTATTATGGCTGAAACCAATAATTAAAATACATTCATGAGTAATTATTTCACCAAAAAATATAGATGCAAGCGGGTCATGCTAAACTAACGATTTCCTAACCATGGCCTTATTTAATTTTTGCAGACTTGACATTATGCCACGATCAGTGTCAACGTGTTTCGTATATTATAAATAGAATTGTCAATGAATTGCTGATCATTTCCTCCTAATGGCCTCCACCACCTCCCATCATACTGTTACATATATGAATATATATAATTATATTCATACATAACATAAGTTTTCAGCTACACTATTTGTTGCTTCTAGAGATGACTATTTATCAATGTCAAATTTTGCCTGGTCAGCATTTATTGATTCAATGCTATTGAGTAGGTTTAGTAACTTAGCTTATCATGAATCATGCTTGACTATTCTAGAAATGGATTTATCTTATTCAACGTATGCCATACATATCATATATTATGCTTGCAAATGCCCTTAGATGATCAGATAGATGGCTTTATATTCAGTTTACCTAGTGTTATATAACTATAAGCAAGCACAAAAGCTGACATTGACTTTGTGTAGATCAGTAGATGTCTATCACAGCAACATCTATAGAGAACAATTAGAAAATTAACTGTCAGTCGCGATCGAACACATGCTCATGCAAATTGGTGTATATGCATCGGCATAATGAATGAGATGTATTCCTTTGGCATGTTAGGTATTTTAGAAATTTATGTTTAATTTTAATCAAGAGTTAGTGTCTTCGCCGGCAGCAACTTCACATTGTTAAAAATATTCAAAAGAAATCTGATACAAAAGCCCTGTTTATAGCTTTTAATAATATTTTCATATGCATGGCAATGCATCATGATGCATGTCGTTTGCTGGTTTCAAACCCCTTGAACATTGTTCTATAATTGTCAATTATATAAAGTAACCCTTTAGAAATGCCAGCGAAAAAACAGCTCAAATGGTCTTCAAAGACGTCCATTTGCAGATCAAGAGAAGACTAAAAAACTTGATCACTAGAATGACTGGCTCGATAACCGAGCCAGTCATTCAAATGGTAATTTTCAAAAATAATCTTACTCTGCAAATGGACGTTTTCTTTGAGAACATTGAGATTTTCTTGAACAAATTTAAGAGTTAGTAGGTTAACTTGTGGAGATTATACTGTTGGATCAGTCTCATCATTTGCGGACTTAGATAAACTGATGACTAAATTTGAAACTAATTTGACTGGAACTCCGGTATTTTATTTAAATTTAACCCTTTGGTGGTCAAGATTGATCAAGAAAATAAATAAAAAATTAAGAATTTTGCTAAAATCAAGACATGTCCATTTGTAGACCAAGATGCTATTTTTTACCACTAGAAATGACTGACTAGGTTATAACGCTAGCCGGTCACTCTAGCGGTGAATTTTTAAACTGTTTGTCCTGAAGACCACTGCAAAGGATGGTTTTGACCATTCACCGGTCCACCGAAAAATCCCTGCAAAATTTGATTCTTTATATTAAAAAACATTCTGTTGAATATTTTTAAATTATTAGACAGCAATAGCTTCCAGTCAAATTAATTTTAAAATATTCAAAATTTCCTGTATGGTTGCCTTGAACATTGGTGGAAGGGTTAAAGTGATAAGATATGATCTGTAGCATTTTCTATATTTTGCCTGGAGAAAGTTGTACTTAGCGTATTTATTCTAATTATACCGCCGGGCGGGTAGCGGTCACCAACGGGGTAAGTTAATTAGGGTGGAAAAAGTTTGAAAAAAATACCACGAAATTAGAATGGTTTTCTCAGTCACCTTGAATCAGTATATAATTATAGTATTCCATGCAATTGCTGCTCAATTTGCTCAAATATAAAAATTACTCGTTTCATATTAGATTTATTCCGAGGCTTTATTTAGGACATAAAGGTGACATTTAGTTAGGAACAAACGATTTATCCGTTGTTATATTGGATGGAGGCGCGTTTGTGATGCGTTCACTGATACATCAGAAAATATGCCAGAGCCGTACCTCGACGCATACGTCACGTTAGCAGCTCTATCACTGAACGGCAAGATACTGATCGGCAACAATTTAGGCATTGGTCGAATTGACTGGAGGCGTGTTTGTGATGCATTCAGCGATACATTAGAAAATTTATAGCTGTATCTTAATGCCAATTCAACAACAGCGTTAGGCGCTCTGTCATTGAACAACAGGATAAGCTGACGAAAAGGGGTGTTTTCCGCATGTATTCACGAAAATGGTCAAAATGTTGCTGCATGTTTTATCTTTTCTGGATGGTTTTTTTCTTTGAAGACTAGATGACAGCGGAAGATTTATTATTTCTTACTATTGGTAATTTGCTTTTTTTTCACCGTTCTCAAAAACATGGGTGTCGTATAATTGGGAGGGGCGGGAAAATGAGAAAACATGGGTGTCGTATAATTGGGAGGGGCGGGAAAATGAGAATAAATACAGTAGATAGAATAGCAGATAGGCCTAAGTTTTTAGTATTAAGTATTCAATTGCATTTGTTTTATTGTGTTTCCAGGCTTGGCTGGGATCAAACCTCTCGCGTTTGATTCCAGCAGTTCATCACTGCCGGGTTTACCACCCGGCCCGTCGTTCTCCGACATGACCACCAATGTCGGAGACCTCCTCGCATCATTGGACTACCTGTGCGATAACTGTAGTGACATCGACGCCTTGATTAATAGCAACAACGTTGATGGCGCACAGTTTGACATATCAGAATCCATGATGCAGGATCTAGATCTGGAGACCTTCACAGATTTATCTGATCTGCTAGAGGTAGGAGGGATGAGATTAATCCTTTCAAAACCAATTTCCTAAAAAAAGTAACTTCTTTGCGATTTTATAAAATATTTTGAAATTAATATGACTGGAAGCGATTGCTGCTAAAGGCAAGTTGCAAACAATGGCTTCCAGTCATATTAATTTCAAAATATTCAACAGCTTTCTCATTTGTTTGCCCTGAGATTGAGATTGCGGGAATTTATTGTTGAGAGATAGTCCTTTGCAGTGGCCATGAGAACAGGCCATTTTCAAACCAAGAGAATGTTATTTTTTGTTTCCTACTCTCTGAATCTGTATGGCTAATTCATGAATCCATTTCATCACTCAATCATATGACGTCGATCAACTAGGCGACGTATACTGGTGTCATAATCATGACGTCATGAATGATTTGATTAAGCTTGTCTTTAATGCTTAATAGTCTGACACGTACGAATTGTATGTTTTTGCTATTTAAGAAACATGTTGAATATTTTGAAACTAATTTGACTGATCGTATGGCAGCAACAGCGACACACATTTTTTATCTAGAGGGAGGTGGCTATTTTATCCCAGTCATGCCAGTAAGCAGCTGACTCGGCAAAACCCTGCTGAATATGATTACAACTTGAACTAATTCTGACTGTTTGTTTACAGGGGACATTTGAAGGCTTGGATGAGACACCAGTCGTGGATACTGACCTTGGTCAGCTGGCACTCCAAGTGATAACCACTGAAAGTTTACCACCAGCGCAGCCAGTCATTCCAGTTTCCATTCCTATTTCCCCATGTCCAAGGAGTGAACGGAAGAGAAAGATGGTAATCAGTGACCATGACTACGTCTCCAAACCAAAGCGCATAGCGATGTCTCCTGTTGAAGGCTTACCAGACATTGCCGAGTCCCCTCAGGTGTCCGAGGTGATTCTTGATAATGATCTAGATGAATTTGAAATGCAAGGATCACCTCAGTCACCTGTGGCCTCGTACAGCGAGAGGCGACGGAAAAATAACATCGCGTCCCGTCGATCTCGCGAGATTAAGAAGCGGAAGTTTGTTAATATGGATGAGGAAGCGGACAGACTTGAAATTGACAATAAACGATTAGCTGAAAAGATTGTAGAACTGGAACAAGTAGCGAAAGAAATGAAAGCTCTCTTAGTGCAGAAAGTTGCAGGAAGAATAGCTAGTAATAGTACGTCATAAAGAACTTTCTTGTACTGAGACTAATACATGTAGTGATTCTCACTGTATATATATTACACCTTTAACCCTTACTATTCCAGTGTCACAATTTAACTGTCTGGCTGCTGAATTTCAGAAGTTGTTTCCATGGATTTTAACTCTGGATATGTTGAATATTTTGAAAACAATTTGACTGAAAGTTGTCGGTGGCTAAGCCACCAACAACTTTCAGTCAAGTTGTTTTCAAAATATTCAGCATGTCCAGAGTTATTTCCCATTGAAATAATTATCTGGTGGCTTGCAGAAGTCAGACAGGTAATGAGACCTACGCAGGGAAAGCTGGTGAATATTTTGTAACTAATTTAACTGCAAACAGTTTCAGACAAATTATTTTCAAAATATTCAAGAGAATGTTCGTACTTCTTTACATCTGAAGGAGTCTACCATGTTTGATCTGCAAGGGTTAAAGGGTTAATTTGGTCTCGATTTTAACCTTTTACTAGTCAACTGTTTCAAGGGAGGTAATTTATGATATGCATTCTCATTTACGGAATGGAAAAAATTGTTTTGGAAATCTGTTGCTCATTTGAATGGCTCTTAGACTAAGTCTCTGTACCATTCCTCTTTCAGCAAGTCATATCGTAGGTAGTTTTTAAATATTTATCTTTCCATGCCAGTAGATAGTCAGAGTTGTCACTAATGACTGCCTTATGGAGTCTGACAAAATAGATCACTGAATGACCTTTTAAAAGGATTAGTCTATTGGCCATCGAATATGCATGGATCCATTAAACAAAAATTTTTCTAACCAATCTTGTATGGTCTTTAAACAGTTAAAAGAACTCCCCCAAGCCTCAAAATTCACCTGGCTTCTGGAGTACAGGGCTTCGTTTCTAGAAATATGTGGTGAGCTATAAATTGCTCTCTGATCAATGCTAGGCGAGGGATCGCTCCTCTTGCAGAATGGAAATGTGAAGATCTATTAATTAATAACATTGTTTAGATCAAAATACTCAAATTTTAATTTCTGTTTTAAGATTTGAGGTGAGTGATTAATTTCTCCCATGCGATGAAAATTTAGACGAGCTATGCGAGCGAGAGTGATAGCTTGCCTCAGAAACTAAGGCCTGGAGTAGTTGATTGTATTTACTCCCCTTGTTTTATGTGACTTATAAAGGGTTAATATTAATTTGGCTGTAAATCGTATTTATCATCCAGATGTTATACTTAATATACTGTCGATTGTAATGATGATCTAGTGGTGTGTGTGTGTGTGTGAATGACGTTGCTGCCTATGGCAAAAGGTAACTATGTCATTCAAATTGCTTTCATTAAGTCTTAAACGATTGACATACTCGAATTTGTTCAAGAAAATTTAAATTTTCTCATAGAAAATGGCCTTTTGCAGAACAAAAGAATATTTTTTGAAAATTTACCACTGGAATGACTGGTTCGGTTATCGAGCCAGTCATTCCAGTGGTTAATTTTCAAAAATAATGTTGATCTGCAAATAGAAATATCTCAAGACCACTGCAGGTGTGATATGAGTGTTAAAGTAATTAAGACGATCGACAGGTTTCATATTTATCTCCCTTGCATCCAGGTTTATGGGAATTTTGGATGGAAAGGGTTAAATAATGTCTGGTCATTTATACTGATCGACTAAATAAAAGCGTGAAAAAAATATTTAAATAGAAAACTTTTTGTAAGTAAAGAATAAGCTTTCAATTCTGTATATATTATTCGCAGTAATTATGTCGCAATTGTTTTGTTTGTTGTTTGTACTCTTGTATTCAGCTTTTAATCGTTTAGAGTCCGTTAGTGGAAGGGGCGATAACTGGTTGGGAAAGTATTTTTGAGAACGTTTTGCTGGTAGTACTGTATCCTACTACTACTAAAGTGTCAATCATATCAGTGAAATGATTCAAGGCTATATCTTCCTGTCTCATCTATGCAGAATTCTCAGAAATAACTTGGAATCTTTCCAAAATAAAATAGAGATACTGATGAATATTTTGAACATAATTGGATTGGAAGACATTGCTATTGCTGGGCAACAACGTCTTCAAATCCAGTTACGTTCAAAATATTCAACAACTGAACATTTTTTGTATCGTGTGATGATTCTGTTTGTTTTTGAAACATTCGAACTTGTTTATGAGCTGTACTGTATTTTAAGTCTTCACGGTTGTCTCCCTTGACACCAAGATTATAGGGGTCGCTGTAAAATAATCAGATCTTTGGTTTCCATTTCCTTGTCATCGATAGTATTTACAACATGACATAGATGATTTCCTGCTGAGTGGCGTGAAAGCAGTTTTGCTGAAAGTTTTTGGTGTCTAATGCAGTGACGGCTTTCAGTCAAATTGTTTTCAAAATATTTATCAGGTGTCATACACCGTGCGCTTGATTCTGGATTTATGGGAATTCAGAAAGAAATGTATTAATTTTAGTCTCGCTGTTAGTAATTTTGTCTGACGAGAATTTGGCTAATTAAATGGATGTCTGTTTGCATTGACCCGCCGCTGCCAGTTACACGCACATTGGCTTCAACTTTCAGGTCTGTTTGTTAGACATGGTAGATGGTAGCATTAAATGGTTTTGAACAGGAATATTGTTAACCCTTACCACTCTGATGGCAAAATTTTTAATTTTCAAATTAGATTAAAAGATGAACACCATGGTGTTAATTTTTCAACAAATTTGGTGGAAGATGGTGCTGTCGTAGACAACAACATCCCAAAATTGTTGAAAAATGTACACCAGTTTCTTTGCTATTGACACAGTAAAAGATAGAATATTGATGTCAGAGTGGTAAGGGGTACGCTACCAATCTCACTAACACACGCACGCACGCACGCACACACACGTGAGAGAGATCAATAAAATAGTCACATTGTTTGGCTCCTAGTAGATTGGGTTTTGATCGCTTATGATCATCACAGGGTAACTGTTGATCGTCAGAACTGATCAGCTTTCAATGTAGAGTAAATTTCATTTTAGACTGTTGGGTTTGACCATTTTTGTGCTGAAATTTACACTGTGTACTATAACATATGATTGGTTTTATATATGTTTTTTTACCGATTACGCAACAGAAACTGGGAAATCAAAATACTGGTTTTCTGAATTCAGGTCTGGCACTATCGACCATATTGACCTAACTATATTTCGATGGTAGCTCACCCTGTGTCTCAATATTCTTCACTTACACACATCAGCATGCATGCACGCACGCACGCACGCACACACACACACACACACACACACACACACACACACACACACACACACAGTTATTGACGTGTATAGGATCGCTTTTCTAAATCCTATACACGCTGTTTTAATGGCATTAAATCAGGGCTCAATGATTTAACCTCTGACAATATTTCTGTAGCTCAATTACAAGACAATACAGGTAATCAGATGAAAAGTTTGAAACAAATTCTTACTTTGCTGTTACTTTTCTATGTAATTTTATTGGTAAACATGTTTTGGTATATATGATTCTAAATTTAGAATATTCCTCTTCATTTATTAACTGTCTGCCTGCTGAATTTCTGCTGTCTACATTTTCTACGAGGTTCAACTTTGTATATATGCTAACAATTTGACTGAAATTGTTGGTGGCTCACAAGTTTCAGTCAAATTGTTTTCAAATTATTCAGCAGGTTCAGAGTTATTGCCCATTGAAATTATCATCTGGTGGCTTGTAGCAGTCAGATAGTTAACTACTTCAACTAGTTAAATTTATAAGTTTAATACATATTGCATAGTTTTGTGGAAAACACCGTGATATTTTAATATTCCGTACCAGTACTTAATACTTGTATCGCACATTTGTGACATTTGTTTCCCTAGTTACATTGTCCTTAGTGTTTATTTTGAGATTGATGTTGCTAATACCTGTGACAGCACTGGTTGTTAGCTTTCAGAGTTATTCTCCATTCCATGGTTAAATCGACCAAAATAAATGGCCTGAGAACTTGTCTTGGAAAATGTCCATTTGTAGACAAATTAAGTATTTTTCTCAAATTTACCACTGAAATGTCTGACTTGATAGCCGAACCAGACAATCCAATGATAAATTTCTAAAAGTAATAACTGATCAGCAAATGTAATTTCATTAAAATATACCATATTCACAGCAGAATGCCTGAAAATAAAATTGCTAAAATTGTGTAGTTTTAGACTTAAATTGTGTGCCTGGACGTAATGAAACGAAATAAATATAACATATGATCATTTCAATACATATAAATTAATATAATTTTTTTACTTGTGAATTTGAATTAGGGACTCGGAGTCTCTAATTCATTTTCACAACTAAAATTTTCTTATTAATTTATATGTAATGAAATCATATGTTAAGATCTAGTTCGTTTCATTACGTCCAGGCACATAATTTAAGCCTCTAAAAGTATACAATTTTAACTTTTTTATTTTCAGGCATTTTCTTTACTACTGATTAATCTTGTTTTTGTTTGCATCTAAATTCATAAACATTCGTGACATTTACTTCATCTTCATATACATGTGACAAATTTATAATCAGAATTCATTCATTCTGCACAGTTTCCTATTTAGGCCTGAGCCCATTATTTCCTATTAGACATAAAGGAGCATTATTTACATACTATGTATAATCAGTCTAATTACTAATTCATCTTTCCAGAGTACCCACCCATCATATGATGTCATAATGAACTGCGTGATGTATACAATGACATCATAATGAATGACTTCATGAATGACGTCGCTAAGTACGTCACAAATGTATAGTTGAAGACGGTCTATGCGTTGTTGTACAAATTGTTTGCTTTTACTGTTTAATAAATATTCTGTTGAATATTTTGAAACTAATTTGACTGGGCACTGTTGCTGCCAGAGGCAGCAACAGCGCCCAGTCAAATTAGTTACAAAATATTCAACAGCTTCCCTGTATAATTTTCAGGAAATTGATAGCTAGGGCATTTGGGGATCGATCAATCCCAACACGGCGAGGTGTGGGTGGAGCTTAGCTAGTGATGGGCGGGGCATAGCTAAAAATGGAAAGGTCCGTTGTTATCATTATCGTATGCTTATTAGCTGTATGACTGAAATACAAAAGATATTATGTATAATCAGTCTAATTACTAATTATTGTCATTATCGTATGCTTATAATGCTGTAACACTGAAATATAAAAGAAATTCTGACCGTTGATCGACTTTTTTTTAGACGACAGAATATTCCAGAAACGATATAACTAACCTGTTTCCAAAGTAAAGTAAAATGTACTTTTGAATATTTTGAACATAGAATTGGAAGACATTGCTGCCTAAAGCAAGTCATCCAAACCAATATGTTCAAAATATTCAAGAGAACATTTACCATGGAAACATTTTAACTTATTTCTGAGTTCTCACTAACTAACATGTTTCTTGTTTTGCTTTGAAAACATTAACTTAGTTATACGAGCTATTCAGCACCAGGTACACTTTGTACAAGTTTGTTATGTACAGGTTTATTATCTCGCATCATTAACCTTTCAGTGGTCAAATTTGGTCAATAATATTTTAATATTTTCTTGTTGAATGTCTATTTACAGGTCAAGAGAATGCCATTTTTGAAAATCTATCACCACTGACTGGTTCGGTTATCGAGCCAGTCATTCCAGTGGTAAATTTTCAAAAATTATATTCTCTCGACCTGTAAATGGGCATTCAATAAGAGCATAGCAGAGGCCGGTATGACCATGAAAGGGTTAATTTGACATCGATTGATTTTAGATGCTTATATCCAACACGTGTTAACACTTACCATTCTGACGTAAAAATTGTACATTTTCAAATTAAAGTAAAAGATGAACTGGTGTTTATTTTTCAACAAATTTGGTGGAAGATGGTGCTGTCGTAGACAGCAACATCTTCCACCAAAATTGTTGAAAAATCTTCACTAGTTTCTTTGCTATTAACACCGTAAACTATAGAATATTGATGTCAATATGTTAAGGGTTAACCTTTTTATTGCTACAGACCCGATGTAATAATTTAATAAGCAAATATGTAAATTTCTTGACAAAATTCAAGTTAATATTTAATTGTATGATTTACAATACAGATGTGTGTTTCGCTTAATTGTTGACATTCAGGTGCCTTTTGTTACTAGTATTTATTGGGCTTCGGGCACATTAGTTGACAAGGATACTCGACTGCACTTCTTCATACCTTCATTATGTTCGTTCCATCATAATCAACTGTGCACTATAGTGTTTTTGATAACCATGTATGTAATGTGTATGTCTGCTGCTGGTTTAAAATGTCATATCTAAACACGTTTGACGCACTAGTCATGGCATAGGCAGGGTTTAACCCTTTAGACGTTGAATTTGTCCGAGAAAATTTCAATCTTCTCATAGAAAATGTTTATTTGCAGACCATGAGAAGACTAACTTTGAATATTTACCACTGGAATGAGTGGAGCCAGTCATTCCATTTGTAAATTTTCAAAAGGAGTTTTCACTTGGTCTACAAATGGACATTTGTCATGACGACGGCAGAAGCAGTTTTTGGCTGATATGAGAGTTAAAGGGTTAAGTTGCACCTCACAGCTTAGAACTAATATAAGTCTGTCTCAATTTTTTTTTTTGCAAAGTGGCATTATGTTGCAAGCATAATAACATGTTCATACTTGTTTATTTCCAATGAAATATTTGACAGACAGACAGGCGCATACTTATTTGCTACTTGTGAGTCATGACTAAAAATTGTCTAGATTGTGCAACTTTTGACTCGGAAATGTTCAGTAAAATAAAAAATTTAATTTGTTTTTTCAGCATTCATGTTTGGTTCTGTTTGTACGCGAGTACTTGTTTTCATTTAGCTAATTTTGGTTTATTTCTTTACTACAAGTATATATATATATTACGTTACGTTATTTTGTATTGAATTTTCTATCATATATTTCTATTATTTCATAGCTCATACTTAGTAAATAGTTATTAGTTTTGGCATGTTTATATCAATTGCTAGTAGGGCTGCGCGGTTTGGCTTACAGCCATATCGGTTTCGATATGACTTTTCATATCGGTTTTAACCGAATATCGGTTTTATGGACATGAAACAAAAAATTTAAATGATAAAAATTAGCACGAAAACAGAACATATTTTCACGCCCTGATACATTCGTAACGTTTTACGCCTTTAAAGCTTAATATACCTTATAATATCCATCATCGCGGGAGTGAAATTATTAATTAGACCGCCTAAATATTACGCACAGTTAAATAAACATCGTTTACTTTTGTCAAAATTAATCATAAATCAGCAAAACAGGTTGCGAAAAGACGTAAATCACGCGATTGTAATTAATTATGATGTAATTATCTCCCTTATTTCTTTCATTTCCAATTCGGCCCGAGGACGAAATCATGCCTTGAAGAAAATATTAACTGTAATATTGCGATCGCGAATTTCATAAGTTAATATGATATTGTGTATAGAAGATAACGTTTTAAAAACGGTTTGAGTAATAATTTTATTTAAAATTATATCCTAATCAGCAAAATGTATTCAGCATTATATTTATTGGCGAGATTTTGATGCATTCGGGCGATTTAGTGTTGGGACGACTTTGCATTATGTTAATTAGCCGGTGACGTAAATAAAATGGATGCCGTTGTTTAGAAATGTTTTCCCTGATACAAATTTTAATGACAAATTCCCACATTAGTATTGTGTTTTATATGGCAAATTTATCTGAGACTACCAGAGAAAAGACGAGTGGATATTTATTTAATTAATTCGCTGCTTGATTTCTCTCGGCGTGCAGCGAGTTACATGGAGTTACACAATATGCGCAATTGGGGCCACGTTCAATTATTAGTTGGCCCGAACATAGCTTAATGGAAAGTATGGCCATTATTATTCATTAGGATTTTCATGCTCGTTAGTATCTTTTATTTTTAACAATCCTGATACGAAAAACCGAAAATATGTTCATATTCGGTTTTTCGATATTTATTTTTTGTAATCGGTTAGGAAACCGTCAGTGCAGGATATCGGTATTTAAATATGGTATCGGTATATCGCGCAGCCCTAATTGCTAGTCATATAAGCATGTCGCGTACATACGTTTTATTTTTAAATATCAAATAATATATTAGTCGGACATAAATTGGCCTAAATCTCAAAACATTCATTAATAGTTAAATGTTTGTGTAACTGTTTCTCTGCTGAATTTCATCAGACTTCATTTTCCATCGGGGCATAACTCTGGATATGCTGAATATTTTGAAAACAATTTGAATGAATGTTGTCGGTTGTCCAGGGTTATTGGCCATTGAAATTATTGTCTGGTGGCTTGCAGCAGGCAAGCAGTTAAGAGTATTTCGGTTTTTATGATCTATTGCTATGTTTGCAGTTAAATATACTTTTATTAGTACCTTACAACCCTACATTTTATAAAATAGCACAAATTATTCAAAATATATGGAATAATATATGTTGAAACTTAATTTAACTCTCAGTTGGTGCTGCCTAAGGCAGCCACAACTTCCAGTTAAATAGTTTTCAAAATAAGCAGCAGTTCTTTGATTTCAGGATTAAGTTTAATATATTTGTTATAGATTAATCTACGATGGCACATTATTTATTTATTTATACACAGTTCAGCCTATGTTAAAGAACACCTATAGAAAGGGCATGCTCTTTAGTTTCCAAATCAAAGGATATATATTTGTCCCTAATATGAAGGACAAACACCTGTATATAAAGGACACACGTGGTCCCTGTGGTTAAATATATAGACAGGTGTGATATATTTATAATTCATTGTATTATTACTATACCCCGATTCTGATATCATGCGATGGTAGTTAGAGTACATCGTAAGGATTGGATGGATTTTGTGATTTGATGTTTTGCTGCTAAATGTTGTTTGTTATGAAAATGGAATGATCTTGTTAAAAATTTATTTGTTACGCCGAAGACACCAAAGAAATCATGAAAATGATTTTCTGAATACACAAATTATAGTCTGGGAATAAATTTAGTTTGTTTTTAATTTTGTCAGTTGAAGACTTAAGTTTGTCTTTGCTCCAGTTTTAGCTATGCCCTGCCCACCTCTAGTTAAGCTTCGCCGTGTTGGAATTGATCGATCCCCAAATGCTCTGGCTATCAATTTCTTGCCGAAAACTATACAGTTAAGTTGTTGAATATTTTGTAACTAATTTGAGTTGGCGCTGTTGCTGCTATGGCAGCAACAGCGTCCAGTCAAATTAGTTTCAAAATATTCAGCAGGATATTTATTAAATAGTAGACATAGAATTCGTACAACAACGCATAGTTCGTCTTCAGCAATGCGTTAGTGACGCACTTATCTACGCCATTCATGGAATGCATGTTATTTTGTTGGTCAGTCAGTCTATTCGTCCGTCTTTTTGACCATGTGTTTTTCCACCCGTGTAAATTTTGATCTTTCGTTCGCTAACTTAATTTTGCTTGCAGTATTGCGACAAAGTATGGGAAGGTTGGCTATGGTGGTGGGGAAATGTGTTATTTTGTAGGTCAGTCTTTCTGACCATGTGCCATCCAAATCTTGTGTTTCTGTTCAATAACTACTTTTGCTTGGAGTATCGTGATGAAACATCGCGGGAAGGTCGGCTATGGTATTAGAAAAATGTAAGTTATTTTGTGGGTCAGTTCATCCTTCCATCTATCTGTCTTTCTGATCGTGTGTCTGTCCGTCCATGCATATTTTGGGTTTTCATTCCTTAACTTCTTGTGCAAGGAGTATCGCAAAGAAACTTAACGAGAATGTTGTCTGGTAGTAAGGAAATGCAGGTTAATTTGTGGGTCCATCCATCCATCTGCCTTCTTAATGTCTCGCCATCTGTGCAGTAGAATTTGATTTATCAACTGGAAACGCAACCCAATTTCCTTAATTGAATGGCTGACATTGACCGTCTGACCCCCAACGTTAAGAGCTAGACAACAATTTATATGTTCATTTAACTCTAATGGTCAAGCCCGCTGCAATGGTCTTGAGGATTTGCAGGCCACCATAAGACTATTTTTGTAAAATTTAGCACAGAAATTACTGCAATAATCGAGCAGTCATTCCAGTGATGAATTAAAAAAAAAAGCTGTATTTTTGTCTGCAAATGAACACAAACTGAATGAAAAATGTCAATTTTTGTGAAAAATCTTGCCCATTAACGGGTTAACCGTGAAACCTTCAAAGGCCCGCTGATCCACTTTTGATGTGACACCTGAGCCCACAGTCCAGCTATAAATTAGGTGTGGTTACTGTACGTAGAACTCCTGAGACTACAGCCGATAATTTTCTATGATGTTCAGTAAATCGGGCAGAGTAGTGACACTTCTGCACCAGAATTTTCAGCGAACTAGAAAAAAGTATTTCATGCTGATAGTTTAAATATGATATACCTTTATCCTATGATTGATCCATACACAGTTTGATTGCTGTATACGAAAAACGTTAGAAACTAGCATGGACCCATGGTAAAAACTTGTAATCTTCATTGACATTGACACTACTTTTAATAAGGGGCAAGGCTTCAGCCTACAAGGCATCTATAATATACCAAGTTTACTGTAAATGAAGGAAACCAAAAATATGCTGCCTGAATAATTTACTACAGCTACTTCTTGCAATGATATTTGACAAACACAACATTAGGTCAACACGACCCAGTTATTATATGGCTGGTAGTTTATGCCCAAAAGCACCCACCCACCAAGTCAAAAGTTTGGACTGTGCCATTGAATAAATGTTTTACCACATTGGTTCCCATACTGTAGAAAAAGGTAACGGTAGCGTTTGAGGTCTCAAGGAATCAGTTTCATTTTCAGAACTATATTAGATGCTGATATGAATTTTTTTGGTATCAATCCATCCAGAAATACCTTGCCACCATAGTTTACACCAGATACCAGACAGTTGTCATCGCTATAGCTTAGCTGAGCTAAAGATCAGTGCGTAAATGAACAAAGTTTTTGTATTCAAGATTTAACTGTCTTGCTGCTCCAAGCCGCCAGACTAATTTCAATGAGCAAAAACTGATTTGGTGAATATTAAAAAAAAAAATTGACTGAAAGTTGTTGGTTCCTTATCCAACAACTTTCAGTCAAATTGTTTTCAAAATATTTAGCAGGTCCAGTGATATAATCCTTGGAATTTGGTCCGCAAAAACTTGGCACAGATGGTTAAATAAAATCGATGTACAGGACTGAAAAGGTTAATAACAGGGACAATTGTTTCGTTAACCGTCTGTGGTGCAAGCCACCAGATGATTTCAATGAGCAAAAAGTCTTGACTTACTAGACATGCTAGATATTTTGAAAACAATTTGACTGAAAGTTGTTGGTGGCTTATTTTCAGTCAAATTGCTTTAAAAATATGATGCAGGTACATAATTACAACCCCTGGAATATGTAGTCTGCCGCAGGACAAGACAGGCTGTCCTGGTCTAAATGTTCTGTAAAAAAATAATGTCCAAGCCATGTCAGAGAAACAGGAGGAATGTTATCTCCACTACGACTATTACAACACCTGTTTTGGACCTTTCAGACAGAATTGACAACTTTTTATTTTAAGAGGAAATCATCTGACAAGGAAAATTCCCATCCCTGATAGAATCAGAGCTATCAGAAGATATCACATAGCTTACCTGTATATTAATTGTACATCACAGGATATGATGGACCACCTGAGTCTCATTTTGAAATTTGACAATCTACTTCTTGAATCAAAGTTCCCATGGTACCACCCAATGGGCAAGTAAGGCTTCGCAGAAGCATAGCTCGGAGACTGAACCATAAAGCCTTTCTTGCCCGGTAGTAACCTGCAGTACATTCAGAGTCTGTATGGAAACACAATTTTAATAGCCATTTATACATTATAGTTGAAACAATCAAAATCTGTCTCCCACATAAATTGTGCGAGCATACAGTAAGAAATAAGCAAGAAATGCAGATCTGAATCCACGCAAAACGGGAATTCTGATTTAAACTTCAGCAACCGATAAGCCATTAAGTGAACTGTCACTCCAGTTACGGCTAACAGAGCCCTGCATAGGAATCAATAGTGAACAAGGCAGACATATTGAAAACGGTGTCTACCTTTAGTGTACGCGATATTTGTAATCGGTTCTACTACAGTTTTCCTGCTAAATACGTACACTCGTACGTTTATTTATTTATTAAACAGGCTGATTTCCTCTAAATTGTTTATCAATGAGGTCCTGTAATATCTTGCGAGATAAATGTCATAAGAACCGTCTGAGCAAATAAATTCAATCAGCGTGTTGGTGACAGGCTGTCAGATATTGAATCGTCTGAGCAAATAAATTCAATCAGCGTGTTGGTGACAGGCTGTCAGATATTGAACAAAAGCTGTTTTTGTTATTTAGAGAGAACGGTTCGAGCGAATCGGTGTGTATTTTATGAAATATTGGCACATGTGTGATCTATTTATGCAAAGTTATACCGGTCATATCATGCACACTAAGCAGCCTATAGAGCAAATCAAAATATTTGCAGAAGTTTTGGAGAATTGGAGATGCTTGCTGATTAAATTGTTATTTGAGAAAACCTTAACCACAGCATAATAAGCTGGATGCAAATCAGCGCTAAATAAGTAAATTCCAATCTGAAAAAGGTAGGACAGAAAGAAGCGTGAAAAGTAGAATCCATGGCCAGAAAGTAGAACCACAACAACCGAGGCCTGGATGAAAAACACACTAACACTTTAACACTCATATCAGCCAAATATGGCTTTACAGTGGTCTTGAGAAATGTCCATTTGCAGGCCAACAGAAGACTATTTTTGAAAATTGACCACTGCAATGACTGGCTCGATAACCGAGCCAGTCATTCCAGTGGTAAATTTTCAAAAATAGTCTCTTGACCTGCAAATAGACATTTTCTATGAGAAAATTGAAAATTTTTAAAACAAATTTGAGGGTTCAAAGGTTAAAAAAATACATTAAAGCCGATGAGAGATATAATACTTTTATTAATTGCACTTCTGTAATATAGTACTAGGTATTAAAATACTAGATATAAAAATAATATTGTTGAATAAAGTAAAGATCGCTTTGTTATCATAAGTGGTGTAATGTCAACAAGAGCGTAGGGAGGGGCTACAATGAATCCATCTTTAACTACGCCACGCCCACCTCTAGCTCACCTCCGCACAAGCACAAGTGTGTGTTGGGATCGATTTATAAATTGAATCCTGAATTCGCAGAATCACAATTGCATGGTAACTATTTAACTAGCCTGTTGAATATTTTGAGGCTAAATTGACTGGGAGCTGTTGGTGCTATGGCAGCAAACAGTGACGAGTCAAATTAGTTTAAAAAAAAAATTAAACAAAATGATTATTAAATTGTAAAGCCTTACTGTTTATACACTTGATGGCCTATTAAAGGCTCATGACAGACTTAGATACGTCATTCATTTTGATTATGACGTAATTGATTATGACATTTACTTGAGTGACAGATTGGATTCACCAATTTTCCTATGATGCAGCAATACACCACTGATCATAGTTAAAAATAATATTAACCCTTTACTGGTCAAGCTAAGATAATTTATCAATGGAACTCGGTCATTTCAGTGATAAATTGTTAATAGTATTTATTCTTAATAAATAATTGATTGCGATGACTCAAAGCAATAATCACACACGCCTAGTGGGGGCTGAAGAGTAAGGATGCAGAGATAGGTCTGTAATCTTACAATTTAATGAAGACTATCTTTTTAAATTTACCACTGGAATTGGCTTGGTTATCGTGCCAGGCATTGCAGTAGTGGGAATATGTGCGAAGATTGTAAACGCAATGTAATCTACATATTTTTATACCTATGTTATATTATATATTGTAAAACCTTTAGTCAAGGCAATCAGTACTTACTTTTGTGAATGTCAATGGAAGAATCCAGTTTTAGCTATGCCCCACCCATCTTTAGCTAAGCTCCACCAACTCTTCACATGTGTTGGGATCGATCCCTGATTATCAATTTCCAGAAAACTACAGGTAAGTTGGTGAATATTTTTAATCTAGTTTGACTGGTGCTCGTCATTGATTATGACATCATCCTACACATGATGTCATATGATTGGTAGATAAACTGGAATCCCTTTACATTGAGCTTACAATCTTCGCAAATATTCCCACTACTGCAATGCCTGGCACGATAACCAAGCCAATTCCAGTGGTAAATTTAAAGATAGTCTTCATCATTAAATTGTAAGATTACAGACCTATATCTGCATCCTCACTGTTCAGCCCCCACTAGGCGTGTGTGATTATTGCTTTGAGTCATCGCAATCAATTATTTTTTAAGAATAATTGTGATTACTCGATTAATCAGCTTGGGTACAAACTATGCAGACAACAACAAAGGCATATCAATTATGAAACCTGAAATTGTGTTTAGATAAATCCATTTGCAGACCAAGAGATTCTTTTTCAAACTGTATCACTGGAATGCCTGGCTTGATTCTTGCGCCAGTCATTCCATTGATACATTTTCAAAACTAGTCTTCTCTTGGCCTGCAAATGGACATACACTCCCTGAGAAAAATGTAACTTTTCATGACAGATCACATTAAAAAATAAATATAAGGTAAGATTTGAAATATTTTATGCAGTAGAAATTATTGTTGATTATTTGATTATATAATTTTTAATCATCTAAATTCACGATTTAAAAAATAATTGTGATTTTTTATTTAATCACGTAATGTACTTTGCAATTGAATATTACATACTAACAGATATACACGCTTAACCATTACCATTCTGCTGTCAACATTTTAAAATTAAATTATAAGATGAACTGATGCTAATTTTTAAACAAATTTGGTGGAAGATGGTGCCGTCATAGACAGCAACAGTCTACCAAAATTGTTGAAAAATGTACAGCAGTTCCTGTGGTGTTGATGGTGTACATAATATAACATTGACATCAAAGAGTTACGGGTTAATTAAAGTATAATTAGTAATATAATGAATAAATGTAATTTGAATTTCAAGATAAAACAGATTGATACATAATCCTTTCTGACTAAATATATCAGTTTTATGTCATCTGGTTATGAGTTGCATAAATCAAATCAAACAAGAGGCCTAACATCCGGTCACACGCCTGGAACATGAAATGCTTTGTGTGCTGGAAGCCATTACTGGCTAAGGCATTAATGTTTTTCAGACAAATGTCTTAAGATATTCAACATTTTGTTTTAATTGATCGCCTTTAACCCTCAGAATTTGCTAGAAAAAAATTAAATTTTCTCCATAAAAATGTCCATTTGCAGACCAATAGACGACCACTTTCTGAAAATTTACCACTGGTATGACTGGCTCGGTTATCGAGCCAGTCATTCCAGTGGTAAATTTTCAAAAATAGTCCTCTCTTGGTCTGCAAATGGACATTTCTCAAGACCACTGCAGAAGACGTTTTTGGCTGGTATAAGTGTTAAAGGGTTAAATTGATAATCTAGGATTTTCCCTGTAAAAATTCTGAATAGAAGTTCTGAGGCCTACCACCAGAGGATACTTCCAGACAAATTTGACTAAAATCCGCCAAGTGGTATAGGAGGAGATACGTTTTAAAGGACTTCCAGACAATTTTGGAAAATCCAAGATAGCCAATGAAAAAAATTGACCAATCAAAATTCACATTAGATGTGTTGAAGACTATAAGCATAGGATTGTTCCACCCAAGTTATGTTGAAATGAGGCTATTGACTAAGGAGTAGCATTTTAAAGAATTTCAGGAAAATCTAAGATCTAAGAGCCTGCAAAAACAATAAGAGCCTGCAACTATATCATCCTTCTAGCCAACTTTGCTTGAAATCCATCAAGTGGCTGAGGAAGAGATGCATTTTGACAATTTCCAGTAAATTATTCATAAATCGAAGGTTTTAGTCCCAAAGTTCGACCACATCAAAATTCTGAAAAGAAGTTCTGGAGCCTAGCAGTATAGAATCCTTCCAGCAAAATTTGGTTGAAATCCATCCAGCTGTTAAGGAGATGCGTTTTAACAATTTCCGGTGAACTTTTCATAAAATCTCTGATTTTCACCCAGACAAATGAGCAATCAAAATTCTGAAGAGAAGTTCTGCAGCATAGAAGCCTTCCAGCCAAATTTCATTGAAAATCATCAAGCGGTTAAGGAGTAGGTTTTAACAATTTCCGGTAAATTTTTCATAAAATCTAGGGTTTTCAGCCAAAAAATTTTAAATCACAATTCTGAATAGAAATTCTGAAGCCTGCCACTATATGGTCCTTTTGGACAAATTTGATTAAAATCTGTCAAGCCGCTAAGGAGAAGATACATTTTGACAATTTCCCATAAATTTTCATAAAATCTAAGATTTTCACGCCCCAAAAAAGACAAATCAAAATTCTGAATAGAAGTCTACAACCATAGGAGCATTCCAGCCAATGGATTTTCGAGATAGTTTTCAGATCGCGGCCAAATGTTTTGAATCCTAGTGTATGGTCACAGCCTCAAAATTTGAGCCAAATCGGACTGGCAGTTTCCGAAATGTCTATAGATACAGAATTTGATCCCAATCGGATCCAGGTTCTTTTATCCACACCATGGCCAATGTCTGAAAATCCTCTTGCACAGCAAGCTCCTTCATTATGTTAAAATTTGAGCCCAATTGGTTCAGTAGTTTTTTAGGTACAGCTTAAGACACAGACAGACAAACCCCAATGCAATACCCTCGTCCCCTTAACAGGTGAGGGTAATTAAAGTATAATTAATAATATAATGAGTACATGTAATTTGAATGTCAGCCTAATGCTGGATGATTCATAATCCTTTCTGACTAAATATAGCATTTTATAGTCACAAATAAAATCAAGTCCTGTATCGCTCACCTGGAACATGTGAAACATAGGCATATCAACTATAAATGTCATCGCCTTTATATAGAACACTAAATCTTGGCCAGAAACACAACAAGAACAAGGAAGTGTCCTACCAAATTTGGCTAAAATCAGTCCAGTGCTTCTCAATGAAATATTTTCAATTTCTCATTGCTTTATTATGCAAGTTTTTGCCGGTAAAAAACCCCAAGATGGCCACCAATCCGTTATTTCTGACAGATTCAAACGCGCCAAAGTCAAAATCACCATAACCAAACAAGAATTCCATGGAATTAAATGTCTCGCCTGTCTCTTGTTTGTCACAGCTACCTTGACCTTTGACCTTCAGCCCTCAATGTTATCATGCCACTTCCTAAGATTATAGGTAACCAGGTATCTAAGTTTAGTTGCAATAGGCTTAACCAATCCTGAAATATAAGGTGAAAAGTTCTGCTAGAAGCAAAAACTTAATGTTGAAAAAGCAGTTCTGTATCAAGGTCAGTGACCTTGACCGTATGTACCCCAACATCATGGTGCTTCCTAACATGATAGGTAACCATGTATCCAAGTTCAGTTGCAATAGGCTTAACCAATCCTGAAATATAAGATGAGAAGTTTTGCTAAATGCAAAATCCTAATGTTGAAATAACAGTTCTGTCACAGTGATGTTGACTTTTGACCTTGTGACCATAACATCATCATGCCGCTTCCTATCATTATAGGTAACCAGGTATCCAAGTTTAGTTGCAATAGGCTTAACCAATCCTGAAATATAAGCTGAAAAGTTGCTAAACGCAAAAACTTAACGTGAAATATTAACAAAGATTATACCGTGACCGTTGACCCCATAACCTTGAACACATGATGCCTGCATCAGCGTGCTGCTTCCTTTCGATGTATCCAAGTTTGGTTCCAATTCGATCAGGCATTGCCGAGATATAAGACAATAACTTTTGTTTAACGCAAAAACTTAACGTAAAATATTAACAAAGATTATACTGTGACCTTTGACCTCATAACCTTGACCGCTTTATCGGTGGACTGCTTCCATTCAATGTATATCACCATGTACCCAAGTTTGGTTCCAATTGGATCAGGCATTGCTGAGATATAAGGCAATAACTTTTGTTTAATGCAAAAACGTAACGTAAAATATTAACAAAGATTATACTGTGACCTTTGATTCGCATAACCGTGACCACATGATGTCTGCATCAGCATGCTGCTTCCTTTTGATGTATATCACCATTTACCCAAGTTTGGTTCCAATTGGATCAGGCATTGCTGAGATATAAGGCAATAACCTTTGTTTAACGCAAAAACTTAAAGTAAAATATTAACAAAGATTATACTGTAACCTTTGACCCCTGTAACCTTGACATCATGACCTTTTTATCGGCGGCCTGCTTTCTTTTGATGTATATTACCATGCACCCAAGTTTGCTTCCAATTGGATCAGGCATTGCTGAGATATAAACTTAACTTAAAAGTTTACGCCGCCACCGCCGGAAAGGTGATACCTGTCTCGATCCTGCTTCGCAGGCGAGACAATAAAATTAGTTTCAAAATATTCAACAGTATATCTTTATAGTCACCTTGAAACTAGGAATCTGTAAATTCAGTGTTCAACATATATAAATTGATCCAAACACGCACCAAACATAGGGCAGGTCATGGCTTTTCACACTCGTCTCTAAGTAACTGACATAACTTATTTCACACTTACTAAAATCAGTGTTCCCACGACAAGCAAAATTCCCTGAGAAATATGTTCAATTTAACGAGGCTGCTGGGAAGTCAAGAGATGGTTTCAGCAAAGTAACCAAGATACTGACACACAACAGAGTAGTAGCCTCTGCATACAATAATTTTAATTTATTTCCATTTTCAATGAATGGACACAACTTGGAAACATGACACAAGAAGTACCTACTGCAAACTGACTAAATGTGAAAACCTTCCCTTCTGTGTCACTATCAAATTCCCTGAATTTTCATTGATTTGTGGTCTTTTTTCCCAAATTCCCTGAGTTTTCCCTGACTGGAAAAATGGAAACTCACCTTCAAGGTTTTCCCTGATTTCCAGGGTGGCTGGGAATCCTGGACATAACATCTTCGAATATCCTACTCTACTTGTGATGTGGGCTATTTGGCTATAGTTACATTGAAAATGGTATTCTGATAAAAATATATTTTTATATTCCTGATCAAATTTAGTCATCAAAAGCCCACATGAAAGGACACGCAAAAAGATAAGTTAACATATTTCCTTGCTAAATATCCTATATCTACTAATCATTATCTCGCTATCTTTCTTTGACACTTATGATGAGGAAATAATGTTAAAACTTTATTTGACCTTAGCATAAAGGTCAATACACTGCTATACAATATCTGTATAAGATCAATATTATTTAAGCACCAGTCAAAATTCGAATGGCACTTAAAATGACAAAAATATTCCCAACACTTTCCGTTTCTGTGATTGCTTTCTAACGTTGCTGCTGTGCCACCTGACCTTCCAGTTCTCTGTATTTCTTAATGAGCTCTGCATATACCTGAAAATGAAGTATATTTCCAGTTATATAACTTTTCTAATATTAGTTTTCCGCTAACTCTTCGCACACTGATGTCAATATTCTACCTTTTACTGGGTCAACAGCAAAGAAACGGGCGTGTATTTTTCGACAACATCATCCACCAAATTTATTGAAAAATGAACACCAGTTAATCTTTTAATTTAATTTGAAAATTTAAAATTTTGACATCAGAGTGCTACGGGTTAATAGTGTAACATAAATGAAAATAGAGGAATCCAGTTTTTCAGTCAATCGTCAGTCAATCATGACATCATAATCAACTACGTCACATGTAGGCTGACATCATAATCAATTACATCATGAATGCTGAGATATAGTCCATCATAAACGCTTAATAGTCTGTCAAGTTGTATGTATTTATTATGTAATAAACATTCTAGTGAATATTTTGAAACAAATATGACTGGGTGCTGTTGCTATCATACCGGGTGCTGTTGCTGCCATAGGCACCCAGTCAAATTAGCTTCAAAATATTCAAAAGCTTGCCAGTGTAGTTTTCTGGAAATTACGATTCAGGGAGTGCAGGGATCTATCGATCCAAACACGGGCAAAGAGTGGATGGAGCTTAGCTAGAGATTGGCAGGGAATAGTTAAAACTGACGATTGACGTGGTCAGTGATTTTCACGAAGCAGCTTCGTACCTTGTGCCCTGTACCATTGCTCTAGCTTATATAAGCCAGGGTACCAGGCACGAACCAAATCAGTAAACCATGAACCAAGTCAGTCACGAAAACGCACCCCATCTTCCTCCAACGCGCTTCTGATTGGCTTACACAGTCCACTGTTAATTCATAATTAATAGACCACCAATGTTTTTATGCAACACACATCAAATGATCGCCAGATTAGCCATGGGATGTTGGGTGATTTAAACAGTAAGTATCAAATGAGTAGTAGAATGATAGACAAGCCTCTTCATCCCTACATCTTTCCTTAACTCTTTAACACCCAAGCTCACCAAAAACTCCTCCGCAGTGTCTTTAGAAAGGTCTTGAGAAGTGTCTATTTGCAGGCCAAGAGGCGGTTTTTTTAAAATTTACCACTAGAATGACTGGCTCGATCTTGGTGCCAGTAAATCCAGTGGTAAATTCTAAAAAATAACCTGCTCTTGGTGCATAAATGAGTATTTTCTATGACAAATCTTCTTGAACAAACTTGTGGGTTAAAGGTTTAACAGCCAGTTTTAAATCAAACATTGCTCACATCCAGAATGAAGGAATCCGGTTTTAGCTATGGGATCGATTGATCCCTGCACTCTCTGAATCTCAATTTCCAGAAAACTATACAGGCAAGCTGTTGAACATTTTGAAACTAATTTGACTGGGTGCTGTCCAACAATTCGTGTAACAGCGCTTAGTCAGTCATCAATTAAGCATTCGTGACGAACCTAGCTACGTTATTCATGATGGAATTGATTATGATGTCAGCATACATGTCACAATTGATTATGATGCCATATGATTGATGGATAAACTGGACTCCTCCATTGGTCAGAGAAGAAATAAAGTGGAAGCATGGGGTGTGATTTGAGGGAAAACAAAGATTATGAGGTTAAGAATATAATATCCAAGGTACTCGGCATAAACATTCAAAGGGAAACTTGTGTCACACTGACACACTGAACCAGTGTTCAACCCTTTAACCATAGGATATGTTTTAAAAAATTCTAATATTCTCATAGAAACTGTCCATTTGGACACCAAGAGATTATCTTAGAAAATTTACCACTGGAATGACTGGCTCGGTAATCGAGCCGGTCATTCCAGTGGTAAACTTTCTAAAATAGTCCTCTCTTGGTCTGCAAATGGACATTTCACAAGAACACAGCAGAAGCCATTTTTGACTGATATGAGTGTTAAAGGGGTAACACATCACGCTAACCAAAATAAAATTATCATGGCTCAGACATTTGCAGACGCAATGCAAATATTAGATGCCTATACAGGCAGGTGCATTCTAGACAAATTTGATAGAAATCGCTTAAAATGGCAGAGTGATGACTTTACCCTTTCAACAACAGAACCCTGAGAAATTTAATTGTTTACAATGCATAGCATATTCTGTTAAATATTTTGAAAATAATATGACTGGAAGCCATTGCTGCCAGTCATATTAATTTTAAAATATTCAACAGCTTTCTTGTTTGTTTACCCCAAGATTGAGATATGGGAAATTTGTCAGTGAAACGGTTAATATTTTACCATGGGTTTCAATGGGAACAGTAAAGCTTTGACCTATATATTAGTCATGACTTAAATATTTTATAGTTGTGCTTATCTGATTAAACAATTAAATAAGTTTGACAAATTTAATGTAGAAATTTTATCCAGGTAAATGTGGACATTTAATCAATTTATTGCCATTGGAAACCATAAATTACAAGTTTATTAGTGAGGGTTATAATGGATGGATAGATTTCCAGCCTAGGAGAGACAGAACCATGAATTCCCAAAATCCCAATATCGAGGTAACTATACACGCGTCAGGTAAGCTGTTGAATATATTTTGAAACTAATTTGACTCGGGGCTATTGCTGTCTGCGGTAGCAACAGCGCCCAGTCAAATTAGTTTCAAAATACTCAACAGAATGTTTAGTGAATAATAAATCCATCAAAGACATACAATTCGTGCACTTAATGGGCTATTCCAGCTTCATGACGGAGTATTTACTGTCAATTATGATTGTGACGTAATTGATTATGACGTGATATACTTGATTGACAGATAGAATTCATTCATTAACATACCTGTTTTGCGCTTGGATTAGGAGTAGCGGTTAGCTTATGTGCGGGAGCATCTTTTACTACTTCTGAAAATGATGTTGTGCTTCCACCTAACAATCCTGAAATAGGAATATTAAGTGAATAGAGTTAACCCCTGCTGCATGC
Organism: Chaetoderma sp. LZ-2023a; assembly: GCA_034401795.1. Lineage (NCBI taxonomy): Eukaryota > Metazoa > Mollusca > Caudofoveata > Chaetodermatida > Chaetodermatidae > Chaetoderma > Chaetoderma sp. LZ-2023a. The sequence continues at coordinate 18,769,770 of CM067364.1, forward strand.
CACCAGACAATAATTTCAATGGACAATAACCCTGGACTTGCTCAATATTTTGAAAACAATTTGACTGAAAGTTGTTGGTGGCTTAGTCACCAACAACTTTCAGACAAATAGTTTTCAAAATTTGCAGCATATCCAGAGTTAAACTCTATGGAAAAGGTAGTCAGCAAAAATTCAGCTGGCAGATAGTTAATGGTCGGGAAACTCAAAATCTTTTCTCAGTGAATATCAATTTACAGACCAGGAAAAGACTATTTTTGAAAATTTTACCACTGGACTATTTGTTTGCAAATTTACCAATGGAATTATTGGCTCAATGAATTATTGGCCAGTCATTCCAGTGCTAAATATTGGCCTTCCAATGGACATGTTTCAAGAACAGTGTCGAAGCCATTTTGGCTGGGTTGACCATTAAATATTTATAAACCATAAACATTGACACCATTTCACCATCATGCTATAGTAAAAATCCTGAGATTACATCATGCTCAAAAACACATGACGATGCTCAAAAACACATGACGCAGTACTCCAAATCCATTTGTAGACCAGGAAGTGAATATTTATAAGAGGAAAATTTTTTGAGGGTCTATTTTTATTTTAATGCCTATTTTATTTCAATGAATGTTTGCTACTTACTAAATGGATAGCATTTGTTGATAAAATTCCCACTCTTAAATGAAATCGGCGAAAATGTACTTGTAACACCATCGAAAACTAATCATCCAATGATATATGGATTAATATTTCATTCAAAGGGCACTTTCAAATTTTTAACAAACATCAAATTTGCTATGATTTTGTTTTAATTTTTTTAATTTGCGTTGTAAAAAATTGTGATATAAAGTAACAAAAGTTCTGCAAATGGTGCATAATACCCTGCCATGACGAGAAACCAATGACTGAGAGCTATCAGAAAACAGGTTTCAAAGTGATCCACTGAACGGTCATGGACTTATCGTCTGGAAACTAATTTTCAAGATGGCGGCCGGTGGCTGGCAGCCATATTCGGTTTCAGATCATCTATAAATTTGATATGTTTCTTCCTCTTGTCCAGGAATCCTGAAGTTTCAAAGCAATCCACTAAACAAAATTGGAATTATTATTCGGAAAACAATTTTCAAGGATGGTCACCAGTGGTTGGCAGCGACCTTGGATTTCGGATCATCGTTGATTTCGATAGGTTTATTCCTCAGACCTAGTCCAATCATCCTATGAAGTTTCAAAGCAATCCAATAAACGATAGCGGAGTTATCGTGCGGAAACCGATTTTCAAGCTACTGGCAACCATCTTGGATTTCGGATCATCGTCGAGTTCGATAGGTTTCTACCGCAGATCAAGTCCAATCATCCAATGACGTTGCAAAGCGATCCGATAAACGATAGCGGAGTTATCGTGCGGAAACCAATTTTCAGGATGGCCGTCGGTGGCTGGTGGCCATCTTGGATTTCGGATGATCATTGATTTCGAAAGGTTTCTTCCGCAGACCTAGTCCAATCATCCTATAAAGTTTCAAAGCAATCTGAAACTGCCAGCCCGCCCATAAATGCCATCCCATAATAGCCCACCAATTCTTTTGGCGGGGTATAAAGTCATGGTTAAATTGGAAAATCATGCTTGCCTAATCCTGGACTTAGCTGATTTAACCCTTTACTTGTCAAACTTTGTTTTTAAAAAATCTACATATTTTTCAGGTAAAAGGAAAAGTATTTTGAAAACTTACCATGGGAATAACTGGCTCGATTATTGAGCTAGCCATTCTAGTGGTAAATTTTCTAAAATACACTTCTTTACCCTCAGATGGCCATTCCCAAAAACTATTGCTGAGGATGGTTTTGGCTGACTTGACCATTAAAGGGCTAAAGAGTATATCAGTAATACTAGATCGAAACAAATTATAAAAAGAGCACTATCAGGTAATAACAGAGATTCTCTCACCTCCCAAAATCTCGCTTTCATCCATACATCGAGTTACTCCAATGCTACATTAATCAAACCATAAATACACGGGTCTAGATTTCACACAAACAAACTGTTGAATGTTTGAACGTATTTGAATTGGAAAACAACAGCTTTCAGGAAAATATATTTCAAAATTTTTAATTTTTTAAATTGTAACCATTTTGTCTTATTTGTTCGTTGAGCTTATTGTCTGTTCATACCATGCTTCGCTCTATATGCACAGCCAAGAGTTGTAGAATTCGAGACATCCTGACTGTAGACTGGAGATCCAAACACATCAGCCACGATCTGTCAAATAGCAATCAACGATATATACATTCAAACCAAATCTGCCAGTCACAGTTACACATGCCTACAACGGATGTCTGAATGGATGAGACCGGTTTTAGCTAAGACCCGCCCATCTCTAGCTAAGCTCCACCCACACATCGCGCAGTGTTGGAATCAATCGATCCCTGCACTCTCTGAATATCTAAACTATAGACTGAGGTAAGCTGTTTAATATTTTGCAACTAACTTGACTGGGTGCTGGTGCTGCTACAGGCGGCAACAGCAGCCAGTTAAATTAGTTTCAAAATATTAAACACAATATTTACTAAATAGTAAAAAAATATAATTTGACGACAGACAATTCCAGGTTAAAGACAGGATATTTCTGCGAATTATAATTGTGGATTGTGACACTAGATTGTGACGTCAACCTATATATGTAATGTAGTTGATTATGTTGTCATATAATTGACCTATAAACTGGATTCATCCATTTTGGAGCCATGATTTCAGACAAAAGCGCGTAAGATACATATAAACCCCTTGATACTTATATTTCGTCCAGAAACCAAACTATTTGCTTATTGAATGTCAAGGCAGACAAAAATATCGAGCCAAGCACTCCAGTGATAAATTTTCACAATTTTGCCATTCTCCAAGACCACTCCAGAGGCAGCTTTTGTCTGCTTAACCATTAACCCTTTCAACAACAAATCACTGAAAAAGAGTATTCTTTATGAGCTATAGTATACTGTTTGATATTTTGAAATTAATATGACTGGAAGTCGTTGCTACCTAAGGTAGCAATGGCTTCCAATCATGTTAATTTCAAAATATGCAACAGCTTTCCCGTATGGTTGCAATGAAACTGAGATACACAGAATTCATCGGTAAACGGGTTAACCTTCAAATTATGAAATGTGAACATCTAAATATTTGCTTAGTGAATGTCGATTTGCAGGCCAACAGACTATTTTTTTTAATTTACCACTGAAATGACTAGCTCATTCTTAGAGGGAAAATTGTCCAAAATAGTTTTTTGTTGGCCTGCAAATAGTCATTCATCAAGACCACAACAGAGACTGGTTTTGACCGACTCAACATTTAAAGTGTTAATTGCTCACCTCCCTATAGTGACCCTATCTTGATGGCCTATGCAGTGCCCATTACAAAGACATGTGGCTTGTATTAATCTGTTTAACACTCAGGAGTACACACATAAAGAATCTGGAACGAGGTCATTTTTCATATCACTATTATGGACTGAGTTGAAAATTATCAATTTGTACGAGCTTTAGCGAGTGCAAAATTGATAATTTTAAATGAGGTTCATAATAGTGATATGAAGTGACCGAGTTTGAGATTTTATTTATCATATAAACTGTAATTTTGAAATATTTGCCAATAGTTGCTGATGTGACTTTTATCTGATTTCTCATTGTTGATTTTTGTGAAATCGATACCGCCGCTGTGATGCACCACTACTTGATAACAGATACTGAATGCGCAGCAAAATATAGTGAGAAACACAAAATCTGGCAATGTCAGCCATAAACTACACTTTTCTTCTAAGATTATCGCAGAGCTATGGCCATCAATCGTTACTTCGCAGCCGATTGATAAACTGTCAAACGATGACATTTTGTGATGATGTTTCATGAATGACAAATCATAGTAAACAAATCGTAGTAAAACAGTACCGCGTAGTAATCCCTACATGTCATGCTCACATCAATCAATGTTTTAATTGGTCAATTTAAATGGGTTGTGCACCCAACAGCCAATGAAAATACTCCATTGAATATGGCACGTGTGCTCATATCGAAAAATATGGAACGGGCTAGAAGGCTTGTTTATATGATAAAACAAAATATGTACACAATGGCTGTATTCGACTGGGACTTTTCCGTAGAGTAAACTTACTCACGAAGTTGTCAAACTGTGCTCTACGCAAACATACCAGTCGAATACAAAAACCCTAGATGGAATGTTTCAGAAACCGACTGTATCTCCTAAATATTACTATCTTGAAAATAAAGTGAATGCTGAATAATAGTAGAATTCAGCTCCTAAGTCCCGCACTTTCAAATTTTGCATCACGTGACATACTTCACGAAACATGCCTCATGTTTTGGCCCTGGCTTGTTTCGTGCTCTATTTTTTCTGGGAAATACCAGTCGAATAAAAAATATACTCTATGGACCCAATTTACTTTAACTTTTTGCTCAGTCGAATACAGCCATTGCAAGAAAGATTTTGTTGAATATTTAAAAATTAACAGCTTCCTTTCAAAGTAATTTCTAAATAATCAAAAACTTGTCCACTACATTGCCTTGATTTTGTAAATTAGTGCTAATATGTTACCGCAATGCAAGTTAGTTGCCAGAGGAACGTAGTGTTTAGCATACATAAGACAATAACACTATTCACAGGGATTCTCATAAGGGTCCTCTTGAGGTTATATACCCCAAAATGCAGTGTAGGACCACCAAAGGTAGTGGCAGTGGACCCCATGGGACCCCTGAAAATCTTATCTGATTGTATAATATTAAGTAGTTTTATAGGCTTTTGCACAAAAAATGGCTGAATCCAGCATGGGAGCACTATACTTCATAGTTTTGTGTCAATGGTACCCTTTAATTTTAGCACAGATGAGAAATATTGCTTGGAAACACCAAATTTCAGTATGGGACCCACAAATTTCAGCTGGGGTCCCCAGCTTTTAGTGTGTGGGTCCCTGGAACACCAAAATGTTGATGACATGAGAAACACTGAGTATTCAACAACAATCATTTCCTTCAGCATTATCAAAATGTATACCAGTTTGACATGCTGCCATTCAGAGTTGCCCTTATACATCCTTTTGCGCGTATATACGCATAAAAATGGCAGAGGGACGCATAAAAATCAACCCTCTGTGTCCCCCGAGGACACACGAGGGATGCAGTGAAAAAGTGTAGTGGAAACTGATAACCTTGCGTGTGCTTAATTATCGATTATATTATCGTGTGTGTATATTTATTTGTGCATGTTTTTACTTTAAAAAATATACCTAATGTATTGTGTGTTCAATAAAAACGAAATTACTGCGTTGTTTAAGACTATGATTTGTTGTATGTTTTCTTGCACAACTCAAAGTTGTTAATGCCCATAAATCAGATTCAACCACCACATTTAATGGTAAACACAATCCCCAAATAATCCTTAGTATTCCATTTGATCTAATTTTGATAAATAATGAGTTTGCAAGCCCGGTGTTTGTCGCCTTGTTTGGCCTACAAATTGCAAAAATACCCGCCATATTTCTGTCTGTTGTGCTAAACGTCAGTGTGACGTGTCAGTATTTGATTGGATAACAGCGGAATCTTCCTCTAGAGGAACTCACGCTTGAGAAATCCAATACAACTGATCAAGCGTATACAAACGTGTCTGGGCGTCTTAACCCTTTCACAGATCAGAACATTGGACAGATCACAAAGTTGTTATCACTAATCTGCTGAATATTTTGAAATTAATTTGTACATGCCTACTTGCCTAAAGCAGCAACGACTTACAGGCAAAATATTTTTTCCTATTTACTTATCAAAATATCTAAATGGATGAAGGAATATATGGAAGATAGTGTGATATCTTTTACATTTGAATGGTCATTTGGCGGATTAGTGGCGGTGTCTTTGTATTGCTGTTTGAATAACGGTATCAATACGCGCGAGAAGCAGTCTTTTATTTAGCAATAGTGGCTGATTGATTGACTGATGGATTAGTGTTTATAATGTTTAACAATACTCGATCGTTAGGTGTTCCCAATTTCTCAACTAAAAAGCTCATCCCAGCAACGATGTTCAACGATATCGTCGATCTACAGGTAGGCATACGTTAAAATATTGATTTTTTTTTTACAAACAGCGTATAGCTCAGAGCTCCCCGATACAAGCGTCCTTATTGGATACACGCTAATGCGTTATCCATGCTTCAACCAATCAACAATCGCGTTACATAGTTACTCCCTATGAATTAGTCATATCCGGTTATTGGCTGATATGTTTTCACTAATTATGCAGTTTAATCTGATTTATACAGATTATTTTTGATAAATTATTGTTTTGTCTGATCTTAGCCTATGTATTCCACTATATTTAGTCATTCCGGTTACATTATAAAAAATACGCGCGCATTATATCGAAGTAGGTTAAGTCGTCCTTGAGCAAACTCGTCCCAGATCCTTGTAATTTTTCAATTCGTCCAAAGTCAAGTTAGGGTTTTATAGAAAAACTAATGCAGTGGTCTTAGCTAATTACTAATGTAGTGGTCTTTGGAAATGTTAATCATACAAGGTTGTCAATGTAGGTTGGTTGGTTTATCAGACAACAAACAAGTACAGTGCTTTAAGTTATTGTTTATTGACATGCAGTTCAAATGTTATTCGTTAAATATACAAGGACCATTTCAAAAGATCAATTTTAGCCACCATTGTAGATCACAGAATACATTTTTTTTTTAATTTACCACTGGAATGACTGGCACTGTTTAGAGCCAGTCATTCCAGTGTTAAACTTTCAAAAATAGGTATTTTGGTGATCTACAATGGTGGCCAAAAGTGTTAAGTGCTAAAGGCTAATAAACTATGCATAGTTAATATTTTCTATATATACATTAACAGTATTTACACAATGTCATAACTAGTGCTTTCAACATGTTTAATGAAGTGCTTTATAATTAGATCAATGTGTTGTGTTTATTTTAAGAAAAAAACATGGGCCCCCATATTTCAGATGAGGACCCTATGGGACCCCAGGATTTTACAGTGGGACCTCCAAATCTGAGTGTGGGGTCCTTGGGACCCCCAAAAATCAGATGTTGTGGGCAACACTGCTGCCATTTCTAAGAAAATCTAAGTTAATATGAATAGTGATCCCATTTGCAGGACAAGAGAATACTAATTTTGGAAATTTCAAATGGAATGACTGGCTCGATAAGTGAGTCAGTCATTTCATTAGTAAATTTTCAAAAATAATCCTATCCTGGTCTGCAAATGGACATTTTCTATGAGAAAATAAAAATTTTCCTGAATAAATTTTAAGGTTTACCTGGATTATATCTGGATTACTCGAAGCTCCCCCCGTCACCAGAATCCTCGGAATGGCATCTGGAATGAGAATAAGCATACCACTAATCGAATAGTATACAAACGTAGGTAACATATGCAATTACCTTCACCAGGACTTTGAAGATCCCTAGGGCAGAGAAGACTATATATTACAGTGATCGTTTAGACACTTGAAGCATAACATATGAAACCAATTTGTCAGAGCTTAAGTAGGTATTCAGCCAGCCAATCAGATGCAAATCTTTTAAAATAATCGTCTTTTGGCCTTCTCAAGAAAGCTGTACATCAATAATCTTTTAATCCTTGAATTCTTTTAAGAAAATTTAAATGTTGACGTGACATTATTTTTGAAAATTTATCACAGGAATCACTGGCTTGGATATGAAGGGAGTTATTCCAATGGTAAACTGAAAAATATCTTATCTTGGTCTGCAAATGGGCATTTCGCACAGCATTTTTGGCTAGTTTGATCTTTAAATGGTTGAAGAGACAGCTATCTATATCACTGAAAAGTTTTACAATAATTATAGATTTGTCCATTCCCATACATGGCTAAGGTATTCACAAATCAGTGGAGTTATCTCCCTTGGTGAATATGATAAATTAATGGTTAAAACAAACAGACATTCGTTCTTTATAAAGTAACTTGATGTTTGTGTGCTCAAGCATACATGTCAACCCTTTCATTATGAAACCAGCCAAAACTGGCATCTGCATTTTTAGGCCGAGAGAAGACTATTTTTTTTAAAGATTTACCACTGGAATGACTTGCTCGGTAACCGAGGCAGTAATTCCAGTGGTATATTTTCAAAAATATTCTTCTATCAGCCTGCAATTGGACATTCAATAAGGAAATGTTTCGATTTTTTTTTTAACCAAATTTAGCTATTGAACAGCTAAAGATGGACTGTGGTTGATGCTGATGCATTAAGTTACACACAGGCAGCTATATTGAATTTGGGAGTCTGGGAATGCAGGGTTCAAATACTTATACAAATCGATCACAACATGCGCAAAATGTGGGTGGAGCTTAGCTAAAAAATGGGTGGGGCATAGCTAGAAATGGACCCCTCCCTTTAGAGCACAAATCTATGACATTACGCAAGTTCTGATAAATACTGACCACTGTCCATGCCAAGTTTTTCAGCATACAGTCTCCTGGCCATCATCTGTCCCTCGATTACAGCCCGAGCCTCCACAGGTGCAGAGAAACTGCTCACCTGTAAAACCAGTCATACAGGGTGTGTTAACAGACATGCATAGAGATGTATGAAATTTATTAAACCAGTGACAGTCAGTAATGCATATCAACCCTTTAATGGTCAAGATTTGTTAAGAAAATTGACATTTTTTATCAGTCGATGTCCATTTGTAGGCCAAAAGACGATTTTTGAAAATTTACCATTGGAATGACTGGCTTGGTTATCGAGCCAGTCATGACAGTGGTAAGATTTCAAAAATCCTTTTCTCTTGGCCTACAAATGGACACTCTGCAAGACCACTGTAGAGGTTAGACCGTTTAACCCAGTCATGGTGAAGCCAGCCAAAACTGGCCTCCTTAGTGGTCTCAACGAATGTCCAGTTGCGGGCGGAAAAACATATTTTTGATAATTTACTATTGGAATGACTGGCTTGATAACCGAGACAGTCATTCCAATAGTAAATCTTCGGGAAAAAAAAAGAAGGCCTGCAAATGGACATTCAATAAGCAAATATTTTCATATTCTTGACTAAATTTAACCATTAACCCGTTACTTATATCAGCCAAAAACAGCTTCTACAGTGGTCTTGAGAAATGTCAATTTGCAGACCAAGAGAATAGTATTTTTGAAACTTTAACACTGGAATGACTGGCTCGATAACCGAGCCAGTCATTTCAGTATTAAACTTTCAAAATACTATTCTCTTGGTCTGCAAATTGACATTTTCTTTGAAAAAATTTTCTTGAACAAATTCAAGGCTTAAAACGTTAAAGGGTTAATGATGACACCAACCAGATAAGGTTTATATCACAATGTTGAGGAACGCTGATTTGCAGGCCAAGAGAACTTACTTTCAAAAATTGACAACTAGAATAACTGTCTCAATAGTCTAGTCAATCATTCCAGTGGTAAATTTCTCAAAATTGTTTTATTTCATTGACATTGGCATTCATTATCCCCTCATTTTAAACGTTGGGGATATTATAATTGCCTTTGTCTATCCGTCTGTCCGTCCATCATGCTATATCCTCCCAAACTGGGTGGAATCCAACCAGATTTTGGTATGTGGGTTATCCATATAATTGCGCTTTGCAAGAAGATATTAAGGTTTGGCTCCACCCACTGGGGGTCAGGAAGAGGGGCTCAAAGGTCAAATATCGAAAAACTGTCTGTCACGCTATCCCTTCTTAAACTTTTGTGCAGAATTCAAACAAATTGCGGCTTGCGTGATGACAATTATCATTAATTCCACCCCAGGGAGTGGAGAAGGGGGGTCAGATGGTCAAGAAATTGAATGTAATACAGCTCCTCTAAAACCGGTAGATGGAATTCAACCAAATCTGATAGTTGAGTCACCCATAATTAGGCTTGTGGAGTGCAAGAGGACATTTACATTTGACTCCGCCACAAGGCGTAGGGTGGGGTGTCACAAGATGAAAGCGGTGAACATGGGGATTTGCAAGGATGCGTCACTGAACTAGAAATCTAGTTAAGAAATTGCTATTTTCGTGACCAATTTTAATCACTAAAACTTATAAAAGAAATATTTTAACTACAACTTTTAACAAACCTACAATACAGCTCATAAATAACCACTAAAAGCATGTAATAACATCTATCCTAAACAATATAAAGCATACTTTTGGATATTTTGATAATTGGATTGGAAACCATTGCTGTCTAATTATGTTCAAAATATTCAACAGAGCATTTCTGATATCGTGTTAAAAATTGTACTAACTAACATCTTTCTGTTTTGGCAACATGTTAACTTTATAAGCTGTACTTTACATCTGCTGGCCCTAAAATGGAAGGTCTTTTGATGATGAAATACATTAACAACATATTTATTGTCTGCCTCCTGAATTTCTGCAGACTACATTTTCCATGTAGTTTAACTCCAGTTAATGGAGTCACAAACAACACATCACCTGTTCACCTTTAGCGTTGAACCGGAAGACACCCTGTACAGAGGGCTGTATCTCATTAACATGGAAGTACATGCCTAAAAATGGAAACATTAGTGACATCATGGAAACATTACTGTAGATATGTTTTCAATGGTTAAAAGTTCACATTGACACAGATCTGGTGTGCATTCATCAACCTCTCACACTCCTGTGACCATTCATGTCTCGCGAGATCGCTTTCGATATAAGATCAAGAAGAGTCTCGTGTGTAATGAGTTGCCATTTGCATAGTAATTTCCACTACAATATTGTGATAAAGAGAATTGAAACTTAACAGGACACGAGAACTACCTTATCCATAACTGACAATAAAATTTAAAGTTAAAACGAGGTAATGTAGAGTTAATATAAAAATAGTCCTTTTAAATTCATCTTAAAATTCAGATGCGCACAAAATGAGGATAACAATTTGCTGACGTTGCATATAGATGCTGATATCAATGAACTACTGGATGGATCGAGTGGATTTTAATGTTTGTATCAAGCTAGTGATACGGGGGTTAAAATGATACCAAAATCAACACCATCCACCGTGGTGCATTTACAGTCCCGCTACGGAGATAGACTGTGTCCCGGTCTGTGTGATCTCCAAAGTGGATTGTGTGTAACAGTCTAGTTGCTGTGATGATGTAACACAATGGCCTGTCATTACGTTAGAGGCGTATTCTCAGCACGAAGTCATGCCTCTCTTTTTAGATTGCCTTGTGACTCATCCACTCCATTCAGGCTACGGATGTCCACTCCATTCAGGCTATGGATGTCCACACCATTCAGGCTACGGATGTCCACTCCATTCAGGCTACGAATAGTTTCATGACACAAAAATTATTTTGGGGTAAGTTAGGTGCCACCAATGAAATTGGTCACTAGGAAATAAATAATGTTTGCAAATCTACACATGTGTAAAAATAACTACAATTTTCTTATGACGCAAAGCATATACTGAAGAATCTGGTAATTAATTCAACCACAATCTGCGTGCAAGCAGGTATGCATACACATGCACGCTCGTGCATGCACACACATACAGATGGGTAGATGAAGGATCATCTTGTTGATATTATTCATGTCTGTTGCCATTGTTACTGTTGCTATTGTTAACAAACTTATACAATAGTTCCATCATATAAAGCCACATTCAATGATATTAATCAATTTCTCAGTCACAAATCTCAACATGTAAAAGATTTGTTAACAATATCTTGAGAATGACTTAAGCAGCGGCGATTCTAGGATTTTTTTCAGCCGAGGCAATCCATGGAAAACCTCACCAATTGAGCTAAACGTACCCCAATTTTGGTACGATTTTAGGGAAATAAGTATCATTAGAAAAGCTTTGGAAGATCCTATGTCCTGAGAGACCGTTTCTCGCACTATAAGTGATAGAAATTTGGCTAAATAATCTAGGCAAATATGTATTTTCATACCTTTTCAGGTGTGGCAGTCTGCCCTGTTGCCACCCCCCCCCACCCCCCCTCACCCCTCAAGTAGATACGCTACTGGATTTAAGTCTTTGAGGACTGAAATTTCAAATTTTAAAATTAAATTTCTTTTCATATGATGACTAGTATTTGTTTTGGAAACAATGTTGATGTACGGCATTGTTGTCTATGACAGCATCACGTTTCACCAACACATTTTCAAAAATAATATACACCATCCTTTCGTCTGTTGACTCTGTATCACCTACTTTTGACATCAGCATGGTAAGTGTTAAGCGATGGTGATGAGGACTCTTGAGTGGTATGTTGAGAGTTAAAAATATAAAGAGTACCTATATTGCCATTGTTTCCAGTTGGCGTCTCTTTCAAAAGCGCTGAAAACTTCTCCCATGATCCTTCAGCACATTGGTCGCGTATCTTTTCACGAGTAAGGGAACCATTTATGAAACTGATGAAGAAGTAACATATCATCTTAATTGAAATAGCTAATGAGACAATGAGGAAATCCAGTCTCTCGGTCAATCATATGACGTCAGAATCAACTATGTCACATGTAGGCTGATGTCAATTACTTTATGAATGACACGATTCAGTCCGTCTTAAATGCTTAATCACGTTAATAGTTGTACGAATTGTGTCTTTACTATTTAATAAATATTCTATTGAATAGTTTGAAATAATTTGACTGGGTGCTGTTGCTGCCATAGGCAGCAACAGCACCCAGTCAAATTAGTTTCAAAATATTCAACAGCTTACCTGTATAGTTTTCTGGAAATTGAGATTCAGATATTACATGGAACGATCGATCCAAACATGGGCAAAGTGTGGGTGGAGCTTAGCTAGAGATGGGCAGGGCATATCTAAACCTGGATTCCCCAATTATATTTGCCACAATGTGATTTAAGCCGTTAACACTCAAGTTGGCCCGAAACGGCCTCTCAATGCTCTTACAAACTGTCCATAAATGCAGACCAAGAGCAGAATATTTTAAAAAGTTTACCACTGGAATGACTGGCTCAATAACACAGACAGTCATACTGGTGATAAATTAAAAAAAATAAAAAAGTCTTCTCGTGGTCTGCAAATGGACATTTTCTATGAGAAAATTTAAATGGTTAACACACATTATTACAAAACTACATTACAGGCCACAAATAACATAACATGTTTAAAAAATAAAATAAAAACATACAGCGGCAATCTTCCAATCCCATTATGTTCAAAATATTCAACAGACCATTTCTTACGTCGAGTTCAAAAATCATTTTGTTTTGGAAACATTTAAAATTATTTATGATGTGCAGCGTATCTTTTCAAAATTATTGTGATCTATCTAACTCTTTCAAATATTCATGTTTATCCCAAGTTTCTAGATGCTACACATTTTCTATGTTCAGCTGATTCGTGTGCTGGTGCTACATGAACCTCCATTATCAGTATTTCATTTTCCAGGCCGACCAGCTTGTCATGACTTTTTGTCCAGAAAATACGTTTAAACGAGCGCGAGAGCGCGTGGCTGGCCCTTTTCAGACATAGCGTGTAATCACGCAATTTGTCTTTTCCAGTGTTTGCATACTGTATGTGTCATGAGCATGCAGAAATGCATACAAATCATCAATTTAAACTATATCTTGTCAGTTAATATTATTATAATTCCGTGTAAATACATTATATGCCTATTCAGACTAAATAGATCGACTTGAATAGGGTCGATATTGCACTATATAAAACGAATTAGAATAGCCGCCCATCCCGCCACCTTTCTACTAGAGTGGTCATGGTAACAGATTAATTATTTCATGAATATTGATAATTTAACTTAAAAATCTGTATATTTCACATGATGTTAGAAAATCTGGATGCCTCTTAAAAATCCATTTTTTCTAGATAAATCCGGGGACATGGTCGTGCTGATCTTCACTCTTTTTTATTACAATGTAAATTGCGGAGTCAATCAAATTTTTTACTACCAATGCCATTTTGTGTCATTTACAAAGTTCAAATCGACACAATAGATACAGTATTCTTTTTAGTGGAAAACATGAAAGCTATAATTGACATATTGTACAACAAAGTATATTGTATGGAGTTACTCCAATATGAACTTTGAACGTTGTTGCGTAAAATGGCAATTAGTAGAAACTATTCTAAGGTTAATATGTGCAGATCTGTGAAACATGCATGCTGAGTGAATAGCTGGTGTTTGGTAGGGCTAATCTCTGAGGGATCCGATCTGTCACTTAAATCTTTCACTGGCAAATCCCTGAGAAGGTATATTCTTTACAATATAAAACTTATGCTGTTGAATATTTTGAAATTAATTTGACTGGAAGCAGTTGCTGCCTAAGGCAGCAACAGCTTCCAGTCAAATTAATTTCAAAATATTCAACAGTTTTCCTGTAGCCTTGAAAATGAGATATGGGGAATTCATCGGTGAAAGGGTTAAGTATTTGATGCCATAATCAAATGCGTCACATATTAGTTGACGTCACAATCAAAATGATACAGCTCAGTCAAGAAAAATTGAAAAGTCTGTTGCGAAAGTGAACAATGGTGAATTAAAAATTTAATAAATTTTCTGTCAAATATTTTGAAATTAATTTGACTGAAGATCCCCCAGTCAATTTAAGGAATTCAGATTTCAAAGTTTCAAATCGATTCCAACACGAATAAAAAAGTGGGCGGAGCTGAGCTATAAATGGGTGGGGCATAGTTGGATCTCTATTTTGTGTTACAGCGCTATTCACACAACAATGTACATGTATCTATCTGTTCAACAGTGCGTATTAATACAATCATTATCGCTCATGTGATTTAATGTGCTGGATGTACAATGATATGATAAGCTGAATTTGTTAGTTACTTTGCAATTTGCCATGGTCCACCAATTATGTTTGTTTCAGGGATGGAATTTTGTTCAAAGGTTCATTACAGCCATACTAATTGCTCATTGGACCAGCAGTGCAAGCAATACAAGGTTAGGATAAATTCTACAGATTGGCAAATAATCCACTTATACATACAAAATCATACAAAAGATAAGAATAGTCTGAATTCAAACAAAACGACAATCAGAGATTACTAAAGTATGGGCAACCACCCCCCCCATTCCACCAAGCACTATTTCATATCCAAAATTAGTAAAGATCTCTTCAATATAATTCGAGTTATCATCCGGAAATGCAATATCATTAATTGGGTCACTGTGACTTTGACCTTTGACATTTTGACCACAAAATCGATATGGTTCTTCAGCACACCAAGGACAAACTCCCATCCAAGATTTGTAAAGATCCCTTCAATAGAACTCGAGTTATCATCCGGAAAGACAACATTATGTCATTAATTTGCTCACCGTACCCTTGACTTTTGACCGTTTGACCCCTAAATCGATAGGGTTCTTCAGACCACCAAGGAGAAGCTCCCACGCATGATTAGTAACGAGCTCCTCAACAGAACTTATCTGGAAACGCATTACGTCATTAATTAGGTTACCATGACCTTGACTTTTGACCCCAAATTAGATTGGGTCCTTCAGACCACCAAGAACAAGCTCCCAAGCAAGATTGGTAATGATCCTTCAATAGAACTCGAGCTATCATCCGGAAAAACAAAATATTTCAACATTAATTAGGTCACCGAGACCTTGACTTTTGACCGGTTGACTCAAGAATTCATAAGCTTCTTCGGACACCCAAAACCAACCTCCAAACTAAGTTTGGTGAAGGTTGCTCCAGTAGAGCTAGAGTTACTCCACCAGATGGATGGATGGACAGACAAAGCAAATGCTATATACCCCTTACATCTATATGGGGGGCATAATTAATAATGATGCAAATCACATCTCTGTAAAGTTTCAAATCCAACAAGAGCTCTGCACATGGCCCATAATACACTGGCATGATGACAAACCAATGAATCAGAGCTATCAGAAAATAGTGTTTTCTTTCTCAGAGCTAAACCAGTCATCCTATGAAGTTTCAAAGCGATCCACTACATGGTCATGGAGTTAGCATCCGGAAACCAATTTTCAAGATGGTCACCCTTGGCTGGCATCCATCTGGGATTTCCGATTATAGTCAATTTTGATAGACATAGCCCGACCACCCTATGAAGTTTAAAAGCTAATCGACAAACCGTAACGGAGCTATCATCGGGGAACCGATCTTCAGTGGCTGGTGGCCAGCTTGGATTTCGGATCATTGACAATTTCGATAGGTTTCTTCCATAGACTTAGACCACCATATGAAGTTTCAAACCGATCCGATAAATGGTACCAGTTATCATCCGGAAACCAATTTTCAAGATGGCTGCCGGTGGTTGGTGACCATCTTGGATTTTAGATCATCGTCATTTTCGATATGGCTTCTTCCCCAGACATAGTTCAACAACCCTATGAAGTTTCAAGGCAATCCGATAAATGGTAACATAATTATCATCCGGAACCCACTCTGCTGCCAATCATCCCAGACGCTGCCATCTCATAATAAGTCACCAATTTCTTGTCGGGGTATAAAAGTCCACTGTCGAATAATAAACCCAATAAAAAGCATTTAATCAATAAATATTGATCATGACATCGACACGTTCAAGTTCACTTTATTTATACTCAGGCTTTACAAAAGCATATGACAACGACACCATTACTGGAGACACCAGAAAGACTGATTATTATGTCTCACTTCCCACTACTTAGGCTAGATGAAAAGAGCACTTATTTATTTAAGCTACTGATATGGAATCTTTCTGTCATAATCTAGCTGACAATGCACCATGTGAAATGATATGTGTATCTCACTAACCATTTAATGGTCAAGAAAACTGAAATATTTCCTTATTGTATGTCCTTTCATAGGCCAAGGAGACTATTTTTGAAAATTAACCACTGGAATGACTGGCTCGGCTTTCGAGCCAGTCATTCCAGTGGAAAATGTTAAAAAAATAGTTTTCTCTTAGCCTGCAAATGGGACATTTCTCAATACCATTGCAAAGGCTTGATTTTGGCCGATATTGCCATTTAACCCTTTCATGATGAAAACGGCCCAAACCGGCCTCTGCAGTGGTCTTGAGGAATGTCCATTTGCAGGCCAAGAGAGGACTATTTTTAAAATTTTACCACTGAAATGACTGGTGCAGTAACCGAGCCAGCCATTTCAGTGGTAAGTTTCCAAAAATACTCATCTCTTAGCCTGCAAATGAACATTCAATAAGGAAATATTTTGATTTTCTTGGATAAATTTAGACATTAAAGGGTTAAAGGTTAACCTATGCATTCTAGCATTAATGTGTGGCCCGTCCGTGACACGAGCCACGCTACAATACCGCATCTATAGCATGATAACAGCAATGGTAGGCTATACAAACCCCGTAAGCGCCATGTAGGCATTGCTGTCTATAGGATTGACAAATATATGTCCGTACAGACCGGGTTTGGCCTGTGACACCAACAATGACACTACGTCGCTTGTAC
Organism: Chaetoderma sp. LZ-2023a; assembly: GCA_034401795.1. Lineage (NCBI taxonomy): Eukaryota > Metazoa > Mollusca > Caudofoveata > Chaetodermatida > Chaetodermatidae > Chaetoderma > Chaetoderma sp. LZ-2023a. Next base: position 18,787,191 of record CM067364.1, read on the forward strand.
CCATACTCAGCTGTAGATTATATATACTAGGCTCTTAGGGTAATAAGATAGCTCCAATTTTATTCCACAAAATTAGGACATTTTTAAGTTGTTATGTATGATTACCGTATTCTGCGGCTGTAGTAGTAGTAGTAGTAGTAGTAGTAGTAGTAGTAGTAGTAGTAGTAGTAGTAGTAGTAGTAGTAGTAGAAATATCCAGCTGCAATCAGTCCTTCTTCGCTTTTGACCACTGTGTCTTGTTCTCATCTTGCTCTCAGGCAAAATCCGTAGCTTCCTCAGGTCCATTCTTGATTTGAGTGTACCGATTCCTGCTTTCTTGATGTCACCTCGTAGCACGCTTAGCAGATTTATGCAATGTCATCCTCTCCTGGGTCTATATTTGCTGGCTCCCAGTAGGGCGAATTCAAAGTCTCTCTGCACTGGTGTGTCTTCTGGCATCCTTAGCACAGTGCCAAACAAGGACCATCTTTGCTGAGCGACTTTTAAGGACAGCTGCGACGTATTACACATTTTGTACATTTATAGTGCATCATTGGAAACTACGCTGTCTGGCCATCGGTGTTCAGTAATGGTGCCAAGGTGTTTGCGGTGGCAGGCATCAAGTTTATCTAGAGCTACCTTTGGCGCTGCCAAGCTGTTACAGTTATACAGCATCTATACAGTCATATGATCATTTTTAGGAGGGTCTGGAGGAGGCAGAATGTGATGATGCATTTTAGGACAGGTAGTCAAACGGCCACCTGTTTTAACTATGCAACCCGTAAAACTTAATTATCTCAATTTCAAAACAATTATACAAGTAAGCGGTTAAATATTTTGAAACTAATTTGACTGGAAACTGTAGGCAGCAACAGCTCCCAGTCAAATTAGTTTCAAAATATTCAACATAATTTTCTTTGCAACATAAAGAATCTGCGATATTTGATTTGTATGGTTTAAAGTGTTAACCATTTAACCACTGAAGTCCCGAAACCTCAACTTTAAAACATTTACACAGGTAAGCTGGTGTTTAATATTTTGAAACCAATTCGAGAGGAACCGGTTGCTGCTAGTTTCAAAATATTCAACAAAGTATTTCTTATGAAATAAACTATTTTTAGCATCTGGTCATTTTGGTAGAACTGTTTATTGGTCAAGCCGGTTCAAACCAGCCTTTGCACCGGTCTTGAGGAATGTCCCATTGTGGGTCCAGGATTAACACAGAGAGATATGAACCACTATGTAGGCTTGTGCAATTATTGCGCTTAGTGATCGATTATTAAAAAGTAATCATGATTACTCGATTAATCAGCTTGGATACAAATTACCAAGACATAACAACAAAAGAATGTCAATGATGAAAACTGCAATGGGGTTTAGAAAACCCCATTTTCAGGGCAAGAGAAGACCATTTTTGAAAATGTATCACTGGAATGACTGGCACGATTCTCGAGCCAGGCATTCCAGTAACACATTTTGGAAAATATTCTTCTCTTGCCCTGCAAATGGACATACAATCACTAAGCAAAATGTAATTTTTCATGGCTGATTGCATTAAAAAGTAATTGAAAGTAAGGTTTTGAAATATTTTATGCAATAGAAAATATTCACGATTATTCGATTATTTAATTTTTAATCATATAACTTCACAATTTAAAGCGTAATCGCAATTTTCGATTTAATCACGTAATCGCGCAAACCTACTGCTAAGATGAGGTAAAACGAAAAACGTTAATGTTGGAAAACAACATTTTTTCCAAGGTCACAGTTAACTTGCCCTTTGAGCTTTTGACCCCAAGGTCATTGTGGGTCATTGTGGTGTAAGGAAGCAAGAGGCCAAGGTTGAGTCCAGTATGATTAACCAAACATGAGATATGAACTGATAAGTTGAGATAAATGCAAATGGGATTATGATGACAGACGAATCGCAAAGTATCACAATAGATCACTTTACTTCGTGAAGTCGAGCTAAAAATATCACCTGTATATATCTAAAATAAATGGCTTACTATTGGTTGATGGGATTTAAAAGCGGAATTTTCATTAGCTGTAGATAATGATTACCTGGACGCAAATGAATGGCAACGAGTTAAAAGAGAACCTGTCACGTCATAGCCAGACTTTTTTGCGGTTACAAAATGGGAATTAAACGTGGGTTTGATTATACGAGGTTGCGCAATACTAACCATATCAGTGCCATATAAGCATTGCTGTCTACTGGGTTCACAAATATCACCCCATGAAGCCCCGGTGTTGGGTGGGATACCCACAGGATCACTGTGTCACTTGTACCCATACTCAACTGTGAACAAATACAATCTCAGTGAATGGATCTGATCTGTCACTCGAGGATCTGATGTCATAATAAATTTACATCACATGTTTGCTGACGTCACAATCACAATGACATAGAACTCTCCGTCATGAAGTTCCAAAAGTCTGTCACGTGTACGAATTGTATATCTTTGATGAACTTACAATTTAATAAACACTTTCAGATATTTTGAAAATAATTAGACTGGAAGCTGTTGCTGCCATAGGCAGCAACAGCATCCAGTCAAATTAGTTTGACAACATTCAACAGCTTTCCGGGTATATTTACCTTGAAATTGGGATTTTTGTAATTCATGGTAAGTATATAACTCATTTCCAACACACATACAAAATGGGCAGAGCTGATCTAGAAATGGGCGGGGCATAGCTAGAAATGTGTAGGGCATAGCTGGAAATGGGTGGGGCATAGCTGGAAATGGGTGGGCATAGCTAGAAATGGGCAGGGAATAGCTTGAAATGAGTCCCTATATTCTGACAGGGACATTTTGAGAAGCAAATACAATGTAGTCTCCATCAGAAAGGCGACGATGGTAGAAATTACATGTAACATTTCTCTACTGACAGAAATGCAGGTTAACGAATCATCACTATTAAAACCAAAGTGATTCAAAGGAATTCAAAACCATAATGATTACCTGCCTTCTGGGACCACACGATGTGCATCCCTTATTTATTTAACACTCAACGCAGCCAAAAATGGCGTCTGCAGTGGTCTTGAGAAATGTTCATTTGCAGACCAAGAGAAGACTATTTTTGAAAAGTTACTACAGAAACAATTGGCTGCCCTGCTCAGTTATCAAGCAAGTCATTTTAGTGGAAACTTTTCAAAAATAGTTTGAATGCAAATGAATATTTCTCAAGACCATTGCAGTGGCTGAGTTTTGACTGTGGCTTGATAATCAATAAAGGGCTTTAAATTTCAGTTCCAACAATGACTTTTTATTTTTACTATTTTTTAGCGATATGTTATACACTCAGTGGTTAATCTCCATCCCTGCTACAGCTGCGTCATATTGTAGCCACAACCCCCATTTTCCTGTGCAATGTCCTGTACTAAGAAACCACTTCTGACTGCTGTTTCTCAATAAGGTAATAGCTATATTAGAGATTTGTTAGTCTCCCATCACAGATCAAATGGTCATTTCTATCCCTGACTACAGTAGAATTCATGAACATTTGAAAAAGAAACCAGAGGCCCAAGGGCCTGTGGCACTCACCTGGACCATTAGCATTTGAACCATTTGCACTTAAATAGATATGATGGATAATTTTCAGAAAATCCAAGATGGCCACCCAAAAAATTTAGCGATCAAAATTCTGAATAGAAATTCCCGTCTACGTTGATAGGGTCACTCTAGCCAAATTTGTTTGAAATATGTCAAGCAACTAAGGAGAAGTAGCGTTTTGACAATTTCTAGTAAGATTTTTACCAAAAAAATTGATCAATCAAAATTCGGAATAGAATTTCTAGAGCCTACAATCATAGAATACATTAGTGAAATTTCGTTGAAATATGTTAAGCAGCTAAGGAGGGGGTGGCAATTTGACAATTTCCAGTAAATTTTTCATAAAATCTCAGATATTCACGCAAAAAATTGATGAATCAAAATTCTGAATAGAATTTCCAGAGCCTACAACCATAGAATCCATTAGTGGAATTTGGTTGAAATATGTCAAGCAGCTGAGGAGGGGTGGCAATTTGAAATTTCCGGTACATTTTTCATAAAATCTCAAAATTGATGAATCAAAATTCTGAATGGATGGTCTAGAGCATACGACCATAGGGTACTTCCAGCCAAATTTGGTTGAAATCGCCCAAGCGGTTAATGAGGAGTAGAATTTTAAAGTAAAAGTTGACGGATGGACGGACAGTCACCACGGCATAAGCTGACTTGGCCCTTCGGGCCAGGTGAGCTAAAAATCAAATGAAAGGAAAAAAATCTCTCAATTCACAAAAATCTCTGAAAAATTGGTCTCACTGTCATATATACTTACAATTGCTTCTCCCTTATTGAGTCTCATACCAGCCAGTGAAGCTGAAACAAGATGATGTCATACAGCAGTCATAATAGGGCTGAACTCCGAAATGCCTTAAGACTCTGTCAAAATTTTAATAATTCAAATTAACTTGAAAGATGAACTGCTGTTAATTTTTCAACAAATTTGGTGGAAGATGTTGCTGCCATAGACATCAAAATTGTTAAAAAATGTACACCAGTTTCTTTGATATTGACAGTAAAAGTTAGAATATTAACATCAGAGTGGTATGTATTAACACTTTAACCATTTCACCGACAAATCCCTGAAAAAGTAAATTCTTACGACATACAACTTATTCTGTTGAATATTTTGAATTTAGTTTGACTGAAAGCCATTGCTGCCTAACGCAGCAATGGCTTCCAGTAAAATTAATTTCAAAATATTCAACAGTTTTGCTTTACCGTTTCATTGAAAATGAGATATGGAGAATTCATCGGTGAATGGGTTAATGGTTACCGTTAGTCCATAATATAAAAATATTTGCTTATTGAATGTCAATTTGGATGCCTTTTGAGAATTTAGCACTGGAATTACTGGCTCAGCTATCTAGCCAGCCATTTCAGTGGTAAAATTCTCAGAAATTATTTTATCTTGGCCTGTCAATGGACATTCCTCAAGGCTTGATGACTATTAAAAGGCTAAGTTGACACATGAAGGGTCAAACATATAATGACCATTATTTCATAGAACTGTTTCCAAATGCATCCACACAGGGAAATGGAAGCAAGAACACATACACAACAAACAAATGGTATTCATAAATAGCTTCTGATAGACACAGAGCACAAACTATCCAATCATAGATCCTGGAAGGAGGATTCCAGTTTCTCAATCAATGATATGATGTTATAATCAACCATGTGACATGTAGGATGACGTCATAGTCAACTACATCATGAATGTCTTAGCTAAGTTCGCCATGAATGCTTAATTGATGACAGACTAAGTTTCATTGTCCGAATTGTATGTCGTTACTATTACTATAATAAACATTGTTGACATCAGCAGCAACCACACCCAGTCAAATTAGTTTCAAAATATTCAACAGCTTACCTGAGTGTATAGTTTTCTGGAAATTGAGATTCAGGGAGTGCAGGAATCAATCGATCACAACGCGGTCGAAGCGTGGCACGGAGGTTAACTAGTGATGGGCGGGGCATAGCTAAAACTGGATTCCTCCATTCATTATGACGTCATATACTTGAGTGACTGATTGAATTCATCTCTTGCATTCACATATTGATCGTCAACTTTTAACAAGTACAGCATACCTGGATTATCTCCCGTGAAGGTCACAACCTTGCAATCAGTAGAGAATCCATACCTCTCTACCAAATATCGTGAAACACCGCCCTGAAATTAACAATGTTTATTTGCTCCATTTCTAAGCACATGTGACTATTTTAATCCTTTCACAGATGAATTCCCTATATCTGATTTTCAACGCTACCTTACAGGAAAATGGTTGAATATTTTAAGATTACTTTGACTGGAAGCCAATGCTTCCTTAAGCAGCAATGCCTACTAGTTAAATTAATTTCTAAATAGTTAACAGAATATGTTTTATTATTGTAAATATGTTCAGTGATTTGTTGGTGAATGGGTTAATAGTCATTGACTCTTCATCGCTATTTGATAATACCATTAAAGACTGAAAAATATGATAAATTGTGCATCAAATAAGAAATATTCTAATGTATATTTTGAAATGAATTAACACTTTAACATTCAAAATTACTCAAGAAAGTTTCCATTTTCTCAAATATCCATTTGCAGATCAAGAGATTACTTTTTTAAATTTACCATTGGAATGACTATCTCGATTCTCAAGCCAGTCATTTCAATGAAAGGTTTTCAGAAGTATACTTAACTAAATTTGTATTGCTTAATATTGGTATTTCATATTGAAAACTGATATCACGCACTGACAGTTTAAAAGTTGGCCTACCGGCTTTGTTTGAAGAAAACTGTATCTCTACACCCTAAGCATGCTTTTTGCCAAATATAATTGAAATCGGCTCGGAGTAGCATTTGGCGGGAAAATGATAGATGTTTATCTAACAGTTTCAAAATTGACAAATTTGAAATCAGGATACCCAAAAACCTATATAAAACCAATTTCAGTTTCAATTTTCATCAAATAAAAACATCCAATATGGCTGCCAAGCATGCTACATTTCGATTGGCCCACAGCAAGATGGCCACTTTTCGTCAATCAACTTCTCTTGAACAAACTTGGTTCAGCTGTTACCCTAGATGATGTTGTATGAGTTTTGAATTGATCCCCCAAGCAGTTTTGGACAAGATTTAAAGATTTTTTTTTAATTCGGCCGAAATCCAAGATGGCCGATGGCCAAATTGGCCGATTGACTTCCTTTGAAAAAATTTGGATCTCTATACCATAAAATATAATTGAAATCAGGATAGTGATTCGCAAGAGAGTTTTAATTTCCAATTGCTTTTAAGTATGGGAGTTTTTGTCAGGCAAAAAGATTCAAGATAGCAGCCAAAATGTTTATCCGACAGTTTAGAAAGTGGAAATTTGAAATCAGCAAACCCAAAAATCTATATAAAACCAATTTCGGCTTTAAAATCCATCAAATAAAAAGATCCAATATGGTCGTCAAACACCCTCATTTTGATTGGTCCACAACGGCCATGTTTTTTACGTATGGTCCTTAGTCCCTAATCTTAACTCCCAAATTTGTGCTCGATCCGTTCAGCGGCTCTGGAGATGTTTTCACGAAAACCAGGTCATCAAAGATGGCCGCCGAACTATTTGGCCAATCAAGTGCCCTTAAACAAAATTGGTTCAGCTCTTGCTCTAGATAATATTTCCTGAGTTTTGAATCAATGCCCCAAGCGGTTTCTGAGATTTCAAGACATTTCTAAACATTGGCCAAAATCCAGGATGGCCACCGGCCCAATGGGCCGATCAGCTTCATTTCAACAAACTTGAATCCCTATGCCATAAGGATGCTGCCTGCCAAATATAATTGAAATTGGTCCAGTGTTTTTTGAGAAGACCTTTAAAGGAAAAGTTGACAGAAAACAGATTGATGATTGACGGAAAGCAACACGATGGACAGGCACCATGACATAAGCTCACTTGGCCTTTCAGGGCAGGTATGCTAACAAGCTTAGAGATATTTCTTACATTGCCATAAATATCATCAAAAATCTAGTTTACATAAAGGACGACACACAATGAAAGTGAGTGATGTTAGTCAATTTTGGGGGACATATGGCATAACAAAAGAAAGTCCAAATGATATGTGGCTATGGGATGACTAGAGTCTTTGGATGCATAAATATACTATTTTCACGTGTTGATTTGGTACAAGATTACTCCACATACCCAGCGCTGATCTGTTGTTGAGAAATGGTATATGTTGCAGTGGAACATTTCCGTACAATGGTTTGTTTTACAGAAATTCCCACCCAAAACACATGATCGGAAATGGGGGAAAATATGTTCAGAAGTTTTAAGCATTTACAGTATAATCATTTCATCATGTTAATTGCCAAGATTGATCAAGAAAATTCTAAACATTTTCTCAGTAAGTATCCATTGGCAAGCCAAGAGAAAACTATTTTTGAAAATTTACAACTGGAATGACTGGCTCGGTTAAAAAGCCAGTCATTCCAGTGGTAAATTTTCAAAAATAGTCTTCTCTTGGTCTGCAAATGGACATTCCTCATGACCATTGCTAAGCCATTTTGACCATAAAGAGTTAACAAAGTTACAGAAATCAAAGAGTTACAGAAAATCCTAAGGAAATCCAAGTGATAAAGACTTGACTGCCAAAAGTTGTTAGAATTAGAACAAATGTTGAAAATAATAACTTAAAATTCCAGCATAATTATTTTTGTAGATATGGAAAAATTAAGTTATGTGGGTTAGTGTGGTTTGTAAAACCCAAACATAAATTGGTATGGCCTAACTTGCATTCATTCCACTTCTTCCCCGCATTGCTTCCCTGAAATGAAGATAGACTGGTATCTTGAGCCCAAATGCTTAACCCTTTAACCCTCGAATTTGTTCCAGAAAATCTCAAATTTCTCATAGAAAATGTCCATTTGCAGACAAAGAGAAGACTATTTTTGAAAATTCCAGTGGTAAATTTTCAAAAATAGTCTTCTCTTGGTCTGCAAATGGACATTTCTCAAGACCACTGCAGAAACTGATTTTTGGCTGATATGAGTGTTAAAGGGTTAATACTTACACATATCTCGTATGCGGGAATAATATCACCTAACTTTGGAATAAGATCAGGCGCAAATATCTGAAAAAAAATATGAACATAATAAAATTGTGATTTTTTTTTGCGATGTTATGGTGAAAAAAAATCAGAAAATTGAGACCAATATATGACGAGATGTTAAATATTTTTTAATGACTTTGATTGGAAGCAGTTGCTGTCTTAGTATATTCGTGAGTTTGATGCCGGTTTTCACTATCCACATTATCAATGTGTGTATGCTTTAGGCTTGCACAGTTATTTCTTTGAGTGATCACGATTGATTAACTAAGAATAATCATGATTACTCAATTAATCAGCTTGGGTACAAATTACCCAGACATACATCTATGTAACAACATGTCAAATTGATGAAAGCTCCAATGGTGTTTATAAAAGTTCATTTGCAGGCCAAGAGAAGAGTATTTTTGAAAATTATCACTTGAATGACAGGCTCGATTATCTTCTCTTGGCCTGCAATTGGACATACATTCACTATGCAAAATGTTAATTTTCGCGACTGATTGCATTAATAACTAATTAAAAGGTTGGAATTTAACTATTTTACGCAGTAGAAATTATCCACGATTATTCGATTATATAATTTTTAATCATATAAATTCACAATTTAAAAAATAATCATCGTTTTTATCATGTAATCGCGCGCAAGTCTAGTATATTTCCCAACTCATGATATCCCACCAACTTTTTACAATATTGGGATAACATATTCAATATCACAATTTTCATACACTATTTATCTTCATATTGTGCATAACATAATTACATCAAACGTGTCTATAAGAAAACACCTGTCTTTAGGTGCCACACAGTGTACACTATAGGCAGGTTAAGCTGTATTTGAACTACGGTGTTCAACAGGCAGGCTGTATTTATGCGAGAATCTGATCAGTAATATATATATATATATATATATATATATATATATATATATATATATATATATATATATATATATATATAAGAGGGATACGATTGGTAACTCAAGTGTTATAAACAAATACGTCACATGATAGCTGATGGCACACTCAAAATGACATAGCTCTGTTACAAAAATCGAAATGTCTGTCACTAATGTGCATGAACTGCCTGTCCTGGTGATGAATTTACAATTTAATAACATTCTGTTGACTATTTTGAAACTAATTTGACTGGGAGCAACAGCTCCCAATCAAATTAGTTTCAAAATATTCTACAGCTTACCTGTATAGCTCCCACGAAAGTTAGAATCCAGGAAAGCAGGTTTCATAGTATCAAATCAATTCCAACATGCATAAAAAGTGTGTGGAGCTTATCTCGAAATGGGTGGGGTATAGCTAGAATTGGGTGGGGTATAGCGAGAAATGGGTGGGGTATAGGTAGAAATGGGTGGGGTATAGCTAGAAATGGGTGGGGTATAGCAAGAGTGGGGTATAGCTAGAATTGGGTGGGGTATAGCAAGAAATGGGTGGGGTATAGCAAGAAATGGGTGGGGTATAGCTAGAATTGGGTGGGGTATAGGTAGAAATGGGTGGGGTATAGCTAGAAATGGGTGGGGTATAACTAGAAATGGGTGGGGTATGGCTAGAAATGGGTGGTGTGTGGGGTATAGCTAGAAATTGGTGGGGGTATAGCTATAAATGGGTGGGGTATAGCTAGAAATGGGTGGGGTATAGCTAGAAATGGATGGGCATAGTTAGAAATCAGTGGGGTATAGATAGAAATGGGTGGGGTATGGCTAGAAATGGGTGGTGTGTGGGGTATAGCTAGAAATTGGTGGGGTACAGCTAGAAATGGGTGGGTATAGCTAGAAATGAGTGGGTATAGCTGGAAATGGGTGGGGTATAGCTGGAAATGGGTGGGGTATAGCTGGAAATGGGTGGGTATAGCTGGAAATGGGTGGGATATAGCTAGAAATAAACGAAATCTAGGATTTCTTTTTTCACGAGAGAGTTGATACTTACCTCCCTAATACTTTTGATATTGCTAAATATTGGCTTTCACTCAATAAACACTCAGATTTAAAACAGTTAGGTGCCCCTACTGGGCAGGGAGTCAGAGCGTAGTCTGGCGGATGCCAGCCCCACCACCGCGCATGCGCAGACTAGCACTTCCTCTGACTAGATTATTGGCTGACACACATGCAACTATTAAGAGCCTGAAGACCGAGCCTCTGTGGGGTGGAGAGGCCGGGTCCGTATCTAGGGAGGTAAGTATCAACTCTCTCGTGAAAAAAGAAATCCTAGATTTCGTTTATTTCACTTCAAGAGTATACTTACCTCCCTAATACTTTTGATATTGCCAGAATTCGAAAGTGAATCTGGCGGGAGGGAGGCGAGGTCAAAAGACCAGCTCATCCCAATACGCTTTTCTGCGTTTAAGGCACTTAAACTTCTGAAACTGTAAGAAAAAACAGTCAGGATTTGACTAACCATCGGATAACACGACCGATGTATGAGAGATGACCGAATGTCATATGCGCTCCCCCCCCTCCTTCCTGGGAGGAAGAGTCGACTGACCTCAATGTCCTATACGCTCTCTACGTACAAGTGCCATGTACTACAGGACAGAGACGAAAAAGCTCCATTTTCGTAACTCTCAACAATGAACCACACAAATACACAAACCATCACCATATTAATAACGGGTAATCGTGACAATACAATCAACAACGGACAACACATGAACAAGACTGACCTTGTTGAAATGGCTGCTGACATCATCTTCCCATCGGTAAAGACTGATGCAGGCCCAAAAAAGTGGGTGTTTCCATAAATTAATTGTGATATATATAAGTAATGAGGAAATCACCTCAAAAAATATAAACCGATTTATTTTTTCAAAACCGACAAGGCGAGAGGATTAGAGGTGTCACGGAGATAATGGTCTGTAAAACTTGACTCACAGTGCCACTGAGCCACCGACATAATATCATCCACAGGGACCCCATTAAATAGGGCCGTGGATGTCACTACGCCGCGGACACTGTGAGCCTTGGCCACGTCAACCTGCTTCCCGGTGGCGGATTTATGGCAAAACTGAATGCATTCCACAATCCACCTGGAAATGGTGTCCTTAGAAGCCCTCCCATGGGGTTCAATATATGACAACCATAACGCTGACTGGTCGGTGCGCCATGCCGCCGTACGTTGTTTGTACCGGCGCAGCGCCCGGACGGGACACCATGCTTTAGAATTAGGATCATATCTAGTTAAAGCAGGCAAAATAATAGGTTGACCTGGATATTTCAACGACTGATTTTTAGCCAAGAAATTAATCCTAGGTAGCAGCTTAAGGCCTTCCCCTGAAACCACAAAACGGTCATCCTCGGCTGATAAGGCATGAATCTCACTCCTACGCCTAGCCGAGGCCGCAGCAATTAAAAACACAGTCTTCAGTGTTAATAGTTTCATAGAAATGGAACTAAGTGGTTCAAAAGGCTTATCACCTAGTACTTGAAGCACTAGCGATAAACTCCAAGACGGAATCACAGGAGGATTCCTTGGTCTTAGATTGCCCATGCCTTTAATTAATACATTCAATGTATTTACTTCATCACTTCCCCTCTTAGCCAAGCAAGGAATAACAGACATTAATGCTGACTTATAACCAGCAATAGAGTTAGGCTTGAGGCTATAGGCATCATAGAGGTGACAGAGGAAATCAGCTACTACTTGAATAGATGAATCCATTGGATCAATACATCTTTTTGAGCACCATTCTGCAAATCTGTTGATTTTATAATTATATGCTCTGGAGGTTGACCCCCTCCTGGCTTTGGCCATAAACATGGCTGCTTGCTCAGAAAAGCCCTCCTTAATTCTAGATTCCTTGACAACATCCATGCAGTCAATCTGAACATTGACGGATTGTTGTGAAGGGCCTTGCCCTGGAAGATAATATCGTCCATCAGAGGCAGAGGAACCGGATTGCAGACCAGAAGGTCCAGCAGATCCGTATACCATGATCGGCTTGGCCAATCCGGGGCGATCAGAAGCACTTGGCATTCCTCTTGTCTGATTTTCTGAAGAATTTTTGGAATCAGGATTGCTGGAGGGAATGCGTATGCATACATTCTCCCCCAGCTGATAGCTAACGCATCTGTTGCGAAAGCGCTTGGATCCGGAATCGGAGAGACGTACGTCGTCATCTTCGCATTCTTCTTCGTTGCGAACAAATCGATGTTGGGTTTCCCCCAATGGTCGAACAGACGATCCGCCACACATTGATTTAGTTGCCATTCCGTGGGTAAAACACTCATCCTTCGGCTCAATGAGTCTGCTAGCAGGTTTAACCTTCCCGGAATATGAACTGCTTTCAAGGTAATCTGGTGATCCAGACACCAACAAAGCAGTTTCCATGTCATCATACAGAGACTGGGCGACTTCGTTCCGCCCTGGCGGTTTATGTAAGTCACAACTGTTGAGTTGTCTGAACGAATAAGAACAATCTTGCCCTGAACTTTCTGTAAGAAATGTTCCAGGCCCAGGACTACTGCTCTTAGCTCCAGTAGATTTATATGTTCCTGTGACTGTTCCAGATTCCAAAGCCCTGATATCGTGGATTCTTCCAGGCAAGCTCCCCAGCCCTCCATCGATGCATCTGTATACACAGTCACCTGAGGGTGGGGAGGGGTTAGCAAAACCCCCGGTAAGAGATTCTCTGTATTCAACCACCATTGCAGGTGGTGAATCAGAGGCGCCAACACTGACACATTCGAGTCCAGCGAACCTGTACTCTGGGTCCATTGTGTCATGAGAAACAACTGGATCGGCCGCCTGCGTAAGGCGGCCTGAGGAATGACTGGTTCCAACGAAACCATCAACCCCAGCATTCTCAAGTAAACCCGTGCCAGGACATGACGACTGTCGCACACTGACTGAATCAATGAGATGAGTATTTGAACTCTCTCCTGAGTAGGATAAACATATCCTGTCTCCAGATCGAAGAACATCCCCAGGTAAACAAACTTCTGGGATGGAGTCAGCTCTGATTTTGGGAAATTGATCATCCAGCCCAAGTCTGTGAGAATTTTCAAAACAATCTCCAGATTGGCGGACAAACTTTCCCGGGTGTGCGCTTTCAACAGCCAGTCGTCTATGTACGTGTGGACTGCTATGCTTCTCCTGCGGAGGTATGCTGTGATCGCAAGAACCACACGGGTGAAAACCCGAGGAGCCGTGGAAATTCCGAAGGGCAACACCCTGAATTCCCACTGTCTGCCCTGGAATGCAAATCTCAGGAAGCGACAGAAACTCCTGTGGATGGGGATGTGGAAATAAGCGTCCTTCAAATCTATCGACGCCGTCCACATCCCCCTCTCCAACCCCGCCAACACCGAGCGCACCGTTTCCATCTTGAAACTGGGCGTCTCGATGAACTTGTTCAATGGCTTGAGGTTGAGAATCGGTCTCCACCCACCGGTGCGTTTTGTTACCAAGAACAGGGTTGAATAGAAGCCCGGACACCTTTGTGCCGGCTGAATAGCTCCTTTTTGTACGAGGGAATTTATCTCCTCCTCGATACACAACCTTTGATCTGGATCTCTCGGAATGGGAGTCCAGACTGGCACCAGAGACAGTCGCGACGGCGGGCCTGTCATCCACTCTGGATGATACCCCACGGAAAGCCATCGCAAGACTAAACGGTCCTGAGTTAACCGTTCCCACTCTTGCATGTGGTCGGCTAGCCGGCCTCCCACCGGTCCACCTAGGGACCGCGGTGGACACAAGGCATGCAAGAGCGGCACTGTCTCCGTCGCCATACACACCGGCGTGGTCCTTACCGCGGTAAGCGCCCTGTCAGGAACGATAACCACGCCCAGATCCTCGCGCGACCCGCCCCGCCCCGCGCGCACCTCGGTGCACGGGCGGCTGCCTGGCTGACGGCGGCTGAGGAGCCTGCGCCCCCCTCACTGCTGGCCGAATCGCACGCGGCCGAGGCCGGCGCTGCGACGGCGGCTGGCCTCTGACTTGGCCAGCACCACCTCGAGCCTGCAGGGGACGATACGCAGGGGCCGCGGCGCGAACGTTAGCACGACGCAGTACCTCAAACTGTTCGCGCAGCGCCCTCTGGTTATTCACCAGGGTGACCGTCTCCTGGAGGTGGCGACATCCCTCACCTCCAAAAAGACCAGGACCCGTCATAGGCGTACGGAGTAGCCTATTATACAGATCCTGAGACGGGCACAGATTGTCCAGGGCAAATGTGCGTCTTGCCCTGACACTCCTGGTCACCGCCCGCGTCATACAGTCCAGCGCCAGGTTAATACCATCCTGGATGGTTCGCTGGACCGCGAGCGGGCATGGCTGGCGCGATGCGGATGCCGTTACTACCCCCTGTAACAGCTGGGAGACGTGGGACAGAGCGGCAATCGAAGCCCTCCCACTCTCCTCCGCATCACGCAACGCGGTATTCGCCGAACGCAACGCGTTCGCGCACAAGACCCCCGCGTCAGAACGGGATCCTGGCCGCGTATCCTCACCCAAAGCCGCGCGGTCATCCACGCTGGGCTTGGGTACCACACCGTACCGCTGGTAGTCCAGGGGCACGATGCGACAACGCCTGGCCACCTCGCGAGGGGCCTTCGCGAGACGTCCACTCGTGTTAATGGACGCCTCCGCCGCCTTGAACATGTCAACGACATGCTCCGCCAGCGGCAGAGAAGGCATAGCGTTAGCAGTTGGTTTCCCAGCTAACCACGGCGTGTGAACACGGTGGCTAGCCGACTGCTCCACGGGCAGATCAGGCCTAACGCTCACCAACCACTGGCAAGCGTCATACCAATCCTCCTCCGTGGCTAACTGCGAGCGCTCTACAAGACGGGGTCCTTCGTCTTCCTCCTGAGCGCAAGCAGTAGAGCTTGACGGCGGGTACGCTGATACACCTGGCAAGCCAGGGAAAACATGCGGGCCTGACAGCACCGGCATGAGAATATCACTGGTTTGACCAGGAGCAGGCACCGCGGTAGAGCGCGGGGTATATATAGCCCTACCACGGGCCCGGCCAGCACCAGCTACACTCTCGGCAAGCCGAGGTATGCGGTACCGCTGGCCATCAGCAGCGCCCTGGGCCACCACCTGAACCGCGGACCTTACTCCAGGGTGAGTAATACCGTGGAAAAAAGCGCCTGTATTCCCCGCGAGGGGTGCACAAACGTCTTCATCCATGTCCGCGTCGTCAGACGGCGACCCTAGCAGGTAATCCTCATCACCCTGGTCAGAAAGATTAGACCCCGGGTCAGCAAAGAGAGCTAACCCGGGCTGACCAGGAACGGTGCCATAGGAGGAATTGGCCACCGCGGCGTGCGGATACCCCTGGACTGATAAGCAGCCAGCGGGTTCCAGCGACAACCGTCCACGGTCCCCTATCGGCGCGGCAATAAGCCTGCTGCCAGGGCCGTGGAACGCCCCCTCTAATGGGGCCACCTCTGAATCGTCGGACAACGGAAGCGGACTAAGGAAAATCGATCCAGAGGCGGGGATTACCTGCTCCGAAGCCGATGATGAGGACAATAAAGGATCTGGTCCAGGAAGCATGCCACGAAGCAACCCTGGAACCAAATCTTTTATTGTCCTCCTCATCTCTCCCAACATCTCGGTCCGGAAGGTCTCCATATCCACCGCGGACGAGACCTTCCCCTTACCCTTCTCACTTACAACCTCTCGTTTCCGCTTCTTCTTCTTCTCCTCCACTACCACCTTGTCCGTCGCCTGTAAGCAGCACAAGAATTCGGACATTAACTCGCCCCCCCAGTGCTTACATATGTCACAATTAATCAATGGACCACAAGGGCTACATCGATAACACAGATGCGGCCAGAACTTCACATGCATAAAACGTCCACAGGACGCGCAACCCGGTCCCTGAAACAGGGCAAAGGACAAGGAGTATGAGCAACTAGTTAAGCTTAGAAACTCAATCCAACTCAAGGAGAAGGAAAACGATCATAAAGATCAATATACATCAAAAACCAGCCTAGCGCTTGAATTGCTAATAAAAACATAGCCAGCTGATTATGACGTCATTAATCCCGTGACAGGAAAAATTCGATCCCAACAAAACATCCAAGTGCAAAGACGAATTGTATGCTGAATGGATAAGTTGACTACACAACCATCAGATACATATAGATAACTCTTTACTGGCAAAAATGTTAATTATCTCCCTTTGATTGTTTACAATAATTAACATCACCACATTATCAATAACTAGATACCTGACACTTTGTATAGACAAACCATCCAACGTGACGAACCGGAAACTCCACCATCTGCACGCCTCTTAACTCTCTCCACCTCATGGGGAAGGAATTGGAACAAGAGGGCAAAGTGAGAAGACCTTTATACCAGGCCTCCAACTCACTGGGCATAATTTTTCATTTGGTTAGATAACCTAACAGTGTTAGTAGGAAATGGAACCATGGTGGAGAGAATACTAATTCTCTGGTACTGTGACGTCACAACCTAGCGTCATACAGACCTGTGGACAGAAACAGAAAGAGAAATTAGTCCTAGGTAGCACCGAGTTGACCTAAACCAACTAACTAAGGCGCTTATCACGGTAAACGCGAGTCCCGGAAACACAATACACCGGGAAGAAAACTCGCTAATTTTACTAGAAGTCACCTGATTTAAAGGTCCTCCGTCCTCCTGTGGCGACGTATTCCTATCCGCCATCCAAAAAAGTGACTAACACTCCAAACAAACACCACTTAAACAGTTTAAGAGAGCGAAAAAGCTATTGAACAAAAAAACATGTGTGATCTCTTTGCCAATAATCTAGCAAAGAGGAAGTGCTAGTCTGCGCATGCGCGGTGGTGGGGCTGGCATCCGCCAGACTACGCTCTGACTCCCTGCCCAGTAGGGGCACCTAACTGTTTTAAATCTGAGTGTTTATTGAGTGAAAGCCAATATTTAGCAATATCAAAAGTATTAGGGAGGTAAGTATACTCTTGAAGTGAAATGGGTGGGGTATAGTTAGAAATGGGTGGGGTATAGCTAGAAATAAGTGGGGTATAGCTAGAAATAGGTAGGGTATAGCTAGAAATGGGTGGAGTATAGCTAGAAATTGGTGGCCTATAGCTAGAAATGGGTGGTATATAGCTTGAATTGGATTGTTTTATTCTCATGCAAATTCGTCAACACAATGCAACTTCTCAAACATAACTCTTCTTCTAAAAAACCCTATGCCTCTGTAATGGTCTTGAGGAATGTCCATCTGCATACCAAGATATGACGATTTGGGAAAATGTATCAATGAAATGACAGGCTCGATAACCGAGCTAGTTATTCAAGTCATAAATTTAAAAACAAAATAATATCCTGGCCTTGCAAATAGAGATTGACTAATCAAAAATTCAAATTTTGACCAAACTTGGTCATCAAAGCGCTGTTCAAACATGCTGCACTCACATTACATATTTCTTTGTTCCAGACTTTCTTGTTAATATCAAACAGGTGTGTTCCAGATCCATCACTTTGATCAAAAGGCGCGTAATCACCAATAAACAAAGAGGCTCCAAAACTGCTAACCACAGATATCCGCTGAAATTAATATATTTGTAAAGAGCGTGCAATAAATAATACACACCCCGCCTCTAGAGTGGCATAGTCAGGGTGTCAGCATATTGGTGATACTTCCCACACCCAGATATTGGTACCAAGGGGCAAAATCAACCCCAATGTCCGTTTTGGCATCCTCTCCCCAATAACTGAACACTACACTGAACTCGACACCCAGTGGTAACTGGCACACTCCCTGCCACCCCGGCCTCCCCCAACTATCACTATGCCACTGCAACCCTAGCCTGTGCAATGTTATGCTGAGTGAAACCAGGTATGTCATGGTAGAGTGGAAAAGGGATTACCGGTAAATCTTCTCTGCAGTGGTCATGCGCAATGTCCGTTCACAGGCCAAGAGAAGGCGTTTTTGAAAATTTACCACGAGAATGACTGGCTCGATAAATGAGCCAGTCATTCCTGTGGTAAATTTTCAAAAATTATTGTTTCTTGGTATAGAAATGGACATTTTCTAAGAGAGAAAATCAAAATTTTCTTGACTAAATCTGAGGGTTAACAGACTCATGATATTAACTAAAGTATAACTCTTGGTTTTCTTGACTAATGGTAGTGTGTGTTAATCCTTTAACCCTTAAAATTGTTCAAGAAAATTTAAATTTTCATATGGAAAATGTCTATTTCTAAACCAAGAGACCATTTTTGAGATTTTACCACTTGAATGACTGCCTCGCCTATCGAGCCAGTCATTCAAGTGGTAAATTAAAAAAAATAGTCTTCTCTTGGTCTGCAAATGGCCATTTCTCAAGACCACTGCTGAAGCCATTTTTGACTGATTAACAAGAAGATCAGTACTGATCACATGCCACCCGACCGGTGTTGTTAGTAAAACAAATTTTTGAGATTCCTGCCTTTACAAAATTGTGTGTGTGTATATGCATGTGAATCTATGGTGCCTACAACAATACATACATAATCAGATGAGGCAGTGCAATCACAATCCATTGTAGAACACAATGCTAACATCTACTAAACTAATAGCACATGTATATAAAGCAGACAAGTAGTTTGTGTCAGCATTTATGAAATAGCCAAATTATGCACTATATGAAGCAGTAATGCATGCATGTAAAGCAGACCTGTTTATGGTAAAGCAATGCATTATTATATAAGCTAGCTATTAAAGAAACACAGAAAATAAACGAAATCTAGGATTTCTTTTTTCACGAGAGAGTTGATACTTACCTCCCTAATACTTTTGATATTGCTAAATATTGGCTTTCACTCAATAAACACTCAGATTTAAAACAGTTAGGTGCCCCTACTGGGCAGGGAGTCAGAGCGTAGTCTGGCGGATGCCAGCCCCACCACCGCGCATGCGCAGACTAGCACTTCCTCTGACTAGATTATTGGCTGACACACATGCAACTATTAAGAGCCTGAAGACCGAGCCTCTGTGGGGTGGAGAGGCCGGGTCCGTATCTAGGGAGGTAAGTATCAACTCTCTCGTGAAAAAAGAAATCCTGGATTTCGTTTATTTCACTTCAAGAGTATACTTACCTCCCTAATACTTTTGATATTGCCAGAATTCGAAAGTGAATCTGGCGGGAGGGAGGCGAGGTCAAAAGACCAGCTCATCCCTATACGCTTTTCTGCGTTTAAGGCACTTAAACTTCTGAAACTGTAAGAAAAAACAGTCAGGATTTGACTAACCATCGGATAACACCACCGATGTATGAGAGATGACCGAATGTCATATGCGCTCCCCCCGCCCCCCTCCTTCCAGGGAGGAAGAGTCGACTGACCTCAATGTCCTATACGCTCTCTACGTACAAGTGCCATGTACTACAGGACAGAGACGAAAAAACTCCATTTTCGTAACTCTCAACAATGAACCACACAAATACACAAACCATCACCATATTAATAACGGGTAATCGTGACAATACAATCAACAACGGACAACACATGAACAAGACTGACCTTGTTGAAATGGCTGCTGACATCATCTTCCCATTGGTAAAGACTGATGCAGGCCCAAAAAAGTGGGTGTTTCCATAAATTAATTGTGAAATATATAAGTAATGAGGAAAAACCTCCTCAAAAAATATAAACCGAGTTATTTTTTCAAAATCGACAAGGCGAGAGGATTAGAGGTGTCACGGAGATAATGGTCTGTAAAACTTGACTCACAGTGCCACTGAGCCACCGACATAATATCATCCACAGGGACCCCATTAAATAGGGCCGTGGATGTCACTACGCCGCGGACACTGTGAGCCTTGGCCACGTCAACCTGCTTCCCGGTGGCGGATTTATGGCAAAACTGAATGCATTCCACAATCCACCTGGAAATGGTGTCCTTAGAAGCCCTGCCATGGGGTTCAATATATGACAACCATAACGCTGACTGGTCGGTGCGCCACTCCGCCGTACGTTGTTTGTACCGGCGCAGCGCCCGGACGGGACACCATGCTTTAGAATTAGGATCATATCTAGTTAAAGCAGGCAAAATAATAGGTTGACCTGGATATTTCAACGACTGATTTTTAGCCAAGAAATTAATCCTAGGTAGCAGCTTAAGGCCTTCCCCTGAAACCACAAAACGGTCATCCTCGGCTGATAAGGCATGAATTTCACTCCTACGCCTAGCCGAGGCCGCAGCAATTAAAAACACAGTCTTCAGTGTTAATAGTTTCATAGAAATGGAACTAAGTGGTTCAAAAGGCTTATCACCTAGTACTTGAAGCACTAGCGATAAACTCCAAGACGGAATCACAGGTGGATTCCTTGGTCTTAGATTGCCCATGCCTTTAATTAATACATTTAATGTATTTACTTCATCACTTCCCCTCTTAGCCAAGCAAGGAATAACAGACACTAATGCTGACTTATAACCAGCAATAGAGTTAGGCTTGAGGCTATAGGCATCATAGAGGTGACAGAGGAAATCAGCTACTACTTGAATAGATGAATCCATTGGATCAATACATCTTTTTGAGCACCATTCTGCAAATCTGTTGATTTTATAATTATATGCTCTGGAGGTTGACCCCCTCCTGGCTTTGGCCATAAACATGGCTGCTTGCTCAGAAAAGCCCTCCTTAATTCTAGATTCCTTGACAACATCCACGCAGTCAATCTGAACATTGACGGATTGTTGTGAAGGGCCTTGCCCTGGAAGATAATATCGTCCATCAGAGGCAGAGGAACCGGATTGCAGACCAGAAGGTCCAGCAGATCCGTATACCATGATCGGCTTGGCCAATCCGGGGCGATCAGAAGCACTTGGCATTCCTCTTGTCTGATTTTCTGAAGAATTTTTGGAATCAGGATTGCTGGAGGGAATGCGTATGCATACATTCTCCCCCAGCTGATAGCTAACGCATCTGTTGCGAAAGCGCTTGGATCCGGAATCGGAGAGACGTACGTCGTCATCTTCGCATTCTTCTTCGTTGCGAACAAATCGATGTTGGGTTTCCCCCAATGGTCGAACAGACGATCCGCCACACATTGATTTAGTTGCCATTCCGTGGGTAAAACACTCATCCTTCGGCTCAATGAGTCTGCTAGCAGGTTTAACCTTCCCGGAATATGAACTGCTTTCAAGGTAATCTGGTGATCCAGACACCAACAAAGCAGTTTCCATGTCATCATACAGAGACTGGGCGACTTCGTTCCGCCCTGGCGGTTTATGTAAGTCACAACTGTTGAGTTGTCTGAACGAATAAGAACAATCTTGCCCTGAACTTTCTGTAAGAAATGTTCCAGGCCCAGGACTACTGCTTTTAGCTCCAGTAGATTTATATGTTCCTTTGACTGTTCCAGATTCCAAAGCCCTGATAACGTGGACTCTTCCAGGCAAGCTCCCCAGCCCTCCATCGATGCATCTGTATACACAGTCACCTGAGGGTGGGGAGGGGTTAGCAAAACCCCCGGCAAGAGATTCTCTGTATTCAACCACCATTGCAGGTGGTGAATCAGAGGCGCCAACACTGACACATTCGAGTCCAGCGAACCTGTACTCTGGGTCCATTGTGTCATGAGAAATAACTGGATCGGCCGCCTGCGTAAGGCGGCCTGAGGAATGACTGGTTCCAATGAAACCATCAACCCCAGCATTCTCAAGTAAACCCGTGCCAGGACATGACGACTGTCGCACACTGACTGAATTAATGAGATGAGTTTCTGAACTCTCTCCTGAGTAGGATAAACATATCCTGTCTCTAGATCGAAGAACATCCCCAGGTAAACAAACTTCTGGGATGGAGTCAGCTCTGATTTTGGGAAATTGATCATCCAGCCTAAGTCTGTGAGAGCTTTCAAAACAATCTCCAGATTGGCCGACAAACTTTCCCGGGTGTGCGCTTTCAACAGCCAGTCGTCTATGTACGTGTGGACTGCTATGCTTCTCCTGCGGAGGTATGCTGTGATCGCAAGAACCACACGGGTGAAAACCCGAGGAGCCGTGGAAATTCCGAAGGGCAACACCCTGAATTCCCACTGTCTGCCCTGGAATGCAAATCTCAGGAAGCGACAGAAACTCCCGTGGATGGTGATGTGGAAATAAGCGTCCTTCAAATCTATCGACGCCGTCCACATCCCCCTCTCCAACCCCGCCAACACCGAGCGCACCGTTTCCATCTTGAAACTGGGCGTCTCGATGAACTTGTTCAATGGCTTGAGGTTGAGAATCGGTCTCCACCCTCCGGTGCGTTTTGTTACTAAGAACAGGGTTGAATAGAAGCCCGGACACCTTTGTGCCGGCTGAATAGCTCCCTTTTGTACGAGGGAATTTATCTCCTCCTCGATACACAACCTTTGCTCTGGATCTCTCGGAATGGGAGTCCAGACTGGCACTAGAGACAGTCGCGACGGCGGGCCTGTCATCCACTCTGGATGATACCCGACGGAAAGCCATCGCAAGACTA
This sequence comes from Chaetoderma sp. LZ-2023a, assembly GCA_034401795.1. NCBI lineage: Eukaryota > Metazoa > Mollusca > Caudofoveata > Chaetodermatida > Chaetodermatidae > Chaetoderma > Chaetoderma sp. LZ-2023a. The sequence continues at coordinate 18,810,234 of CM067364.1, forward strand.
AACGGTCCTGAGTTAACCGTTCCCACTCTTGCATGTGGTCGGCTAGCCGGCCTCCCACCGGTCCACCTAGGGACCGCGGTGGACACGAGGCATGCAAGAGCGGCACTGTCTCCGTCGCCATACACACCGGAGTGGTTCTTACCGCGGTAAGCGTCCTGTCAGGACCGATAACCACGCCCAGATCCTCGCGCGCCCCGCCCCGCCCCGCGCGCACCTTGGTGCGCGGGCGGCTGCCTGGCTGACGGCGCCTGAGGAACCTGCGCCCCCCTCGCTGCTGGCCGAATCGCACGCGGCCGAGGCCGACGCTGCGACGGTGGCTGGCCTCTGACTTGGCCAGCACCACCTCGAGCCTGCAGGGGACGATACGCAGGGGCCGCGGCGCGAACGTTAGCACGACGCAGCACCTCAAACTGCTCGCGCAGCGCCCTCTGGTTATTCACCAGGGTGACCGTCTCCTGGAGGTGCCGACATCCCTCACCTCCAAAAAGACCAGGACCCGTCATAGGCGTACGCAGTAGCCTATTGTACAGGTCCTGAGACGGGCACAGATTGTCCAGGGCAAACGTGCGTCTTGCCCGGACACTCCTGGTCACCGCCCGAGTCATACAGTCCAGCGCCAGGTTAATACCATCCTGGATGGCTCGCTGGACCGTGACCGGACTTGGCTGGCGCGATGCGGATGCCGTTACTACCCCCTGTAACAGCTGGGAGACGTGGGACAGAGCGGCAATCGAAGCCCTCCCACTCTCCTCCGCATCACGCAACGCGGTATTCGCCGAACGCAACGCGTTCGAGCACAAGACCCCCGTGTCAGAACGGGAGCCTGGCCGCGCATCCTCACCCAAAGCCGCGCGGTCATCCACGCTGGGCTTGGGTACCACACCGTACCGCTGGTAATCCAGGGGCACGATGCGACAACGCCTGGCCACCTCGCGAGGGGCCTTCGCGAGACGTCCACTCGACTTAATGGACGACTCCGCCGCCTTGAACATGTCAACGACATGCTCCGCCAGCGGCAGAGAAGGCATAGCGTTAGCAGTCGGTTTCCCAGCTAACCACGGCCTGTGGTCACGCTGGCTAGCCGACTGCTCCACGGGCAGATCAGGCCTAACGCTCACCAACCACTGGCAAGCGTCAGACCAATCCTCCTCCGTGGCTAACTGCGAGCGCTCTACAAGACGGGGTCCTTCGTCTTCCTCCTGAGCGCAAGCAGCAGAGCTTGACGGCGGGTACGCTGATACACCTGGCAAGCCAGGGAAAACATGCGGGCCTGACAGCACCGGCATGACAATATCACTGGTTTGACCAGGAGCAGGCACCGTGGCAGAGCGCGGAGTATATACCGCCCCACCACGGGCCCGGCCAGCACCAGCAACACCCTCGGCAAGCCGAGGTATGCGGTACCGCTGGCCATCAGCAGCGCCCTGGGCCACCACCTGAGCCGCGGACTCTACTCCAGGGTGAGTAAAACCGTGGAAGAAGCCGCCTGTATTCCCCGCGAGGGGTGCACAAACGTCTTCATCCATGTCCACGTCGTCAGACGGCGACCCTAGCAGGTAATCCTCATCACCCTGGTCAGAAAGATTAGACCCCGGGTCAGCAAAGAGAGCTAACCCGGGCTGACCAGGAACGGTGCCATAGGAGGTACTGGCCACCGCGGCGTGCGGATACCCCTGGACTGATAAGCAGCCCGCGGGTTCCAGCGACAACCGTCCACGGTCCCCTCTCGGCGCGGCAATAAGCCTGCTGCCAGGGTCGTGGAACGCCCCCTCTAATGGGGCCACCTCTGAATCGTCGAACAACGGAAGCGGTCTAAGGAAAACCGATCCAGAGGCGGGGATTACCTGCTCCGAAGCCGATGATGAGGACAGTAAAGGATTTGGTCCAGGAAGCATGCCACGAAGCAACCCTGGAACCAAATCCTTTATTGTCCTCTTCATCTCTCCCAACATCTCGGTCCGGAAGGCCTCCATATCCACCGCGGACGAGGCCTTCCCCTTACCCTTCCTACTTACAACCTCTCATTTCCGCTTCTTCTTCTTCTCCTCCTCTACCACCTTGTCCGTCGCCTGTAAGCAGCACAAGAATTCGGACATTAACTCGCCCCCCCAGTGCTTACATATGTCACAATTAGCCAAGGGACCACAAGGGCTACATTGATAGCAAAGATGAGGCCAGAACTTATCATGTAGAAAACGTCCACAGGACGCGCAACCCGGTCCCTGAAACAGGGCAAAGGACAAGGAGTATGAGCAAACTAGTTAAGCTTAGACACTCAAACCAACTCAAAGAGAAGGAAAACGATCATAAAGATCAATATACATCAGAAACCAGCATAGCGACTAGAATTGCTGATAAATACATAGCCAGGCTGATTATGACGTCATTAATCCCGTGACAGGAAAAATTCGATCCCAACAAAACATCCAAGTGCAAGGACGAATTGTATGCTGAATGGATACGTCGACTACACAACCATCAGATACATATACCGTTAATTTCCGTGTATATTGCGCTATCGTGGATAGTGCGCACCCCTAAATTTGACCAAAATCGGCCTGAAAAAACCTTCTTTCCGTGTATAGTGCGCAGTAAGATTGAGAGACATGTGAACGAAAACTGGTAACAAAAGAATCAATGACTTACTGCGTGTCGAATACGCTTTCCTTATAAAATCCCATTTGTGGCGTGCGTTACTTTGTTGTTTAATCACGGGAATATCATTTGCATATACTTTTAGCAAATATTTTGTATTAAACTTTATTGAACGATATAAAACGATATAAAAATACAAATATAATTTCCATCAGAACAGGTTAGAATCCGAATTTGATTTGAGCAGAGCTCATTAACATAAATGGTCGTTAGAACATAAAAAATCGGATATTTATTTTGTTTCAATTCATAAAATATGAGTTTTGTGCGCTGATACTCGAGAATAAAATCGATTTTAATTTTAAAAAACTCAAATCCATTTTGGCTCACTAATAGTGCCGGTAATTACTTTGATAACTATATCAAAGGCGAGCCCATGAGATTTTGTTCAATCAGATACGCAGTAGATGAGTGGTTTCAAGACTCGGTTCTCAGTCAGTGTAGTCAGGTGGTGGGGCGGGGTGGGTGGATTAACGCGGTCAGAAGTACAATAAACAAAGGTGATAGAGCTGACCGTCTGCCGTTTACAAAATCGACAGTGATCAATTGTGGGTATTGTTTGAGTGGGGGTGGGGTTTATATAATATATTATAGTATATCATCATCATAATATATTATAATATAGGGCAATAATCTAGTTTATTCCACGCATTGTTTATTAAATAAATTGAATTATCTTCAATTTGAAATGATTTTCTATTCTCATCCTTTCGTTTCTAGTTACTTTGTCATACGTTGACGGCTGTGACCTTTAACCTTAACCTGTCAATCATAATCATCCTGCCCGCCGATTGGTCAAAACATTGTGCCGTTTAGCACATATAAAACATTCCTTTCTATATCTATGTAAATGCTAGATCGCCTTGAAAAACATCGGCCCTATCATTATTTTTTTAACACATTTATGTCCGTATCTGTGTAGCAATCTATGGATTTTAAACATCTCTATGTTCAACTTGGGAAGACAAGAGTAACCTCCCCTTATATATATAACTTAGAACAAATTACAGGAAACAATGGCGTTGTAAAAAAGTTGAATGATGGTTTATTTGATCATTTTACAACACTATGATATTTAATAAAGGTATAACACAGTATTTAGACAGTAGTAAGGCATTTCAACGATCTATTAGTACCATTATAGACATGTTAGAATGCGATCGTTATTCCCGACTGATTCCCGATCCATAAAATCACATTTTCAGCTCTGAATTTTGTGATTCTGACGAAAAATTCTGAGGAAAAAAATGGGACAAATATTTATCCTTGTATATAGTGCGCAGGAGCTTTTTATAGCATGTAATTTGAGCAAAAAAGTGCGCAATATACACGGAATTTAACGGTAGATAACTCTTTTCTGGCAAAAATGTTAATTATCTCCCTTTGCTTACTATAATTAACATCACCACATTATCAATAACTAGATACCTGACACTTTGTATAGACAAACCATCCAACGTGACGAACCGGAGAACTCCACCATCTGCACGCCTCTTAACTCTCTCCACCTCATGGGGAAGGAATTGGATCAAGAGGGCAAAGTGAGAAGACCTTTATACTAGGCCTCCAACTCACTGGACATAATTTTTCATTTGGTTAGATAACCTAACAGTGTTAGTAGGAAATGGAACCATGGTGGAGAGAAAACTAACTCTCTGCTGCTGTGATGCCACCACCTAGCGTCATACAGACCTGTGGACATAAACAGAAAGAGAAATTAGCCTTAGGTAGCACCGAGTTGACATAAACCAACTAACCAAGGCGCTTATCACGGTAAACGCGAGTCCCGGAAACACAATACACCGGGAAGAAAACTCGCTAATTTTACTAGAAGTCACCTGATTTAAAGGTCCTAAGTCCTCCTTTGGCGAAGTGATCCTTCCTGCCATCCAAATCAGTGACTATCACTCCAAAATAACACCACTTAAACAGTTTAAGAGTAAGAAAAAGCTTTTGCACAAAAAGACATGTGTGATCTCTCTGCCAATAATCTAGCAAAGAGGAAGTGCTAGTCTGCGCATGCGCGGTGGTGGGGCTGGCATCCGCCAGACTACGCTCTGACTCCCTGCCCAGTAGGGGCACCTAACTGTTTTAAATCTGAGTGTTTATTGAGTGAAAGCCAATATTTAGCAATATCAAAAGTATTAGGGAGGTAAGTATACTCTTGAAGTGAAATATGCAGTAAGTGCAGGCATAAATGAATTATAGTCAAGTCACATTTAGAATATTTAATGGGATTCTTAACCTATTAATCTTGAAACAAAAATACTTGGATTAATAATGAATACATATATAATCTTGTACATACCTAATTCAAAAGTGAAATCCATGTCAGATAATGATCAGTGTACAGAAGTGGGAATATTCCAGCAGACTTAAAAGAAGTCTCAGATAGAGCATGAGATGTAAAAATTAAGTCTAATGTTGCACCAAGTTGGTGGGTTGTCCCAGTTATATGGTGAGAAAAACCTCTATCTCTAAGCATGTTGTTTTCTGGGTTGTTAAAGTCTTGTTAGGAATTCTTTCTAAATGGCGCTCTAGCTCTTCACTAAACTGATTTTTTGGAAATTCTGGAGGCTTGTAGACCACGACAATGATCAAAGGTTTCTGAAAGCTTATAACACATAGTGCCATCATTTCTATTCTTGAATCTTGCATTCTCAAGATATCCGTTGTTGTCATGTAGCTTTCTCTTACATATATAATGAGGCCATGCTGCGTTGGTTTTGTAAACAATTTAAATCCATCAAGCTGGTGTTTCTGTCCTGTATTGGTTTGTGGGGTGCCATCTACAAAAGCAGTACAAGAAGCAATTGAAGCAAACAGCAGAAAAAAAATCATCATGCTAACGAAAAGCAGTATTACATACAACATATGTAAAGGCTGAGTGTTTGATAAAGTACACATGCAGGCACATGTAGTTAAAGTTATCAAGTGGAAACCAAGTTTTTCTGACAAATTTGGTCATTATATATGGGGGACAACCCTGTTGCGCCTAGACACATGTCTCTGAAATGCAATCCCCACCGAGGACTAGCGACAAGGAATGAGTATGCCAAATCCGAAATAAATCCATGCAGACTATGTAAAGTTATTGAGCGGAAACCAAATTTTCCTTGAATTCTATGTCATTCAAGCGGGATAACTCCATCACATCTAGACGCACAGCGCTGAAACGCAATCCCCACTGACGCCTCATCATAAGGAATCACTATACCAAATTTGAAATAAATCCATGCAGGCTATGTAAAGTTATTGAATGGAAACCAAATTTTCCTTGAATTCTGTCATTCAAGGGGGATAACTCCATCACACCTGGACGCGCGTCGCTGAAACGCAATCCCCACCGAGGCCTCATCATAAGGAATCACTATACCAAATTCGAAATAAATCCATGCAGGCTAGCTAAAAGTATTGAACGGAAACCAAATTTTCCTTGAATTCTATGTCATTCAAGGGGGATAACTCCATCACATCTGGACGCGCGTCACTGAAACGCAATCCCCACCGAGGCCTCGTCATAAGGAATCACTAAACCAAATTTTAAATAAATCCATGCAGGCTACCTAAAGTTATCGAGTGGAAACCTAGTGTGATGGATGGACGGATGGACGGCCGCACCCACACACACACACACACACACACACACACACACACACACACACACACACACACACACACACACACACACACACACACACACACACACACATACACGGACGCCGCCTATTACTAGTGTCCCCGTCGACGGCCGTCGGGGGACAATAATCAAGATTAGCCAAGAACATTGTAATTTTTATTTTAACTCAAATTTGTTCAAGAAAATCTAAATCTTCTCATTTTTGAAAATTTACCACTGGAACGACTGGCTAAGTTATCAAACCAGTTTTATTCCAGTGGTAAATTTTCAATAATAGTCTTCTCTTGGTCTGCAAATGGACATTTCTCAAGCCCACTGCAGAAGCTGTTTTTGGCTGATATGAGTGTTAAAGGGTTAATGTGCAGGCGTGGCAGGCTTGTGGATAGTAGGGCACGGTAGAAGCTATGATATGGTGTGTTGTAGGATACATTAACTATCAATGACAACATTGGCAAAATCAACATGTTGGATTACCGTAACAAATGTCTATTTTAGAGCCACGAGAAGACTGTTTTTGAAAATTCACCAATGGAATAACTTGCTTGTCGGTTATCAAAACAGGAATTCCAGTGATCAATGGTTAATTTGGAATGGATGATTCAAGTTTCTCTGTCAATCAAATGATATCATAATTAACTATGTGATGTGTAGGATGGTGTCATAACCAATTACATCATGAATGACGTCCTTAAGTTCATCGCAAACTCTTAAATGATGATGGACTAAGCATTGTGTACGAATTCTATGTCTTTACCATTTATTAAATATGCTGTTTAATATTTTGAAACTAATTTGACTGGGTGCTGTTGCTGCCTATAGCAACATAGGCAGCAACAGCACCCACTCAAATTAGTTTCAAAATATTGAACAGCTTACCTCTATGGTTTTCAGAGTGCAGGGATTGATTGATCACAACACGAGCAAAGAGTGAGTGGAGCTTAGCTAGAGATGGGGGGGGGGGGGCATAGTCAATACTTCAGTTCATTTGGCTAGTTTCTTCCAGCGAAAGGTTTTAACACCATCACCTATTCTTAAACTGCCACAGACCAGATGAATGGTGGACATCATTCAAATTGCTATATTGAGATGCTTAATGGTTCAACAAATCATACAATATAAACATAATAAATGGGAGTTTAACCATTTAATGTTTAAGTCAGCCCAAATCGACCTCAGCAGTCATCTGGACGAATGTCCATTTACATGCGAAAAACGAGTCATTCTAGTTGTAAATTGTCAAAAATAGTCTTCTTTTGGCTTGCAGGTGGACATTCAATAAGCAATTATTTTGATTTTCTTGAGCAAATTTGACGATTAGTGTTAATAGTGACCTTGACCTTTGACCTCGATACCATTGTGCCTCATCACATCGATATAAGGAGACATGTCTCTAACGTTAGTCCCACCAGGTTGAGTCCATTTCGAGATATAAGACAATATGTTGAGCTAAACCAAAAACTTAACCATAAAATAGCGGTATACGAATGATCAAGATGAGCTTACTGTATAAACAGTACCTCTGTATTTGCATAGGCTTCAGGCTGGTTCCGGTATATCTTACTGATCTGGATACCAGTGTATCTCTCAGTTGCTCTGGCACCAGTCGCATCCGCTACTTTCTGTGACACAAAAATAGAATAAGAGTTTATTATATATTAACGATTTAACTCTCACATCAGCCAAAAATGGCTTTGAAAATTTATCACAGGAATGACTGGCTCGATAACCGAGTCAGTCATTCCAGCAGTAAATTTTCAAAAATAGTATTCTCTTGCTCTGCAAATTGACATTTTCTATGACAAAATTGAAATTTTCTTGAACAAATTCAAGATTTAAAGATTTAAAAGTAACATAAAATATGGGTGAAGGAATCATTCTATTCAATGCTCTGAGAATTAATTTTCTTATTCACACATGCCTACTCACCCCAACCACCACGCATGCATGTACACATGCCTACTCACCCCAACCACCACGCATGCATGTACACACGTACATACGCAAACAACCCGCTTGCACTATACTGCCCTAGAACACATTCAGATACATTATGATCAATGAATTGCAATATTTTGATATATACACCTGTGCAAAAGTTAAGCACCAGCAAAAATAATAGAACGTAGAAACATGATGGTACAACTAGGCTGCCATACTTTTTGTCCCCGCGTTAGCTGACATAATTCCAAGTACGAAATGCACATGCATGCATGACTTCACGCCGCTTGATGTCCGTGCGTGGCGGGAAACAGCACACGTGTTCAGTTATGTAAAAGTCCAGTTTGAGGTGTAGAACATTACATACAGATTTAGGCGACAAGATTAGGAATTTTGTGTTCATGACCGTGGTTTATTTGTACAGAGAGAATTAGCTCTTGATTGTGAACCGCTATGGCAAGACGAAGGTTAAGTGATCGTATGAAATGGCAAATCATAGGCATGCATACCACTGGTATGTCATGCAGAGAGATTGGCAGACAGCTGAACATTAACCATACTGTAATCAGTCGTTTGATTGCAAAACATGGGCAAACTAACGAGGTGAAGGACAGGCCTAGATCTGGAAGACCGAAGAAGACTACTGCCCGTGATGATCGAGCCCTAGTACGCCTTGTTAGGAGATCTCCATTCACCAACAGCGGAGTGCTCAGCCAGCAATGGGAAACGCGCAATAGAGTGTCAATGTCTACCGTCAAAAGGAGACTGTATGCTGCTGGCATGAAAGCTAGGAGACCTGTCAGACGTCCTCTCCTCACTGCACACCACAAAGAGGAGCGTCTGAGGTGGTGCAACGAAAGAAGACACTGGAACATGAGATCCTGGAGACGGGTACACTGGTCCGATGAAAGTCGGTTCCTGCTTCATGCCACAGATGGTCGAACTCGTGTATGGAGGTCCAGACGCACGGCGTACGACCAACGTAACATCATGGAAGAAGTTCCATTTGGTGGAGGTTCCGTTATGATATGGGGGTGCATCTCATTTGATTGTAAGCTGGATCTGTTGACTGTACCTGGAACACTAAATGGACAAAGATATCAAGATTCCATACTGGATAGAGTTGTGGTCCCTCATTTTGTAAATCATGCACCTGGAACACACCCTATATTCATGGATGACAACGCCCGACCACATCGTGCTAGAGCTGTGCATGAATACCTCCGCCAGAATGCCATCGAAACCCTACCATGGCCAGCAAGGAGCCCTGACATGAACCCTATTGAGCATATCTGGGACATTCTGGGAAACATGGTGAGAAGGAGGGATCCTCCTGTGCAGAACCTACAGGAATTAACAGACGCACTCCATCTTGAATGGCAACGAATACCACAATGGCGTTTCAGTCGGTTGGTGACCAGCATGAGACGTCGTGTCCAGGCCGTCATCCAGGCACAAGGTGGATATACCCGGTATTAATAATGACAGTCTCAAACTCGTGCACAGATGTTAAACTTCGTTTTCAGACACCATTAATGACAATCTAGCCACGTGTGTCAACTGTAGGGCAATAGTTGTCAGTTGTGTCAACGTAACCATATTCAGGCCTCGTTTTCAAGTTCAAACAAAAACATACAGTGTTTCCCCACCATCATAATCAGCATTCCTCTAGTTGCATTATTACCTCTTGCACTAAGATGGATGGGTACATAAATGTTTATGCTATTGCTTTCTTCATAGCACATGAATATACCCTCGCATGTGCGTAAAAATAGGGTGGTGCTTAACTTTTGCACAGGTGTATATATCGTATATCTTATGAGATGAATTTCCCAGGCGAATTGATCCTGAGTTGTGTTGGAGTGAGAACATAGTGTATATAACACTGATGATGGTGCCGTTAAAAAGGCATCAAACCATTGGCATTCCACTCATGCGTTACTACTCCATACTCAAGAGGTATGGTGGTCGATGGCTAACAAGGACCAGGGCTCAAAATAAACCAAGGCTATTCACCTTTCCAGAGTATCTATCCATCTTCTGACCGTGTATGATGACGTCACAATCATTACGTCACAAAGGGTTCCATATCGACCATCATCAAATCTCAAACAGTCCGACACGTTGTATGAATTGTACGTCTTTGAAATTCTTTGCTAGTTAATACACATGCTGTTGAATATTTGGAAACTAATTTGACTGGGCTGCCTTAGGCAGCAACAGCACCCAGTCAAATTAGTTTCAAAACATTCAACAGCTTACCTGTGTATTTTTTTGGAAATTGATAGTCAGGGTGTTCAGAGAACGATAGATCCAAACATGAGCGAGGTGTGGGTGGAGCTTAGCTAGAGATGGACGGGGCATAGCTAAAACCGGAAAGGTGCATTGCCTTAGTTGCCCATGTCTCTTGCCCTGGGGCCCCTTCATTTTGTCATCATTTTAAGGCAACAACTGCATTAGGTGCCCTCCTCTATTGCCTTGGCGCCTGTTATAGAGACTGCTAAATAAAGTACCCAAAGTAAATGTGTACAGAGTCATCGAAATGCAAATAGCAACACTGAACATACTGACTGTACAAATGCTTGTACTGTAGAAGGGATTCTTGATCCGGATTGCATGAGAATGATGTCTTCATGCCCTTCCAAATGAGGCATAATCTGCCCTGATGGCCTAAGATATTGCCGTAATGCCAATAAAATTATGAAAGTAGTTAAGGCAACATTGCCTTGCCCTTTTTACTGACATATTCAAGTCCTGAAGGATTGATGTGATATATTTCCAAAGCCGCATCATGAAGCGGGATTATAAATCCACAAAGCTGTGTGAGGTAATGACGCCGAGCACGCATTCATACTGCTTATTTCCTGGCAATTGGTTAAAGTCAGTTTCAAAAAGATAAAAATCTTGACACCTTTACACTCTTGCTTCAGCCGCATAATTAAGCCACAATATCATGGCTGTATTATTTGTAAGATTTAGTCCAAGCATTATGAGTTTAAACAAACATAGTACAATAACCACAGAATATGCAAACTGCCATCTAGCCAATGCAATGATGTAACCGAGTGGTTGCTATTAATGAACTACATAACATGGGAAACTCCACCAATACGCAGCATTTATCATAATTTTTCAATACCATTTCCTGTCATAATTTATCAATTTCTAGACCCATTATATTATGTCCCCAATCATCATTTTAAAACCTGTCAACTTTTGCAGAAGAATGTTGGAATTAGTCAATCAGTCTCGTAATATTTTGTAAATGATATTTAAATTTCCCCTACTTTTTTTAAATCCTTTAGCAGAAAATGGTGAATTTGTACACTCACATCAGCAAAAAACGTCTTCTGTATTGGTCTTGCAAAATGTCCATTTGCAGACCAAAAGAAGACTATTTTTGAAAATTTACCACTAGAATGAGTGGCTCGATAACAGAGCCAGTCATTCCATAGGTAAATTTTCTAAAATAGTCTTCTCTTGGTCTACAAATGGACAATTTCTATGAAAAAATTGAGATTTTCTTGAACAAATGTGATGGTTAAAGGATTATCAATTATCAAGTGATGAATTTAATATACAACTCATTTAAGATCTGCTATTTATTTAATATATATTTACCTGAGCGCCTCCAAACGTTGTCTCTAACTCCTGACAGATATAAGTAGTGCTCAGATCCATCCATGTTGGCGAGTCCTTCACACTGAAGCCATCCTACACACAAACACAGCGCAGTATCAGTTTATACATGTAGTATCAAGTCGGGGGGGGGGGGGGGGGGGGGCGGCGGGCACAATTTAACCCTCATATTTATTCAAGAAAATTTAAAATTTATAATAGACAGATTATTTTTGAAAATTTTTGACTGGAATAACTGGCTCGGTTATCAAGCCAGTAATTTCAGTGGTAAATTTTCAAAAATAGTCTGCTCTTGTTCTGCAAATGGCAATTTCTTGAGACCACTGAAGAATCCATTTTTGGCAAGTTTGAGTTAAATGGTTAAATCCTTTCAAACTTGCTGACCAGATACGACAAATACCTTGTGATATTTGAATTATCATCAAGTGAATATTTTTATTTAAATAAATTTGACCTAAAATTGCTAATCCCTAATGTGACAAGTTTCAAACTAATTGGTTATCAAAATATTGACCAGTTATTATACTAGTCATACAATATGACATATACGAATATTACACACACGTACACAAATTTAGCTAAGGATTCCTTACCTTTAGCTGATCATAAAATCCCTTATTGGGGTCCAGATTGTTAAGGACTTCCTGTGTTCCCCTTTTCCAATACACACTGGAATGTTGCTAAATAATAATAATAATAATAATAATAATAATAATTTCTTATCGCTAGCCCAATTTTTGAATTTTCATTGGCAAATTTTTATATTTGTGTCCATTTGTGTCATTGACCTTTTGAACTAAAAATCACAAGAGGATTCGTGCCTCATATGAGCAGCCAGAAGGCAAATTTTACTGAAAATATCATCAATAATCAAGTCAGGTTATTCTCTGGAAACACGACCACAACAATGATTTTTTGACCCAAAATCAAAAGGATTCTTCTGGCCACCATGTGCGGATTAAATCCGGTGAGTATTCCTTCAGCTAAGATTACCAAGCTAGTCATTCCAGTGGTAAAAGATAAAAAATAGTCTTCACTTGTCCCACAAATAGAGATTGCTGAAGAGGTTAATAACTACGTATTGAGAACAGTAGTTTGGTTCTTAAGCCTGATGCTTGAATACGTTTTTGTGTAGTCCTGAAAGTCTGAATGGTCTGGGCTTGTTTTGTGGGGCCCCTTTTATACCCTTTTTGGTGGCCTGGTGTTGGCAGCCTTTAGTGGGCAGCTATGTGGTTGTGCGCATGTGTCTGCGCATGCGCAGTGGGCAGCTATGTGGTTGTGCGCATGTGTCTGCGCATGCGCAGTGGGCAGCTATGTGGTTGTGCGCATGTGTCTGTGCATGCACAGTGGGCAGCTATGTGGTTGTGCGCATGTGTCTGCGCATGCACAGTGGGCAGCTATGTGGTTGTGCGCATGTGTCTGTGCATGCACAGTGGGCAGCTATGTGGTTGTGCGCATGTGTCTGCGCATGCACAGTGGGCAGCTGTGTGGTTGTGCGCATGTGTCTGCGCATGCACAGTGGGCAGCTATGTGGTTGTGTGCATGTGTCTGCGCATGCACAGTGGGCAGCTATGTGGTTGTGCGCATGTGTCTGCGCATGCACAGTGGGCAGCTATGTGGTTGTGCGCATGTGTCTGCGCATGCACAGTGGGCAGCTATGTGGTTGTGCGCATGTGTCTGCGCATGCACAGTGGGAGACTGGGTGGGTGGTCTGGTGGCTTGGTGACTTTTTGGTGATTTTTGGCGATTTGGGCGGCCTTTGATAGTTTTTTGGTCCTTCATCATTTGGGGTGTCTTGGTGGCTATTGTTAATGGGTGGGGTATGGGGTTTGGGGGTAGGGAAATTGTAATGGCTGGTAGTGGTTTTCTTGTGGCAGGTGAGTATAAGACCATTTCAGCAGTTTAGGGTTTGATGTCATCAGTTTATGCATGAGGGCAGCATGATTCAGACTTTATAACATTTTGTTCATAAAAATTTGAACTCATCAGAGGCAATAGTGCTTTTTGTGGCATATTTCGTATGTGGTTCATGTTCCATATGGTGTGTGCGTTAGTGTTTGTGAGCATGCGTGAATTTACGTGTGTTTTGAGAGTAGTGCTTGTATGTGCGTGAAGGTACATGAAGTGCAAACCCACTGTGTGGGAAACTGTGTGGCGCTTCAGGCCACATGCATCTGCATCCTTCTTGTTGCAGAAGTGGCACTTCTGTCTGGCCACATTTATGCGAATTATGCTTGTCCGTGCGTGAAGATACATGAAGCGCAAACCCACTGTGTGGGAAACTGTGTGGCGCTTTAGGCCACACGCATCTGCATAATTTTTGTTGCAGAGGTGGCATGAATGTCTGTTGTGGGGTGTTGTTGGGGATGTTTATGACGTCAGCCGCCTAGGTGTGACGTCATAAACGGTCAGTTTTATGGAGTGCAACTAATGTGGTCAATGAAAAAGTATGAAAAAGGCTTGGATGCACCGGATTCTAAAAGGATAATAACAACGCATGTGGGTGTTTGGTTAGACACACATGAAAAGGCGCATCCTCACCCTGCTAAGTTAATTCCTATTGCTTCCATGGTGGGGAGTTTGTGAATCCAAGGGGATTGTTTGGGTCTCCTCCATGGTATTGACTCTGGGTATGTTAGGTCGGAGGATCCATGCTGCTGACCCCTGCTTTAGACACATGTTAGACGACATTTGGCCAGCTTGACATTTAAACCATTAATGGTCAAAATTGTTTTAAAAAAGTAAAGTACTTACTCATTGGATGTCCATTTCCAGGCCAAGACAAGACTATTTTTGAAATTTTACCACTGGAATGCCTGGCTCGGTTATCGAGCCAGTCATTCCAGTAGTAAATTTTCAAAATTAGTCTTCTCTTGATCTACAGAGACAATTCTCAAGACCACTGTAGAGACCAGTTTTGACCGGCTTGACCATTAAAGGGTTAAAGGGTTATGATAGTCAGGAGTTGATTGCATTAAAAACTGTAACAAACACACACAAAAAAATAATCACGATTTTCGATTATATCGTACAGATCATTGTGGACTAGGGTTGGGAAACTTGAATACAGTTTTATTCAACACAAATAACTATGTAACAGGGAATATTTCGACTAGTTTGACCGCTAGTATTAATAATATCCGAAAAGACCTACAAGCCTTACTTCGAATGAGAATTGCTAATGTTATAATGCCAATAGAATGAAGTGGTATCGCTGACAAGATGACTAAAAATGCCTCCAGTCTAATTGCCAGATAGTAAGACGCGTTCAGAAATCACAGTTAATATGCTATTAAAAACAATTAGAGTACTATTTCCGAACACAATACCGATACAATCTGGAAAATCACGTTTTCCTGAGCCAAACAACCCAATGTAAGCGACCAACATAAAATGATCCAAAACAGAATGAAATGTGCAACAAAATTTGCTTGAATGCCCGAAAATTAAAATGAGTTTCTTTTGCTGGCGAGCCAAATTACCCCTCTTTTGTTATTGTAGGCACCTGGCACTGAGAAAGGGTTAGATAGTATTGATATATGACTAATCTGTGTTACCAAATGGGTGCCCCTTATTAAGGAATAAAATACAATACTCAGTTACCATCACGTAATGATAATATATAGCAATTTCCTAATTCCGAGTCCACAATAATTATATCCGAGTACTCATTCTAAATATTGTTGACACTTCTTATTTTGATTTAATCTTATCAGATTCCTAATATCACATGATTTATATTCTTTCACACAATCTTGTCAAATTTAGGATGAATTTTGATGTAATAAATGATCTTTATTAAAGGATACGCAACATTTAGGCCATCCGATTTAATAGTTTTACACCATGATGATGTTTTTGAGATGTACATACCAGCAAATTGTTCAATTTTTGTGCTATTGTCTATCAGTTTTAACCATTGCAAAGAATGGATTTCTCAGA
Organism: Chaetoderma sp. LZ-2023a; assembly: GCA_034401795.1. NCBI lineage: Eukaryota > Metazoa > Mollusca > Caudofoveata > Chaetodermatida > Chaetodermatidae > Chaetoderma > Chaetoderma sp. LZ-2023a. The sequence continues at coordinate 18,826,048 of CM067364.1, forward strand.
GATGTTGCATTTTGAAAAAAGAATATCTTGGAGATTGAAAATCTGCGATTATTCGATTATTTACTTTTTTGATCGTACATGAACATATTTTAAAGAATAACCATAATTAATCAAATAATCATCTCGATGTGCAAGCTATTATATAAGCTGTTGAATATTTTGAAACAAATCCGACTTTTTACTGTCTGATTACCAAATTAGTTTCAGAATGTTCAACAGGATATTTCATAAGTATTATAATCATGCATCTGGTCTGTGGAGTTGAAGCGTTAACCTCTTACCTGTCCAGTTCCAGACAAAGCAATGACTTTGGAGAATGCGAAGTCATCATTTTTCATCTTTCGTAATAGAAGATCCATACCCTGTGGGAAAATTTTAATTAAAAATATCTGAAAAGCTGACTCTATTGATAAATGTAAAGCTATATAGTCCGAGCATGCAGGGCTTGAAAATTAGAAAAACATTGTGTTGCTCGACTGTATTTCAAGATTGCCCCAATTCTGTAAATTCTTTTGAAAATATGTATTGTTGTAAGCTATACAGACGACAGAATCCTTGTAAATACCAACAACTATTATATTAACCCTTATCCCTCATATCGACCAAAAATGGCTTCTGCAGTGGTCTTGAGAAATGTCCATTTGCAGACCAAGAGAAGAATATTTTGTAAAATTTGCCACTGCAATGACTGGCTCGATAACCGAGCCAGTCTTTCCAATGGTAAACTTTCAAAAACAGTCTTCTCTTAGTCTGCAAATGGACATTTTCTATGAGAAAATAAAAATTATCTTGAACAAATTTGATTGTTAATTGGTTAAGACTAAATAAAATAAATACTCACTCATGTGTACAAATAAAGGGCCTGACAATAACGCATTATCTAGTTTGTCCCTCAGGGCAACAAGTGTATTAAAACTTGGTTGCCCTGCAGTAAAAAGTGGTTATCCTGGACCGCAGGAACATGCAATTTTAGTGGCCTGGGATTGATGAAAGATAGCAAATAAAACTGAGAAATTTCATGATCTTGGTCTAGCTACTCGTGATCACTGTTGTAGTCTGCCATGTGACTGATTTGTTTGATCTTCTTGACAACGTGGTATAAGTAGAGTAGCAATTCTTATCAAATAATTTGAATAACTACTGATTGTGTGCCAAGTAGAAGCCAAGTTATCGAACAAGAACCAAAAATCTATGCAGGCACTCACACATGCACGCACATGCATGCGCGTGCGCACACACACACACACACACATGGTTGACAGGTCATACAGATATAGTCAGACTGAGGGCTGGACAGACACAAAACATAATACGCTTATTTCTACTCCGATGGCAAATCTACTCTGACTCTTGAAATTTTATCGACATACTCCATCTAGAAGCTAGATTCTCGAACACGCAAAAATCTGCGTGGACACATCACACATACAACGATGACTGGATGGAAGTAATCTCCCTCCGCTCTGCTTTAACGCTTTACTGGCCAAGCTGGTCTCAGCAGTTGTCCTGAGTAATGTCCATTTGCAGGCCAAGAGAAAATTAATTTTGAAAATTTACCACTGGAATGTCTGACTCAATTACTGAGTCAGTCATTCCAGTGGTAAATTTTCAAAAATAGTCTGCTCTTAGCCTGCAAATGGACATTTAATAAAAATATATTTAGATTTTCCTGACCAAATTTAGCCATTAAAGGGTTAATGATCAAAATGCGTGTATTATTAATTAATGATATGCTATGTTTCTATAGATACCTTGAGAAACATGGCTGTAGGTGTTGTGAATGTGACACCATCAGCGTGAGCGTGGACGCCGCCATCAGTCCTGTCATGCAATACAACTTACAGGTAACCCTTTAATGGTCAAGCTGGCCAAAATTGACCTTTGCAGTGATATTGATAAAGGTCCATTTGCAGGCCCAAAGAAGACTATTTTTGAAAATTTACCACTGAAATGACTGCTTCAAATCCTGAGCAAGTCATTTCGGTGGTAAATTTTCAAAATTACTCTTCTCTCGGTTGCTACAAATGGAAATTTCCTAAACAAAAATCTATATTTAATTGATAAATCTTCGCCAGTAACACTTTCATCGATTAATTCCTCATATTTCATATTCAAGGCAAGCATACAGGAAAACTTGAATATTTTGAAAATAAATTGACTGGAAGCCGTTGCTGCCTTAGGCAAATTAATTTCAAAATATTCACAAGTATAAGTTTTATAATGCAAACAATATACTTTTTCTGGGATTTGTCAGTGAAAGGGTTAAAGTTTTAATAGGCATGATGTAAATACGGATAGGATAATAACAACGTGTGTGGGTGTTGAGATGTGACCCACATGAAAAGGTGTGTCCTCACCCTGCTAAGTTAATTCATATCGGTTCCATGGTGTGGAGTTGGTGAATCCAATGGGACTCTTTGGGCTCCTCCATGGTGTTGATTCTGGGTCTGCAGGATCAGAGGAGAGTACCTGTATAATGCAGTAACTCATGTGGCCTCTTGTATGATTGTCTTTACTAAAGTGACATGAGACAGGAGTGTCATAACTTTCTTTTTTGTGGAGATTGGTTATGGACCGCGTGTTCTTGGATTCTTATTGAAGGAAATTTCAATTTCCATTTCTCCGAGATCTAACAATACTTACCATTCTATTACTTCTGATAACAAGCTATCCTGATAGCTGGCTCTAAGAATCCAAACTTAGAAAGCTTTACCGCCTCCTGGAACCGGGTACCCAGTTCCCAACAAACGGGTACCTGTCTGCCAGTGAGGCTCATATTGTTTGTATAGCTACCAAACAAGAGAATATCTATGGCTTGCCTCCGTGGGGCTGGGAGGCAGGGTCCGTAATAGAATGGTAAGTATTGTTAGATCTCGGAGAAAGGGAAATTGAAATTTCCTTCATTCTCCTTCAATCAATACTTACCATTCTATTACTTCTGATAACACCAGATTTAGTCAGTAACCTGGTGGGAAGGGGCAAGCCATCAAATGCCTCTTTTACCCCTTGGAGAAAGATCTTAGACGTAAAACTTGATAAACGGAGACCTAAAAGGACCATCAAGTTAAAGGGACCGAATCACATTCGCATCACCGCCACCCCCCCCCCCCCTTTTTCTCCAAAGAAAAGGGAGAAAACTCACGAACATGTATCTTGCTAGAAACACGAATATGCAAAGAGGGTTAACTGCTCTTTGCATATGTTAGCCTGGGAACGAGCATGAATATATATATAAGATGAATGATCATGATATATAAACATAATACAAAAAACTCTCAATCTTGAATTACCGTATGATTATTGGATTCCAGATGAGGAGCCTTCAACCAATCACTTGTTTGACCATCTGTGACAATCTTGGTTGTAATCTCCTCGCTTGACCATGTCTGGCCCTAACTTTTGCATTTTCAAATAACAAAACGGAGAAGAACAGTGTGGCCGTTTAACTATCATTTCAAAACAGCTAAAGCGAGTGGATTGGCGGAGTCTGACACATCCCTCATATAGTAATCCGTGAAAGAGGACTCACAGTGCCATTGTGCAACAGCCATGATGTCCTCTAATGGAACACCATTGTAAAGGGCAGTCGAGGTGGCTATTCATCTAACATCGTGTGCCCTTGCACATTGCACGTGGTGCCCAGTCGCAATCTCGTGGGTAGTTTGGATGCATTCCACCACCCAACGAGAGATAGAATCCATGGATCATATGGCAGATCCACAGATGTCTATCATTCGACCGTAACGAGTCTGTCCATCTTTTGTACTTAGTCAAAGCACAGACTGGGCACCAGACACTGGCATCATGATCAAACCTAGTTAGTTTTGGTATAATGATCGGTTTGCTGGGATATTTCAGATTGATTCTTTGACATAAACTCTGCTCTGGGCAGTAGATGCAGACCCTCTCTGGAGACAATAAATCGGTCCCTCTCTGCTGAAAGTGCATGGATCTCACTGCGCCTTCTCGCTGAGGAAGCTGCCAATAGCAAAACTGCCTTTAGAGTCAAATGCTTTAGACTAGCCGAACGCAACGGTTCGAAAGGGTGCTTGGCCAATACATTAAGCACTAAAGATAGACTCCAGGCTGGAATGACTACCGGTTGTCTCGGTCGGGGATTGCTCATTCCCTTCAACATCACATTTAACTGGGCCACCTCTGGACTATCCCTGTTGGCTAGACAAGGAACAAGAGGCCCAAGGGGCCTGTGTCACTCACCTGGAGCACCATAAATTTTGGTCAAAATTGTTGGTGGGTGGTTTAGCAGTGTTTTAAATGAGTTGGTGGACATTTTTGCAAGTGCAATATGGCTGCCAAACAGACTCCATTTTGATTGGCCTACGGCGCCCATGTTTTTTTGATGGATCAACTTCCCTTGCACAAATTTTAATGGCCCAAATTTTGGCGTGATCCCTTCAGCGGTTCTGAAGTTATTTTCATGAAAACCAGGTCATCGAAGATGGTCGTCGAACAATTTGGTAAATCAAGTCCTCTTGAACAAACTTGGCTTACCTCGTGGCCTAGATGAAGATTCTGCAAGTGGTTTCAGAGAAGATTTATAGACATTTCCTGAACTTGGCCGAAATCCAAAATGGCCGCTGGGCGCTGGGAAAATTGGCTGATCGGGTTCATTTGACCAAACCTGGATCCTTATGCCCTAAGGATGCTTCCTGTCAAATATAATTGAAATCGGCCTGGTAGTTCTCGAGAAGACATTTTAAATTTCCCATTGCTTAAGCATGGGAGCTTTTGACGAGAAAATTATGCAAGATGGCCGCCAAACGGTTTATCTGACAGTTTTGAAAATTGCAAATTTGACATCAGAATACCCAAAAACATATATAGAACCAATTTTGGCCTCAAAATCCATCAAATAAAAAAATCCAATATGTCTGCCAAACACGCTACATTTTGATTGGCCCACGGCGGACATGTTTTTTGACGGAGCAACTTCCCTTGAACAAACTTTAATGGCCCTTAGTCATTTTGATTGGTTGATGGCGGCCATGTTTTTTAAAGTACGAACTTCCCTTGAACAAACTTGAATGGACCTTGGTCCCTAAGCATATTTACCAAATTTCAGACCTATCCCGTCAGCGGTTCGGGAGGTCATTTTCGCGAAAACTAGGTCATCCAAGATGGCCACCATGCAAATCGTCCAATCAGGTTGTCTTGAACAAACTTGGGTCTACCGTTGCACTAGATGATGTGCTATGAGTTTTGAATCAATTCCTCCAGCAGTTTCGGAGAAGATTTTTTAAAGTGTCTAAAAATCGGCTATTTTGGCCGGCGGCCATCTTGGATTTTGGCCGATCGGCTTGGTTTGAACAAACGATCTCTATGCCCTAGGGATGCTTCCTGCCAAATATAATTGAAATCAGCCCAGTGGTTCTTGAGAAGAAGTCGTTTAAACAAAAGGTTGACGGACGACGGATGGGAGGACTACACACTCACATACTTGATTCTGAAATGCAAATCTCAGAAACCTGTGACAACTCCCGTTCATTGGAATGTGGAAATATGCATCTTTCAGCTCGATCGATACACACCACATTCCTTTCCTCAATCCTGCCATTACCGACCTCGGAGTTTCCATCTGAAACCGAGGCGTATGGATAAACCAATTCAATGGCCTGAGATTGAGAATGAAGGAAATTTCAATTTCCCTTTTCTCCGAGATCTAACAATACTCACCATTCTATTACTTCTGATATACAGCTGGCCCTGACAGCTGGCTCTAGGACTATAGACTTAGAAAGCTTTACCGACTCCTTGGAACCGGGTACTCGGCTCCCAACTGCCGAGTAACCGTCTACCATGAAGCTCATATTGTTTGCAATAGCCACCAAACAAGAGAAACTCATGGCTTGCCTCCGTGGGGCTGGGAGGCTGGGTCCGTAATAGAATGGTGAGTATTGTTAGATCTCGGAGAAAGGGAAATTGAAATTTCCTTCATTCTCCTTCGATCAATACTCACCATTCTATTACTTCTGATATACACCAGATTTGGTCAGTAACCTGGTGGGAAGGGGCAAGCCATAACTGCTACTTTTGCCCCTTGGAGAAAGAGCTAGACTTAAACTTGACTAATGGAGACCTAAAAGGACCATCAAGTTAACGGAACCGAATCACATTCGCATCACTGCCCCCCCACCCTTTTTCTCCTAAGAAAAGGGAGAGAACTCACGAACATGCATCTCGCCTGAAAACACAAATATGCCAAGAGGGTTAACTGCTCTTTGCATATATTAGCCTGGGAATGAGCATGAATATATAAGATGAATGATCATGATATATAGACATAATACAAAACACTCTCAATCCTGAATTACCTCATGATATTTGGATTTCAGACCTGGAGCCTCCAACCATTCACTTGTCCGGCCATCAGTGAAACAATCTGGTTGATATCCTCTCGCTCGACCATGTCTGCTTCTTAATTCTTTCTTACAAATGCCAAAAAAGGAAGAAGAGCAGTGTGGTCATATAGCTATCGTCTCAAAACAGCTAAAGCGAGTGAATTGGCGAAGTCTGACACATCCCTCATATAGTAATCCGTGAAAGAGGACTCACAGTGCCATTGTGCAACAGCCATGATGTCCTTAAACGGAGCACCATTGTAAAAGGCCGGAAGAGGCGGCTATCCTTCTAACATCGTGCCCTTGCGCATTGCACTTGGTGCCCAGTCATAAGCTCACGGGTAGTCTGAATGCATTCGACTACCCAACGAGAGATAGAATCCACGGATGCGGCGCCATATGGCTCCTTATGGCAGATCCACAGATGTCTATCATTCGACCGTAACGAGTCTGTCCGTTTTGTACTTAGGCAAAGCACGGACTGGGCACCAGACACTGGCATCACGATCAAACCTACTTAGTTTCGGTATAACAATCGGTTTGCCGGGATATCTCAAAGATTGAATCTTTGACATAAACTCTGCTCTTGGCAGTAGACGCAGACCCTCTCTGGAGACAATAAATCGGTCCCTCTCTGCTGAAAGTGCATGGATCACACTGCGCCTTCTAGCTGAGGATGCTGCCAATAGAAAGACCGCCTTTAGAGTCAAATGCTTTAGACTAGCCCAACGCAACGGTTCGAAAGGGTGCTTGGCCAGTACATTAAGCACTAAAGATAGACTCCAGGCTGGAATGACTACCGGTTGTCTCGGTCGGAGATTGCTTATTCCCTTCACCATCACACTCAACTGGGCCACCTCTGGACTATCCCTGTTGGCTAGACAAGGGATAACTGATGCCAAAGCTGACTTGTATCCAGCAATTGTGACAGGAGCTAGTCCTGAAAAGAACAGCTCACAGAGAAAGTCTGCTATTTGCTGAATAGTGGAATGAAAGGTAACAATACCCTTTTCCTCACACCAGTCTGCAAATCCGTTAAACTTGTTGTTATATGACTTGAAGGTTGACCTCCCTCTCGCAGCTGCGATGAAATCTGCAGCATGTCGAGAAAAGCCCTCCGACGTGGAACGTTGTTTGACAACAACCACGCAGTCAATAACATTTCGGGACGCTCGTGTAGGAAGCGTCCCTTGGCATGGGAGATTATGTTCGGAATCTCGGGTAACTGCACTGGATTTTACACCTGCAGACCTCGAAGATCCGTGAACCACGCTCTGCTGGGCCAAATGGCGCTATAGCAGGACCAGGCACGGTTCCTCCCTGATCTTCACCAATATCTTCGGTAGAAGAATGGTGGGTGGGTACGCGTAAGCGTGCAGCCCTCTCCAGCTTAACGCCAGAGCGTCTGTATCAACGGCATTAGGATCTGTAATCGGTGAGACATAAGTCATGATTTGAGCATTTTCCCTTGTGGCGAACAAGTCCACATTGGGTTTGCCCCAATGCTCGAAGATCCTGTGAAGAACTGGAGGGTTGAGAGACCATGGCAGAATTCTCTGTCTGCGAGACAAAGCATCCGCCAGAATGTTCAATCGCCCAGGAATATGAGCTGCTTTAAAAACAACCGAGTAATTCCTGCACCATTGAATCAAGTGCCACACTTAGATACATAGTGTGGGTGACTTGGTCTCGCCATGGCGATTTCTGTATGATACTACTGTCGAGTTGACCGACCGTATCAATATCGCCTTGCCCCTGACTTTTGGAAGAAACCTTTTCCAATGCCAGTTCCACTGCCATCATATCCAACAGATTGATATGTAGCTGGCTCTCTTGGAGAGTCCATGTGCCTGAGACCTGGTGTTCTCCCAGGTAGGCCCCCCATCCCTCCAGCGATGCATCCGTGTACACGGACAGCTGGGGGTGGGGTAGGTGCAGCGAAAACTCCTACTAGGAGATTCTGATGCTTTTTCCCACCATACAAGATGCGACATTATTGGCTCCAAAACTGGCACCAGTTTTGACAGGGGTTCTGTTCTGTTTCCACAGAGACATCAGATACAACTGGATAGGTCTTCGCATCCGAGCAGTGTACGGGTATCCCTGCTACATGGAGACCATCATGCCCAGCATCTGAAGAAACCGCCTCGCCTGAATGTGGTTTCCCAATCGAAACTCTTGAGGATGGCTAACAGAGACACCACTCTGGGCTCTGACGGGTAAAAAACCCTGCCCTCCTCAAGATCGACTCACATCCTTAAATAAACGAAATGTTGAGTGGTGTGTCAACTCAGATTTCTCCTTGTTGACTATCCAGCCTAGATCTGAAAGCAACTTCAGAGTCAGAGCAGTATCCACCTCTAACCTGGCTGATGATCAGCCAATCATCTATGTAGGTGTGAAGCGCCACGTTCTCTTTTCTGAGAAACGCTGTCACCACAAGGACCACTCTGGTGAAAACCCCTTGGAGCTGTCGACAGGCCGAATGGGAGGATTTAAACTCCCAAACTAGATTCTGAAACGCAACTTTCAGAAACCTGTGACAACTCCCGTTCATAGGAATCTCTCAGATAGATCGATACACACCACACCCCCTTCCTCAATCCTGCCATTACCGACCTCGGAGTTTCCATCTGAAACCGAGGGGTATGGATAAACCAATTCAATGGCCTGAGACTGAGTACGGGTCTCCATCCCCCTGTGCTTTTGGGGACAAGGAACATGTTTGAATAGAAGCCTGGAGTGTTCTGGTTTGCTGGTTTTATTGCTCCCTTCAGAAGCAAACCTGACACTTCTTTTTGAATGGCTTCTAACTTGTCTGGCTCCCTTGGTACGGGTGTCCAGACTGGTGCATAAGACAGATTTTGTGGTGGAAAATCTCACCATCCGGCATGTACCCCTGGGATAACCATCCTAGGACCAGACTGTCTGACGTCACACCTCGCCAAGCCTCGACGAACCGCATGAGCCCTCCACCCACTATAGACGCATCGTCGCCTAATGCGGGTGTCTGGCTCGCGATCCGCTCCCCCCTCTCTTTACGAGAGAAAGTGAGAACCATTTTGGTCTTGGCTTGACCGGTCTAACTGGCACCGCTGTTCCTGTCACACAGGTGCGGTCCAGGCAGATATGAAGGGAGCCTCCGTACCCTCAGGTACGATCTGCTCCCTTCTTTCCACCGTTTGAGGACTTACCCTTACCCTTCCCCCTGCCCTTCCCGCCTCTCGGGCGATCAGGAGCAACATTGGGGTGGGTAGGAGCCGCCACAACCTTCTTGGCCTTCTTCACCGGAGGCGGCTGAGAAGACCCAGTAGAAGTAGAAGCAGCACTAGGCTTGGCTTTCGCCTTGCTTTTATGATTCTTCTGCTTCTTAGAAGGTTGCCCGGTTAGCGGCTTGGCCACAGCCCCTAGTGTGTGCGCCTGACGCACTAGCTCTAGCTGTAGATTAACACCTAACCGATTCTGCGCGATGTTGGCAGTGTCGTCTAAGATGACCCACGCTTGGCCACCAAAGATACTAGGGCCAGTCCGGGGCGTTCCAAGCAAACGCTCCCTAACGGCGGTAGCCGGACGTATATGGTCAAGGACCATCTGCCTCCTAGACTTTGTCACAAGCGCCTGCACCCTTGCCAATGAGTCCATGGACAGCACCAAGCTGTCATTTACGCACGATAGCGCCACAGGTGGCACAGGGTGGACTGCCCCCGCTTCAGCCCACACCGAGAGAAGGCGGCGATAAGAATGATTTACAGCACTCATTGCTGCTCTCACCCCCTCATCGCATAGGGCCAGGACTTCCTCATGGTGAACCTGGGATTTGTCCACCAGCGCCGGAGTGGGGGGGGGGGGGGGGCCACCGGCTCCAGCACTCTGGACCCCAACTACACAGCGATCATCCTCAGTGACCGCTGGTACCACACCATATTTGTCATATTTCTCCCGTGGAATACGACATCTCGCCCGCACCTCCCTGGAGGCTGCAGGGAGCTGGCCCGTGGCATCTAACAGCTCCATAAACCTTGCTGATCCAGGCTGCAGGCAAGATCCCCGTCCTAATTGATGCACCGATGGATGGGGTGCATCCTCTGTGGCCATGGTCGAAACCACAGACGGGTCCACCCTGGCTAGCAAAGCCAGAGCCTCAAACAGGCTTTCTCCGAAGAAGACACTCCCGTGAACACGTCACCCATTGACGTACTCACGGCCATACCAGCAACGGTCTCCCGGCTAGTAGCCATCGCTGATACGCCAGGAACTCCGGTACCACACGGTTCCGCCGCCACGCCATGGAAAACTCCAGTCCATACAGGTTGAAGAACTGTAGCCATACACCGGCGCCAATGGCACCCCATGCGTGACCGCTGGACCAGGCGAAATAGGTGCATACCACGCCTGGCCAGCCACACCCGTCACCGTGTCGGTTGGAGGCAAACCAACCATGACTGGACCGGTGCCCGGTACCGGAGTGGCCTCAACCACGGGCGGAGCCGCTGTCCTGGCTTGCGCCAAACCAGACAGAGATAGGCCGGTTCCGTCCAGGACAGAATCGACCTCAATGCTCTCCGCCCGAAAATCAGAAATCTCCTCGGCCTCCTCATCTTCAGACCCTGAAGTCGTCACCAGATGAGGAAACACTGGAGCCATCGCGGCAGACGGCTCCCATGCCTGATGGACCGGCCACCGCTACTTGACTACCAGGTGGCCGCAGGGAAACAGAACTCATCAGGCCAGAACCAGACGAGACTGCCAGGGAGCCGTGAGACGGCTCCCTTGGTGGCCAGTCCAGAACCCTGTCCAAGGACAGGGTCTATACCAAGCACGGGAAGAGACTGCCCTACAACTTTTGGGAGCAGGGACGACACCAGCGTAGGAAGGACACTATGCAAGAAGCCTTGCATAGCAGGTCCAAACCACACCGGAGGTGCCATCTCCGCAACCTCCGGTTGCAGACGTGGAGCGCCCCCAGGGGCCGAAATGGATGCTCCACAATTTACTTTCGGACCGCTTGACCCCGCGTCAGACCCTGCCAAGTCCTTCTGGGAAAGGAACTTGACCGCCATATCGGTCGGCCACACTGCACAAACGTCACACCTATTACCAAGATTACATTTGGCACACCTAAAGCAGACATGGTCCTTGAACACGACCTTCACAAACTTGTAGCACTCGTCACATGATGGCGGGGTTGGCTTGGCCTATAAATAAGCACAAACCTAAAATAAGCAAGCCGAACGAAACAGGAACGGAAGGCAGACAAATAATTTTCAAATATATTGACTATAAATTAATTGTAACCCTCCAGCACCTCACCCCGCAACATTACAGCAAAGATCGCATTGACTATGACGACAAGAATGAAGCGGACAGATACACCCATATACTGATCCTGACAGATGTATAAACGGAACCAGGAACCATATCGCATAGAATTCGGGGTATATTTACTAATCAATATAAATTATACTCCTAACGCAGGCCAAAACGATATGTGAAGAAACAACAAAATGAAACAAACTGCTGTAAGACACGGTAAAACCGCAGACCACACATCTTAATCAAGAATTTTGAAACCACCGATCATTGCAAACAGATCGTGATAACACGTAAAACTTGAAAATTCCAGTTTTTCTAGTACCAATAAAGTACGCAGCACCCGCGAATTAATGAAACATTTTCTTCACATAGAAATCTGAGATAACTCGGGCATGACGTCACCCACTCGGATAATACGGAGAACGACATCGGCCGATTTTCGTGTTAAAAACTGTGTAGCCAACACCTTATTTCATATCTGCCGATCGCCTGGGGTGAAGGAAGGCGACCAATCTGGCATATTTCGTTGTTAACGCACATCCCAGATTCGGGGTCAGAAATTGGAACATGCGACACGGACAAAATTTTATAGACCTAAGTCTTTTACAACTATGGAATAACATGGAAATATACAACCTGGATTTCAATGGCTCCTTTCATGGTAATCCAATAATCCTTTGAGAGCAAACAACTAAGCTATCACAACCCAGAAAATGACTTAGAAACTTTTGAGGAAAAGGCTAAGACACTCCAACTGGAAAAAGCAAACAAGAATGAGCCGGTAAAGCTTACTAAGTCTAGATTCTTAGAGCCAGCTATCAGGATAGCTTGTTATCAGAAGTAATAGAATGGTAAGTATTGATCGAAGGAGAATTTGAATGCTCTCAGAGTCTCGCCCACGTATTGTTTGTGGCATAGTTTGCAGTTTAGCAAGTAGACTATGTTGCGTGTCTGACAGTTGCCTATGATTTTGCATAGATATACGTTAAGCCAGTATGCTAGCTTTTGAAGAACCTCGTTTTCTCCATATTGTTGCAGATGGTGAAATTTTTGGCAGTGCATTCTAGGAAGGGGTTACGGCGTGGGCGTACAGCATCGGAGGGGTCTGGAAGTCTAGCCCAGACTATATGGTCCTTGATGGTTTTGTTCCTCCGGTAGCCGAATGGTTTCTCTGGAAATGCATGATGTAAAAACAATGATTTTCATAAATATGCTTAAACATTTCAACCATCAATATCGGATAATTTGGCTGGAAGATGTTGCTACATGTACCTTTAGAAGGCAGCAACAGCTTTCAATCAAATTAGTGTCAAAATCATCAGTTTCTCTACATGGATGCTTTTAGATTAAGACACAGGGAACTCATGGTTGCAATGGTTGACTTGTTACACCATGTTTTAATGTATATTATCATATGTAAATGTATCGTATACATCACAAAATACAGTTTGAGGTACAGTTATTGATGTCTTAGGCAATGTGGGGGGGGGGATGTGTCATAATGATAAACATTACTTGCTGCCTGACCTCACAATCAAAATGGCATCACGAAAGGGGAAAATGTCTGCAATGAAATTGTAAGTCTCGAGTGAATTTATAATTTACTCATCATAAAACGGCTTACCTGTATAGCTACCTTGAAATTCTGATTATGGGAATTCCAGTTTCAATGCAATTCGAACATGTGTATAAAGGGGACAGAGATAAAGCTAGAAATTGAGTGGGGTGGGGTGTGTGGGTGGTGGTGGGGACTGGGGTGGAGGCATACAGTAGCTAGACATGCATTCCTCTATATGTCACCCTGAAATTCAAAATGAGAGCGACAAAAATCTTACTTGAATTCAGGAAGATCCTCATCAAACTTTACTGAACATTCATAAGTCACCGCCAGCTTCCCACTATTAATTGCAAGCACTTTGATCTAAAAATAAAAACATGTAATAACAATGGACTTTTCCAGTTTATCCATCCATCATATGACATCATAATCAAGGTGTAGGATGATGTCATGATCAATTACAGCATGAACGACTCGATTTAGTCCGTCTTAAATGCTTAATAGTCTGACACGTTATACGAATTGTATGTTTTACTATTTCATAAACATGCTGTTGAACATTTTGAAACTAATTTGACTGGGCGTTGTTGCTGCCATAGGCAACTTCAAAGTATTCAATAGCTTACGTGTATAGTTTTCTGGAAATTGATAGCCAGTACATTCAGTGATCAATTGATCCCAACACGTGCGAAGTGTGGGTGGAGCCTAACTAGGGATGGGTGAGGCATAGCTAAACCTGGAAAGCTCCTGTCTATAATAAGTACATGATGATGCAGTTATTTATCGCACAGGAACAATAATGGATGAATCCACTTTTAGCTATGCCCCGCTCATTTCTAGCTAAACTCGGCTCATGCTTTGAGCATGTTGGGACCGATTTACATACTTTAAACCGACTTTCCAGAACACCATTTTAAAATAACTATTTAGGTAAGCTCTTGAATTTTTTGAAACAAATTTGACTGGGTGCTGTTGCTTCCATCAGCTCCCAGTGAAATGAGTTTCAAAATATTCAACAAAATGTTTATTAAACAGTAAATCCATCTCAAAGACATACAGTTCGTACACTATTCCAGCTTCATGATGGAGTATATATCTGTAAATTATAATTGTGACATCAGTCTAGATGCGATGAAATATATTATGATGTCATTTACTTGACTGTCACATTGGATTCATCCATTCACCAATAGTCAAGCAGGCCAAAAAGACTCATGCACTGATAATGAAAAATGCTTGAAAAAAGAAGCAATTTTTTCTGAGACCTGTGGGTCAGAAGGATACATTTGTATGCAATAGTTGTCTCATAATTTCCATTACTTATACATGCATGTACATGTACATCATCTACACTTTATTTTGAGAATGATTATGCTTCAACAGCCGGCCTGAGATTAACCCTTTAACACCCAAGCCGGCCAAAATGGCTTCCGCAATGGTAACTGAGGCAGTCATTCCAGTGGTAAATTTTCAAAAGTAGTCTTCTCTTGGTCTGCAAATGGACATTCAATGAGCACATATTGTGATATTCTCGACCAAATTTAGCCATTAACCCTTTAACACTCAAACCGGCCAAATATAGCTTCTGTAGTGGTCTTGAGAAATGTCGATTTGCAGACCAGAAGAAAACAATTTTTGAAAATTTACAACTGGAATGACTGGCTCGATAACCCATTTCTAGCTAAGCTCTGCCCATTTCCAGCTAAGCTCCTCCCACTTCTAGCTAAGCTCCACCCACTTCTAGCTAAGCTCCACCCACTATGTGTGCTGGAATCGATCTTAAGGTGTTGAAACCTGCAGTCCCAGAATCACAATGTCCAGGAAACTATACAGGTAAGCAGAACTTGAATATTTTGAAACTAATTTGACTGGGAGCCAAATTAGTTTAGGTAATACATTCAACAGAATGTTTATTAAACTGTAAATTTGGAGGATAATAACAACGTACTGGGTCACTCTGTGTATGGTGTGCGTGTCGACCAAGGGAAGGTGGTGACTCTTACCCTGCTAGGTTGATGCCAATTGGCTTCATTGTGTGGAGCTGGTGTATCCTATGGCACGCCTTTTGCTTCCTCCATTTAGCGGAGGCTTCGTCATCAGGGTCTGAGGACAGATCCTGTATTATTCTGAATTGCATGTTCATTCTAGAATGCCCAGGTTTGTTGAAGTGTCTTGAAACTGGGGTGTCACACCTCTCATGCTTGTAGAGATTCGTGATAGAGTGGAGGTTCTCTTGGATGCGCATCTTAAATATCTTAAATGTGCGCAGTGTCTCTCCTACGTATTGTTTCTTGCATGTGGTGCAAGTTAGTAGGTAGACGACATTTCTTGTTTGGCAATTTCCGATAATTTTGGATTTGTATGATAATCCAGTGTGGGAGCTGGAGAAGAATCTGTATTTCCACATTTTTTGGCAGATATTGCAGTTTTTTATTTTGCATGGTAGAAGATAAGACCTAGCCGTTTTGGGTGGGTTTGGGATCAAGTTGTTGGCAGTTGTGGGGTCAATTTCCCCATCTCTAACTAGTTGATCCAGACATTTTTCCACCAGATTGGTGTGTTTGATAGTGAGGTCTGAGTCGACCTTTTTGTAGAATCTGGGATCAGCTATCTGGCGGTTGGCTTCCATTATGTAGTCAGTTTTGCTTTGGACCACTGTGGCCTGTCCTTTGTCTGCTTTTTTAATCACGATTGTATGGTTTAGTTTCAAACCGTCTAAGGCGGTTTGTTCTGTGGCAGCTAGATCGCGCTTATGTGAGCGCCTGTGGACATGTTTACTAAAGTCGTACCTAATTGCTTTGAAAAAAGCTTCAAACAGCGCATCCATAGTGGGTGGTGGCATTGAAGTTTTTTTGGCAGCAAATTTTCTGATTATGACGTCCTGGAAACTGAACTGTAAAGACAACTCAGTGAACAAAGACAATGAAATTTATGTTTCTCCTTTTCTTTTCAATTATTCAAACTCACCCCTAAGCCAGGGCACCGTCAGTCTTCTAGACAAGGGTCTGGGCTTTAGCCCATCAATTACAGAACCACAAATGGGTAACCTGTATACAGACTTACAGGCCATCTTCAGGCGTATGCGCCTCACACACTTTTTCACACCAAGCCCGCACCCACCACACACTCTCCTACAGATGAGAGCTGGCACCAATGACACTCCACCAGTGCCAACCCCCCTCAAAACATCCATACATTTGTCAAACTATACAAATAATGAAATTACAATGTTTTTAAGGTCATTTGTACGCAATGTGAATCCTTTTTGCTAATTGTGACATGAAAAAAAATGACAAATTTGCAAATTACAACCATATTTGATGGATATCTAGTTAAATATCTGAAAAAGAAATATTGATGACTTTTTTAAAATAAAGAATAATTGAAAAAAAAATTAATTTCCTCCATCCCTACTGAAGTCTTTTCTCTATCCGGTTTGCAGGAAATAAATTTTTGTTTATGGATGGCCTAAGCTTACCCCTTGAGTGCTAATGTCAACGCCAAGGTACAGATTATCGTCAGGTGAAAGTCTCTTCTCCATAGCAGATTCTTTTGCCTGCGGAAATACAAAGTTATTTTTAACAATTTAGTGCCTAAATTTGGTCAAGAAAATCTAAATATTACAGATTGACTGTCCATTTTCAGGCCAAGAGAGGACTATTTTTAAGAATTTACCACTGGAATGACTGGCTCCGTTACCGAGCCAGTCATTCCAGTGGTAAATTTCCAAAAATATTATTCTTTTGGCCTGCAAATTGGCACTCCTCAAGACCACTACAGAGGCTGGTTTTGGCATGAAAGGGTTAACCCTTTAAGTCTTGAATTTGTTCAAGAAAATTTCAATTTTTTCAAAGAAAATGTCAATTTGCAGACCAATAGAAGACTATTTTTTAAAGTTTAGCACTGGAATGACTGGCTTGGTTATCGAGCCAGTCATTCCAGTGGTAAACTTTAAAAAAAAGTCTTCTATTGGTCTGCAAATTGACATTTCTCAAGACCACTGTAGAATCCGTTTTTGGCTTATATAAGTGTTAAATGGTTAACCTTGGTGGAGATTGATTATCCAAGTTCTTTGAAACGCTCACTAATACACATACTAGAGGACATACATGTACATGTAAGTTAAAGCTTAACCCTTCCACAGATGAATTCCCCGTGCATCTCATTTTCAAGTCAACCATACAGGAAAACAGTTGAATCTTTTGAAATTAATTTGACTGGAAGCCGTTGCTGCCTTAGACATCATGGCTTCGTGTCAAATTCATTTAAAAAACAGAATAGGTTTTAAATCGTAAAGAATTTACTTTTCAAGGATTTGCTGGTGACATTACAAGAATGAAATTAACTCTTAACATGTCTACATAACAGCAATATATATACATACAAGTTATGAAGTTACTGCATACAACGCAAACATTACACGTCCACGCACGCATGCACAGACACACACCGCATGCACACAAGAGTAAGTAACCTATACATTGGCACATAGGCCTACTCTGCCATTGATCATTTTTTGAAAGCTTGGAAGCAAGAACTTGCCACTTCTTTTATGGCATAATTATCAGATGTCACCAAGTAGATAAACTTATCTTTACAGCTTAAAGTTTGGAAATTCAGACTTAATGTGTAAATTTGCCCATAGAAAGTAATTCGTTCATCATGATCAAAGTGACGATGACCTAAGAAATGGGTTTCATCTTCAATCTCACCTAAGTTACACTGGCTGCATACCTTACTTTTGATTGGTGTTTTTGGCTTGGTAAATTTACAATATGTAGCTGATGATTTAATGTCCTTAAGCGGGTTAATGCAATCCCATGCTCACCATTCTTAACAGTTGTGAGAGTTTTCAAAAATGAAATTCGATTTAAATGTAACATATGTTCTAATATATGCGCAAATTGTTTATGGTTGATTTTGGTGAATTGGTCCAAGGACAGACCCTTGCGGTACACCACTGCTGACACTCGATCTTCCACTCCTACATATTATTAAACAAGAGGCCCAAGGGGCCTGTGTCGCTCACCTGGAGCACCATCAATTTTTGTCAAAATTGTTGGTGGGTGATTTAGCAGTCTTTTAAATGAGTTTGTGGACATTTCTTCAAGTGCAATATGGCTGCCAAACACACTACATTTTGATTGCCCCACGGCACCCATGTTTTTTTGATGGATCAACTTCCCTTGAACAAATTTTAATGGCCCAAATTTCAGCCTGATCCCTTCAGCAGTTCTGGAGGAGTCATTTTCGTGAAAACCAGGTCATCCAAGATGGTCGCTGACCATTTGGTCAATCAAGTCTTCTTGAACAAACTTGGCTTACCTCTTGGCCTAGATGAAGATTTCCCAAGTGGTTTCGGAGAAGATTTTTAAAGACATTTCCTGAAATTGGCCGAAATCCAAAATGGCCACTGGGCAAATTGGCCGATCGGGTTCATTTGAACAAACTTGGATCCTTATGCCCTAAGAATGCTTCCTGCCACATATAATTGAAATCGGCCTGGTAGTTCTCGAGAAGACATTAAATTTCCCATTGCTTTAGCATGGGAGCTTTTGATGAGAAAATTATCCAAGATGGCCGCAAACCGTTTATCCAACAGTTTCAAAAATTGAAAATTTGAGCTCAGAATACCAAAAAACATATAGAACCAATTTTGGCCTCAAAATCCATCAAATAAAAAAATCCAATATGTCCGCCAAACACGCTACATTTTGATTGGATGAAAACTAGGTCATCTAGGTCATCCAAAATGGCTGCTGAACCATTCGGTCAATCAAGTCGTCTTGAACAAACTTGGCTTACCTCTGCCTAGATGAGGTTTCATAAGTTTTGAATCGATTCCCCAAGCCATATATAGAACCAATTTTGGCCTCAAAATCCATCAAATAAAGAAATCCAATATGGCTGCCAAACACACTATATTTTGATTGGTCCACTGCGGCCATGTTTTTTTATGAATCAACTTCTCTTGAACAAACATTAATCGCCCTTAGTTGCTAATTAAATATCACAAATTTCGGCTTGATAGCTTCAGCAGTTCTGGGGAAGAAATTGTTTTTGTGAAAACTAGGTCATCCAAGATGGCTGCTGAACCATTTGGTCAATCAAGTTCCCTTGAACAAACTTGATTCAGCGCTTAGCTAGATCATATTTCGTGAGTTTTGAATCGATCCCTCAAATGGTTTGGGAGAAGATTTTTAACATTTCTAAAAATCGGCCGAAATCCAAGAAGGTCGCCGGACAAATTGGCCGATCGGGTTCGTTTGAACAAACTTGAATCTCTATACCTTAAGGATGCTTCATGCCAAATATAATTGAAATCGGCCCAGTAGTTCTCGAGAAGATATTTTTAATTTCCCATTGCTTTAGTATGGGAGCTTTTGGCGGGAAAATGATCCAAGATGGCCACTAAACCGTTTATCCGACAGTTTCGAAAATTGCAAATTTTAGATCAGAATACCCAAAAAGCTATATAAAACCAATTTCGGCCTCAAAATCTATCAAATAAAAAAATCCAATAAGGCCGTCAAACATGCTATATTTTGATTGGCCCACGGCAACCATGTTTTTTGATGGATCACCTTTTCTTGAAGAAACTTTACTGGCCTTTAGTCCCTAATCATATCTGCCAAATTTCGGCCTGATCCCTTCAGCGGTTCTGGAAAAGAAGTTATTTTCGCTAAAACTAGGTCAACCAAAATGGCTGCCAAACTATTTGACCAATTAAGTTCCCTTGAACAAATTTGGTTGAGCACTTGCCATAGATCATATTTCATGAGTTTCCTTCAATCCCTCAAGCGGTTTCGGAGATTTTTAAAGACGTTTCTAAAAATCAGTCAAAATCCAAGATGGCCGCCGGCCTAATTGGCCGATCAGCTTCATTTGAACAAACTTGGATCCCTATGCCCTAAGGATGCTTCCTGCTAAATATAATTGAAATTGGCCCAATGGTTCTTGAGAAGAAGTCGCTTAAAGGAAAAGTTGACGGACGGACGAACGATGCCAGGTGAGCTAACAATAATACAAAATTTTCAGGGGTCTACAGGGTTCATACACCTTCAGCAGAATTAAATTCCATACCTTTTCCAGACTCAATTTCAAATTTTCCAGACCTCATTTTGGGACTTTCAATCAGACAAAAAACAAACACAGTTACTAAGTTCATCATATATAAACTTTATAAAACAAGAATATCAAAACACAGCGTGCGCACTTTTGCCTGTGGAACTGAAGCAACCGCAGTAGTGGAAGACCCGAGGACAATAACAAACCGCATATATATAAATAATTGTCACAAGAATGTCAAAGCACAGCGCGCGCACACACAGATATCAATTTCATTACAGCAGCACATTTTTTGTTGAATATTTTGAAAATAATTTGACTGGAAACTGTTGCTGCTTTTAAGCAGCAATAGTTTCCAGTCAAATTATTTTCAAAATATTCAACAGCTATCCTATCAAAACACACTATTAAAAGATCATAGGAGTTATCTTAATCTAATATAGCCAGAAATATCAACATACACACAAACACACAGTGTCACACATACACAGGATTTCTCATTATAAAGGGACTTTTTGAGGGTTTTTAGCCCCAAAATCTAGATTGGGAACAGTATATTGTCTACGAGTGGCTCTGGGAACCGTATATTGTCTAAGAGTGGCTCAGTGTTTTTCAGGATGCAACCCAGATATGAATTTCATTACAGCAGCACATTTTTTGTTGAATATTTTGAAAATAATTTGACTGGAAACTGTTGCAGCAATAGTTTCCAGTCAAATTATTTTCAAAATATTCAACAGCTATCATGCAAAGTTGAGCTTGAGACACCAACATTTATTTGTTGAGGGCCACCCCCACCTCACCACCCCCACCTTTAGATAACAAGCTAAACCCTGCACATATACACATACACTAATTTAATTTAAATTTACCATAGCTGATCATATCGCCATAGCAACAGGAGGAATCCTCATTATTTTCACTTGATAATGCGCAACATAAGAGGCCTCGCGATACGAAAGAGCTGTCGGACAGTCAATAATATTTTACCGTGACTCAGCGCAAAGTTGGGATCATCTAACATTGGGCGATATAAAATTGCCACGCTTCTAAATGATCACCATAGCAACAGGAATTCATTATTTTCACTCGATGACGAGCCAACACAAGAGGCCTCACGATACGAGGGCAAAGTTGGAATCATCTAACGTTGGGCGATATAAAATTGCTATGCTTCTAAATGATTCTGGTACTATCAATGTGAAAATGTAAAATATTCGTACCTTGAACCAAAGAAATCAGTAACTTTCGGCGCTGGCTTTAGACGAACTTCTGTCAGTGTCTCATGTTTTTTCCCCGGCATGTGGCTAACAAGAGCCGCTTCGCCCATATTCCCTATGTCAAATGACTTATTACAAACACTACATTGGGCACGCGAGTTTGATGTGTTGTCCGGTAAAATCCAATCCTTATATTTATCATTAGTTTCCCAAACACTAGCATATTTGCACTTTCCCATCTTTACTGTATCACAAAAAACGGCAATCTCACAAATTATTTCATTGTTTCGGCTTCTAACACTCTGTACTATTTGACAGACAACTGCTGATTCACTGTTTTATTGCGTTGTACTTGAACATGTTCAGAACCTGTATTGCTCAACAACCGCGAGATGTTCCCGGTAATAGGTGGTTTTCTATTGCAAGACGAGACCGGGACCCAATCCAATTAAATTCTGGCAAGATCGGCGGAAATGCGAGATTTTGTTCGTAAACAAAAAGATTGCGGTCGGAAAAATTAGGATTGCCGATATTTTAATTTTCCATACATTTTCCATAGCAGTTGGCCCAAAATTGGAATTTCCATACTTTTTCCAGCCCTGGAAAAGGCTTTCCTAATTTTCCATACTTTTTCCAGACTTCCATACATACGTATGAACCATGGGTCTAATGGGAACCACTGCCACTTTGTTTAGGGGGGGGGGGGGGGTCCCAAGCAGCATTTTGGGGGTATATACAGCCACCATGAAAAGGACCCGTATGAGAATACCTGTTTACTTCCATTTTCAAGTACTTAATTTTTCTAAGCATATTTCAAATTCAAACACTTTCAAGGACTGATGACAAGATTCAAGTACGTGTTGTTGTTGTGTGAGGATAATGATCAACTAATTATGAGCGCCCACAGCAGACTGAGCAGTGGTAAATGGTTTGCTTTGTGAACGAACTGTGGGGCTTTGGAGAGGATTATTCAAGATTCAAGATTCTTTATTTCCATATCGGTAAATAATTCAACAATTCAATACAGTAGTATTATGTAGTAGGCCTATGCAAACATCGAATCACAGGCATTTGCAGTTTACCCTCGTATTTCATATCATTAGCATATTTCATATACTACTATATATATATACTATGGGTACCGAAGTTCGTGAATCTAAGCAAGTAATGCACTCGTGAAAGAAAACTCTTAAACAGATCTGCGCAAACATTTAACACAATGTAAAATACCACTTCCGAATACAAATGCAAAAATTTCAGCACAAAACTAATTTTTAAACAAATTCCAAGCATTTGAACTGATCCACCTCACCAGGTTATGTGTGAAATAGCGGTACCGAATTTCGTGAATTGGTGATTATGCATCTTCAGCTGTCTGGTACATGCTTATAAATCCTTAAATATCACGGTATTGGTTTGTTGAATGTTTCAACTGCTAATTTTTCCCGTTTTAACCCATAAATTAGTCCTACAAATGAATGTATAAACTATAAAAGCAGTTGATACATTTGAAGAGAAGAAAAAACCCCAAATGGATGCCGCTTTCGTTAGGTAGTGATGTCACATGAAATTCATAAATATTAATGAGCTGAAGAAATGAACTAACGTTAGGTTCGTTAAAACATGTTCAGCAGGCATAAAGGGACGAATAAAAAAATGTATATCGTTAAAAAAAACCATGTGTGCACTTTATGTTAATTTTGACATTTTGGTAAATCATTGATAAGCACCCACCCCTTCCTCTAGAGCCTCTCCAATAAAATTTAGACGTGCTACTGTCAATCAGTCTAATCCAACGCGCCGGGAAAATGTAACCAAAGCAGGTGGTAACTTTGGATTGTGAAAATTCCTCATTTTAGGTGCTAAATAAGCGCAAGTAAGTAATCTAAAAAAGTGCATTAAGGAATCTTGCAATTTTTATCACTACCATCAGTCATTGTATGAAAAGTTTCTTGTTTTGACCGTATTTTACTCAAAACTTTGTCAAAAGGTTCAGAACTGTCAATCAAAAAGTGGCTACTGTGTAGATGCATTCCATGCAACGTTACATCATAGAACGAGAGCGATAAAAACAAATTCACGAATTTCGGTACTCACGAATTTAAGCAACTCGACTATAATACATTATATATATATATATATATATATATATATATATATATATATATATATATATATATATATATATATATATATATATATAGTAGTATATGAAATATGCCAAGAATATGAAATACGAGCTGGTAAACTTCAAATGCCTGTGATTGAATCACGGAAACAAAAGACATGTTAATGTGTATTACAATATTAAAATAAAATACGAATTTTAGACATTGACAACTAAATACACACTATGATAGCTAAAATATCTTGCTAATGCAAAGTAATTTATTGCCAGGAATCATACAGTTTGTTTAAAATACCCACTTTTTTAAAACGTTGACACACCTCTTCTTGTTGTGTTAAGTAAATCCCGTCTATCAGACCGTAAGCCCTTGAGACGACCCTCCTTCTGAAGTTGATTCATAATCCTATATTTATCAGTTTAACAGATTCTGAGATCTATAGATCAGCATACACATCGTAGCAAAACAGTTATTATTATATGTAATAAGTATACTGTAGCATGCTTGCTAGTGGCATTGAGCATGATATGGAAGTGTCATTTACAAAAAATGATAAAGAGAAGGCAAACATCCTAGCCAGCTACTTCAGATCAGTATTTACAATAGAACCTGACGATGATTCCCCAACTATTCCTTGTAGAGCTCACGTGCCAATGGGTACATTAAAGAGCACACCTGAAATAGTAAGAAAAAAACTTGTGAATCTCAACACTTCTAAGTCACCCGGGCCTGATAAATTCCATCCAAGATTCCTTTTGAACTGGGCTATGAACTAAGCCTGTCACTATCAATTCTTTTTCATAAATCACTAAGCCTGGGAACATTACCACAATGCTGGTTAAATGCAAACATCACACCAATTTTAAAAAAGGAGATAAAACCAAAATCAGACAATTACCGTCCAATTAGCTTAACATCTGTTGTTTGTAAAATAATGGAATCTGTTATTAAAGACACGATTATGGAACATCTTAGGATTAATAATATGCTATCAGAAAAACAGTATGGTTTTATAAGCGGCCGATCAACAGTTCTCCAACTTTTTACTGTTCTTGAAAAATGGCTACTGACTCTGAACAAGGGGGTTATGATTGATGTGATTTACTGTGACTTCATGAAAGCATTTGATAAGGTTCCACATAAACGTCTAATTAAAAAACTAACTGCATACAGCATAGAAGGTAATTTGTTAAACTGGATCCAATCCTTTCTAACCGGAAGGCAGCAACAAGTAGTTATAAATGGAATCATATCTAAACCAACAGACGTAACAAGCGGTATACCACAGGGCTCAGTTTTAGGGCCATTACTGTTTATAATTTACATCAATGATCTTCCCGATGTAATCAGTAGTGGGTCTGAGATCTTTTTATTTGTAGGTGACACTAAACTCTTTCGATCAATCTTCAACCCAAAAGATTGCGACACCCTGCAAAATGATATTAACTCTATGTGTTCATGGACTGAAAATTCATTATTGAGGTTCCACCCAGATAAATGCAAAAGTATGCGAATATCAACAAAAAAACCATCTCTACACACGTATACAATGGAATCTAATAACCATACTCTAGCCCATTCATCTAGTGAAAAAGATATAGGTGGCATAATAGACGATAAACTATGCTTCGATGAACATATAAATGAAAAAATAAGCAAATCTAATCAAATAATGGGACTGATTAGGAGAACATTTGACTATCTAAATAAAGAAAACTTTAAACATCTCTACAAATCTCTTGTTAGGCCACATATTGAATACGTTAATGTGGTTTGGGCTCCATATCTGAAAAAGCAAATAAACGCAATCGAAAATGTCCAAAGACGGGCAACCAAACTTGTTCCTGGTATGCGTAATCTACCATATCATGTACGCCTCCAAAAGTTAAAGTTACCAACATTAGCATTTAGAAGATTGCGTGGCGACATGATCGAGTTATATAAAATTCTTAGCAATAAATATGACCAAGTTACTGCAGACCTTATTGAGCGACAAGACACAAATAGCATAACTCGAGGCTACAGCCTGAAAATTAAGAAAATAAGACCAAGACTCAATATACGAAAGTTTTCTTTCCCGTTGTGCTGTACTGATCAATGGAATAAACTACCCGAATCCGTTATCTGCACCCCCTCAGTGAATTCTTTCAAAGCTAGACTAGACAAGCTATGGGAAAGTCATCCATTGCACTATAACTATGATTGTGAACCCATCTGTAATATTTATACTCCAGAATCATTATAACATGGCCAATGTACAATTGTTAATAACAACTTAATAACATTAAAATGAACCATAAATATATGCAGCCCATTCCTGACGTTAGAGGCTTGTTGACGCCTGCTGTCAGTAGAGGATTCATGTAAGTTCGTGTAAATTTACCGCACTCATATATTAATCTATGTGCAGCGAAAAATAGAAGCAAATTGTTTGTGTACATGTAATTATCAGAGTGCCGTTAAGTAGTTTCATTTTCTAGTCCCTTGCTTTGTGCACAAGTTCATTAGCGCATTGTTGATGTTCATATTGTTCATATTGTTAGTACGGTGTGGTTACTTTATCTCAATGGCTTGTTTGCATGAATCCTGGTTGTTTCGTCCCGATTTCCGTTCTCACGCTGAGTCATTTTGCATCATTGCACGTTTGCCCTGGGATTTTTCTCCCATAATTCCAATTACCATGGGTTATTTCACACTGCTTGCACTCACCATTATTTTTGCAGCTCGTCTTTGGTGCAGTACATAACATAATTCTCTGGACATTCGCTCAAGTTTAAATAGCTTCTGTGATGGAGCCTCATGTGTAACAATTATCTTACTGGGATCCAGAATCGCATGTGTGCAGTTTTCGTCATCTGTTTCAAGGACAATTTGCTTCAAGCAGCTGCATATCTTGTTAATTAGCATGTTTCTAGCAGAGTGCAGCTCTGGGCATGCAAGAAGGAAGTGTACCACAGTTTGACATAATGGACAAATCGTTGGCCCCCTTCTATTCCATGTCGTGCCACCAAGCAAATGATATCTTTGCACTAATAATGTAGCTTGAATGGTGGCTCTACATGCTGAAATCTTATCCATTTTGTAGCTTTCCCACAGTGTGTGCACTTTTCCCACTTCACAGGAATTTATTTTGAGGTACTGCAGTGTTTTCTTCTCAGCAGCGTCTTCTTTTAGTTTCCTGTACCAGTAGGCATGAACCTGAGCTGACACCAGTTCTTGTTCTTTCCACTTCACTTTGCTCGGTAACTCTTTGAAAAGGCTATATGCTGAGGGCAAACTATACATATTGAGGATTTGCTTCGTTTTCACCACCAAACTGTGTGATGTTTCTTACTTAATAGCCAATGGCCTCTCAATTAAATCCTTCTCTGCATAACCTTCTCTACGCAGCGTATTCAGGAAAAACGTCAGAATCCTTTTCTGTAGTTGACCTTCAAGTGGTAGGGCTACAAGCAGCAAATAGGCGGCCACATTCGCAGAAGCAGTTGGCAAGTGCTGTATTCCCTTAAGACGTGCTCTATAGAATTCCTTGAGCTTGTCCACATCTGCTGATTTAAAAATCAACCCTTCCAACCAATGCAGAAGAACTGGGGTGATGTAAATATCCCAGATATGTTTTGATGTAACATGATTCAGCCCATTTAGCCCATGTAGCCCAGCACCCATCAAGGAATAGGCAGCTCGTCTTGCTGAATTTATTCTGCACTCTATTGTCTCCTGATTTATACAAGCCAAGTTTCTCACGATACCAAGGTATTTTTCCTGCTTTGTGGTATCCAGTACCTTTCCATTAAAATATATGCTCGCAGGCAATGAGCCTTTAACTGCCATGGTAGTGGTCTTATAACTGCTGAAAAGGTATTGTTCATTGGCTTAATTTAGCTGGGCTTCATTAATCAGCTGCTGCATGGCACTTGTTATACTTGCAACAAGTACTAAATAGTCTGCACACATAACCACACCACTCGGAATTGTACCAATTCGATATGTTGCTGGATGAGTCTCATAATTATCTAGTACGTTATTACTTCTGCTGTGGATTTCTTGACCCTCATTAAATGCTCTTGAGCAATTTCCTTTCCATTTAATTGCTGCACAAATACCTGTGTACATACTATCATGTATGGTCCATAGCTTGCCATTGATACCTTGAGAGTACACAGTAGTTAGAAGTGCATGGTCTACAATGTCGAAAGCCTTACTCACATCCATGAATGTAGTGTACTCTGGTGAGTCCTGTTATCCATGGTTCAGCAATAGTTTCACTTAATATGAAGACGGCATTTGTTGATGAGCACTTTTCAGTGAAACCAAATATGAGTTTGCTCTTTGACTGATTCAGTAGTGGCCTGATGCGTTTGACAATCTCCTTCTCAACAACCTTTCCTAGGATAGAGCTAACAGTAATCCGTCTGTAGCTATCTGGGTATCGAACTGACTTGCCTTTCTTCAGCACCGGAGTCACCAGGCCAATTTTCATTGAATCTGGAACCTTTCCAGTAGTTAGCACATCATTGATAATCATATTTAGGATCAGAATGACCCCATGTGCTGCATACTGCACATGTTCTATGAATACATATCATCATCATCATAGGACTTACGCCTAAGGCTCTTTGTTAGTCTATATTCGGAATATCGTCAGAACATGTACATCTTCTTCTCTTATTGTAAATTACTGCATATAAGGAGATCCGTTGCTAAAGTTACCCAGAAGCAATTCATAGTTTCCCACATCCTGGCATTTTGAGATTGGCTGCCATTAAAGTTGGGGCAAACTTATTACATGCTAAAGAGGATTGACTGCCCCTAGCATCGCATTGTTTGCATTTTCCATGAAGCTCAAACCATAAAATTCTGTATCTTAGAATCTGTAATAACCCCGCCTGGTATCAGAAAACATCAAATCATGACTGAATTTTGCAAGATAGTAAAGAAAATGTAATTAAGGTTTCATGGCACATTGCTCGTAATGTTAAATTAGCCACTCCAAAAATGGCGTCGCCCCCCCCCCCCCCCCCCATTGTATTAAAGAAAATTTTATTGTGATGACGTCATTGTGATTCTATGAATACATATCATCATCATAGGACTTACGCCTAAGGCTTTTTGTTAGTCCAGGCTGTTAGCAAATACTTTGCGATGCTTAAAGAGAGCCTGGAAAGAGGCCAATGTCTCTGCTTCCACATCCACATTTTGTGGTAGCATGAAGCGACAGTAGCGTAGCGAAGGAATCTTGGATATCGATAAACACAGAACATGAACACAACGGCAATAAGACCAACTACGGCCTCCACAAGTCAACAAGTCACCAAATGCTAGGCGCAGCAGGGTGTAACCATGAGTATAGGCGGAACATCGCAGCATTTCCACAAATCAGTGTTAACCCCTGCCACTCCGATGTCAGAATTCCAGAATTTCAAACTAAATTAATAGATGATCTGGTTTCATTTTCCGGTAAATTTGGTGAATGATGCTGCTGTCGTAGACAGGAACATCAAAACCCAAATTGTTGGAAAATGTACACTTGTTTCTTTGTTATTGACACAGCAAAAGATAGAATATTGACAACAGAGCGGCAACGCTTTCGAGGAGCCTTAATTAAGCAACACCAGTCAAATCATTCGAGATCAAACTAGAAATCGACTTCAAGGAAAGAACTTTTAAATTAGACTGAACAAGCTATACTACAACAAAAACAATGAAGCATTAACACGCCAATGGCTTTTGTCTCGTAAAATGATGATGATGATCATGATGGAGAGGAATTTGCTCTTACTTTAACGCTTAATTGCGCCAAGTAGACTGTAAGCTTTCTTTACAACTGTATTGATATGCATATTAAAGCTGAGCTTCTCATCTACATGTATCCTTTTCACAGTCTGTTGAAGCACTAGCACATGTATGATGCTCAGTAAATGATCTGATCTACCTGGCTGTATCCGATCACAGGTGCGACTAGTTACTGAGGATAGCCTTTTACACAGATAAATCTAATCACCACGTGACAATATCACTCTCCAGGAAGCCCTTGAACAACTCAAGAAGTAGAATGAAATGTTCAGAATGGGGTTCAATGCGAAGAAATGTCAGATCATTAGTATTCTGAATAAATCAACCCATCTATACTCGCTGGACAATCATATATTAGAATAGGTTAACCACAGTCGCTACTTAGGAATCACACTTTCAGAGGACTTGAAATGGAGATCACATGTCAACAATGTTCCAAAAAGGCCAGCTCAATACACGGTTTCCTCTGCCACAATCTGATATTCTGTTCCCTACATGCATAAAAACTGTGTATTATTCACTGGCTAGATCAGGCATGGAATATTGCCCCTGCAGTGTGGGACCCATACCTCCAATCAGACATCGATAACATAAAGCTCATACAAAGGCGTGCAGTCCGCTTCGTCTGCAACAACTATACCTCACATGAGCCTGGATACATTACCAAATCGATGACTGATATGAATGTTTGACCCCTACAAAAATGCAGAAAGGAAATACGACTTACACAATTCTTCAAGGTGTCCAAGGGACTAGTACCCGCTCTTCCATCAGACCCGTATCTTACACCGATCCATAGGAAAACATTGATTAAACTCAGATACTTTGAAACTAAAAACATGGTAGACTACTTTGCACGAAACAACAGACGGTGCTTAAAACATATGATAATAAAATGGGCATGTACAATCATTCATTCTTTGTGCAGACTACAGTAGATTGGAACGAGCTGGAAATTTCTGCTGTCTGTGCGTCATCAGTGGAGGATTTCTAATCTAGACTCCAAGCTACAAACCCATAGAGAGTACCCGCTCTCAAACCCGTTGACGCTATGCCAGAATTGGTTTCTGTCAATGTATCATATTAAGATCAAGACCAAGATCTGTCATGGAATACTGGCGTGCTTGGTTAGTGCTACCTAGATGAAGTACATGAATCTTCGTTGGATTGAAACGAAGTTGCCAGTCTACCGACTACTTGTAAGTTAGTTCAACATTCCGCTGGATCTCAGATGTATGAGCATTCCCAATTATGTTCATGTAATCCACGAAAACTTTGCAGATGTATTCGATAGCTTCTGGTAGGTCATTGATGAAGAATGCAAACAAGGCATGCCGAAGTACACTACCTTGTGGAACACAACTGGTTGCATTCTTTTAATCTGACAATGGTGTCCCTAATTGAACCCATTGTTTCCTGTTGTTTAGAAATCCTATCCATCTTGTGATTTTATTACCGATGCCATAATCTAATCATTTTCACAGTAGTTGGAAATGTGGCACCATGTCAAAAGCTTTTTGAAGTCTAAATAAATTTTCTAGCAATTTGGCCACTATTACAAGATATTGCAGTAACTGGGTCTTACAAGAGCTGTTGGGCCTAAACCATGCTTGCATGCTGATAGCAGGTTACATTGTTCAAAGTGGTCCATGACAGTATCTCCTACCAATGATTCTAATAGCTTACATAGTATGCACATAAAACTAGCTGGTCGATAGTTACCTGTGTCACTTTTAGGGCCCTCTTATAGATGTAGGTCACATTTGCTATTCCTCATATCCCTGGGAGTATTCCTTCCTCCAAGGATTTGTTAAATAAAATGCTGACCTGCAGACTAAGTTCCTTGGCTGTTTCGGACAGAACATTAGATCTTGTCCTTTACTTTTGTTTGTGTTTAATTTGCTAATTTATTTTTCTTCAGCTTGAGGAGTAATCAAACTATCTGCCAAGGGTTTGCCATCGTTTCTCGGTGAAAGTTCTAATGTGTCATCTCAGTTATCCTTCTTAAATTTTCTGTAAGCTTTGCGTTAATCTTTGATCATTTCATGTGCACTTTTGTTTATTCAAATTTGCTTTTTCCTTTTAGAATTAGATGAGCATAGGAATGTTTTTAATAATAGTATCTTTGAGTTTTTCATATCGGAAACCACTTACTTCTTGTGTATCAAGGTCATTCATTAGCATCCACTCTACTTGACTGAGCTCCTTTCTCATCCTTTCATAGTGTCCTTTGTTAGAAATGATTTGGCCACGTGTTGCTCTGTAGTGTCTTTAAGAAGTTGTGGGTGTATGTCAACTTTCAGAGCGGCATGATCGCTCACCCCAGAGTTGTTTCATGCACTATCTCAGAGATAGTCAATACTGTTAGTTGGTCCACATCCAGTGTGTTTGATTGCTGATTTTCACTGTGGCGGGTACTATTGTGAACCATTTGTTGTAGGAAATTGTCCTGAAGTACAGATATGCTTTGCTAAGCACACAATTACCTATGCCAGTTGTCCAGTCTATACACAGGAAGTTAACATCTATTACCATGTATGTTACCTTTCCAGGTGAATTTTCCTGTACACATTGGTGTTGGTGCTCTATTAAAGTGGATGATTGAACATTCAATCTTGACTAAAACACCGCATTTGACCACAATGTGTAAAACAATGCAGGGTTTGGGAAAGCTTACATGGATTGCGTGTGCGCTGTCACCCCTACACAACTGGTATCAATATCGGTTGGTCTCAGGCATTCCATTCAATGAAGGGGGGGGGGGGGGGAGGGGGGAGGGGGGCATGCAAATAATGGGTTTCAGAATTCTTCTGTTGAAGTGCTGTAGACAGATAGTTTTACCCTATTGTTGTTCCACATCCACGTTGTTCACATGGTTATAAAATGTTTTTCGCTAACACAATGTATTAAATTGATTTCGCAATTTCCTCTTTTATATAGGATCACCACCCAGACTGACAGAATCACTGTTCAATGACGTTCCGAGACACATATCCATACACCGTTGGGGTATTTCTAAAATCATTTGTAACATATTTGCAGACAGTCAATATAGCGAACCAGGTAGCCAGCGACAGCACCACTAACAGCTGTGACACAGGTTGTTAGAACAGGTGGCCAACTATGCTGCACAGCAAGGTCTAGTCTGCACATATCTGTACCATTCACCTGCTTCTAGATACTTAGCCTGATACTGCTGACATCACTGACGATTGGCAATCTGATCCACTCATCTCCATATCTCTGCCCCCATGCCGCCCTGTCCTGCACTGTCCGTTTCCATCTCTCTCCACTCTTCCCTGTCCATCCTTTGATGTTGGCAATCCATTGCTTTCCTTGCCGTCCTCTTGCTATTTTACCGTCAATATTCCCTTATATTACCTTCATTACTAGATGCATTACCTGTTTAGATATATATTTCTTATAGTGTTCAGCTTTGTCATCTTCGAGACACTGCCATCTACTATTCACACTATCGGAGTGTATTCACAACTGAGTTCTCGGTACAGGCCTGACACTCAGAGTGAGTTCTTTTACATCCACCATGGTGCAAACACCACACGAGACAGGACCGATGGCTTTATGCCCCTCTTGTGAATTATGTATGGAGCGGCATAGGTTTTTACAACGTCATTGCATGCATGAACATGGGATTGAACTAGGTTTCTTTGGATTGGATTTCCAAGCATGCATGGCAAGCAGCCCTAACCAACTTGACCAATGCGCCACATGATGTTTCCTCTCAGTATCTTTTGTAGTGCTTGAATGAGTTTTGCTTTTGCCGTCTTTGTGGTAGCCAGTACAGATAAATCCTGGTGCATTTTATTGGGTCATCTCAATCTTTTCAATTTGTTTCTTCAATTGAGAGTCCCAGATCGTACATCCATATTCCGACTTTGCTCTGACAAATGATTTGCATAATATGGTCTTTTAACATTTTCGGTGCATATTTCAGATTGCTTTTAATGACCATTCAATCTGGAAATAATCTTGTTAATGCCAGTGTGCCATTTCACGGAGTTTGAAAATGGCAGGCCGAGTTATGGACATAATTTGACCAATGTGATGATTAATTTTTAGAAGTAGGACAATGACTTAGCTTTCTGGGTTGAGCATAAACCAGTTTCAAAATATTCAGAATCTGTCATATATGTGATGATATTAAGTTCTTTAAATGTTTTCGTTTTACTTTGGAGCAATACGTTTCCGAAGTCGTTTGTTTTTGTCTGCCATATTCGTGCAACTATTATTACCTTATGCTATGCAATATTACAAATACTATTCACGAAAATAACATAAGCATAACATATTTCAGAGAAAAATTATATTAGAAAAACATAGATCTATGGTAAAAGTTTTCGAAACATAAACATTCTACATAATTAATAACATAAGGGAACAGCAATTATTTCAACAAAATGATAGTTAATCATAGCATCCAGCAAATGAATTAGCAGCTTTGTGTCAAATACTTGAATATTTGTTAAATTGGAAATTCGTTGAATGCATCAAATCAGAGCCTTTCATAACAGACTTTTACCACCTTCCTGATGATCCTAGCTTATCTGGTTGTGACTTTCACTAACAAGTCACGTAATTTGATTATGATGCCTGATATTTGAGTGGCAGATCGAATCCAGTTCACTTCAGGCTGAGAATAATTTAGGTACATTTCTCAAGACAGGAACTCAGTAGTGGCTGATGTCCTTGAAAGTACAGCTTCATAATTCTGGAGTAGACTGATGTTATTCTCTCTGTTAATTTGTGGACCAAATTCCAGGTTGATAAGCACCTCGCCATGAGTGTTGCAATATAGAGGTATTCAATCTGTTAGTCAAGTATATGACGTCATAATCAAATACGTCACAGGTAGGTGGATGTCACAATTAAAATACATCATGAATGGTGTATCTAAATCAGTCATAAACGCCAAGTTGTATGAATTACATATCTTTACTATTTAATAACCATTCTGTTGGAATATTTTGAAACTAGTTTCACTGGGCACCCAGTCAATTTAGTTTTAAAATATTCAACAGGCTATCTGTATAGTTTTCTGGAAATTGAGATTCCGGGAAATCAGCGTTCGAGCGATCCCAACATGGGCAAAGCATGGGTGGAACTAAGCTAGAGATTGGTGCGGCATAGCTAAAACTGGATTCATCCATTAGAATGATATCCATTGTCTTCCTATTCTGCCAGGACAATGCCTTCCTTGCTTCATCATCATGTTCCATGTCACTGATCTTATCATATAAGATATGTGTGAAGTATTCAAATAGATGGATGCGCAGAACATCTTCACCAAATGTGGTGCAGGTCATCGTTGGTGGCATCATAGTCTCATTTGACTAAAATTTATTCATTGCCATTATTATTTAACAATTCCGCTTATGATTTCAATCAAAGCCAACAGAAATGGTGGCATCATAGTCTCATTTGGCTAAATAATTTCCATTGCCATTATTATTCCACAATTCCTCTTCTGATTTCAATCAAGTCAACAGAGCTGGTCTCTACTATGCACAGATACAATCTATATTATCCGCAATATACATTTTGGGAATTTGTCCTATTTCCCATGATCTTCGACGTAAAATATAGTTTTGGAATTAAAATATTTGCAACATTGTTATGGTTAAAGTTTTTCATTGGTCATATTAATCAACAATGACTCTTCAGAATTCAGTGAAACTTAACAGACATATGCTGTGCAATGTAGATACAATCTACATCATTCACATGATAATTGGGGGGGGGGGCTTTTCTAATTTGTTTCGCATTTTTTGAATATTTGGTTAACAATTATGTGATCAACGGTGTTGATGTCGAAGAATTGTCGAATCCTTATGGAAATTGTATTTCAAATAATAACTAAATGTAATTACGTATCTGAAAATACTTCCACTAGAATATTAAAATTGAATAATACATCCATAGGGGCGAGACATATTAAACAGTAGCGTTCTTGTACTTTTTTGCACAGGTGGTATCACATCATGTGAAAACTATGAAAGGAGCTGGGAGAGTGATTACTCTGTTCCCAGATCATATATACCATTGACGTGATGTGTAATTCACTTGTCCAGACCAAAGGCAATCCAAATGCTCATACATTGAACAAGTGATGAGATAGCGGAACATCTCATTGAGGATGGACAGTACATGCATGCCGACAGTGTGCACCATAAACTTGGCACATCCGTCCATAATACCATCTTGCAAATGAATTATCATCCTGGTGTTTGGTTCCTCATGGTCACATAGCACCATTGTCGGATCACTTTATCGAGGAATGGAAGTAGCAAAAGATCCAATGATGTAATACTTGCCTCCAGGGCACTCTGTGCATGCTAGTAATCTTCCTGGAGCGGAAGGTTCATTTTTGTTGGTATGGGTTATGTAAGAAGTCAGACTAGTTTCTGGGGAACTTCTTTTCACTGTACATTCCTCCAAACACCTTGTCATCGATTTCCTCTTGTCAATTCTCTAATACTACTGGCGATGTGTTAGACGGTAAATCAAGCAATGATCTAACCATTCACAACTCTCCATGTGCTGTGTGCTAATATACAAATACGGGAAGAGTAACAATACATTTGAAAACTGAAAGCTTTCCTGCTGGTATCCTCTTGAACTTTGATCCGGGGCATCTGATGAGTGAAAGAGCATTTTTCTATATGGCCTCACATTAAATTGTACGTCTGTTATCATGTCTTTGTAACATTTGGCATACAGATCTGTCCCTAGCCCATGCATTTTAGTTCCGTGCTCAGCACAGACTCGTTCAATAACTGCGCCAGTAACACGCCCCTGTCACAGGTGGCTTTACCCAGACTAACAGCATGCTCCCTGCATGGAACATTTCTTTTCGGGAGGAAGACTGTATTTAATTCCGTTTGAGAGATAGTCCTCTTCAAACCCATTCAGTAACCTTGCTAACCCCTTCCTTAATGTTAATGGATAGTTAGGTAGACTGACTGTCCCTCCAGTCTTTGATCACTTCCTTGTTCTACTCATGCACTCGGTCGACTGTTATGGTCGAGAACTTGTTGATGGTTTTGTAGACAACTCAGCGGCCATGTTCTAACAAACTCTAAGAATGGAAGTGGCCAGGTGGATAAACTATATATGCCACGACTTGGTATCTGGTTAGGTATTGGGAGCCACCATGTATAGATGTGCTGAACTAATGAGAGTAACACTAGAACCAATGCCTTCATGCTTTCCATAAAGGAACATTTTCGTCATGGTGTGGTCTGATAAAGATGAGATCCATGAGCTCTATATTCAGAACTGTATCCCAATCCTGAAACGTTGGGTTTATCAGGACCATTCCTTGTCTCCATGCCTCATTGGCTTCATCATTGTGTCATCCATCAGCGCATAGGACAGCATGTTGCTGGAGGTTGAGAGCGAGAGCTGTTCTTGTGAGATCTGTGTCCTTTAGAAGTGTCTTGCGACTGATGAAAGCAGGGATTTCCTAAGTTTTTTAGGGTAAATTCCCATCAAAATGCAACTGGAACCCCAAAAGCTAGTGGCAGTCACTCCCATGAGACCACTGAAAATGTTGTACGATTATTAAATACTAATAAGTTTTATATGTTTTTGTGCCAAATTATCAACAAAATCTAGCATGGGACTCACTTAATTCATAACTTAAGTCCCTGGTAACTTCTAATTTAGCATGGATGAGAAAAACTGCATTGGAACCCCATATTTTCGGTTTGGGACCCCAAATTTCAGCTTGGGTTTACCAGAGTTCAGGGGGCCTGTCCCTGGGACCTCGACAATTTAGACAACATGGGAAAGACTGGATGAGACACTATCCGCGTGTGGCAGCATTGAACAAGCCTATAGAATATCGGAACTTAATTGAGTGCTAGCTTGATTTTGGATTTTCTTCAATAGCTCTCCTTGAAGCATATTAATGAATCTTATGGAACATGGGAGGAGCAGCGTTTTGGGGCCAGTCCATGTATCCTTTCATCTGCCCATCAGTAGAGCTTAAGTTATTGAAGAAAGATTGAAGTTAGAAAGGATGTTCACATGTCCTGTAAATTAACAGATGGAAAGACAGGTGAATGTATGTGTATTGAATGGAAAAAGAGTCCCCACCTGGAACATGTGGGACATAGGCATTTCAATATCAGAATATTAGTGGAGTCTTTAATGGTAAAAAATCCAAGATGGCCACCAATACGTTATTTCCGACAGTTTTGAATCAATCCCCCAATCGGTTTCTGAGATTTTTACAAACATTAAAAAAAATCGACCAAAATCCAAGATGGCCACCGGCCAAATTGGCCAATAGGCTTCCTTTTAAGAAACGTGTATCTCTCTGCCCTAAGGATGCTTTCTGCCAAATATAATTGAAATTGGGCCAGTTGTTCTCGAGAATTTATTTTAAATTTCCCATTGCTTTAGTATGAGTTTTTGGCAGGAAAATGATCCCAGTCGCCAAACCGTTTTTCTGACACTTTTGAAAGTAGAAATTTGAAATCGGATACCCAAAATCATATATAAAATCAATTCCGCCTTCAAAATCCATCAGATAAGAAAAAACCCAATATGGCCACCAAACATGCTACAATTTGATTGGTCCACGGCGGCTATGTCCTTTAAGGTATTAACTTCCCTTGAACAAACTTTAATGGACCGTTTGTCCCTAGTCATATCGCCTAAGTTTTGGCCATTCAGCGGTTCTGGGGGTCGTTTTCGCAAAAAGTAATTCCTCCAAGATAGCTGCTGAACCATTTGACCAATCAAGTTCCCTTGAACAAACTTCGTTCGGCACTTGACCTAGATGATATTTCATGAGTTCCAAAATGGTTCCCCAGTCGTTTCGAAGATTTTTAAAGGCGTTTCTAAAAATTGGCCAAAATTCAACATGGACACCAGCCAAATTGGTCGATTGGAAATGAGCATAACACTTTGGGGCATTGACAAGTGCAAAAGCAGAATCTTGGGTTCCATTCTCTGCAGACATCGGAACTCGCCATGTAAATAGAAATATTTCGTTCCAGTCCGTTTGGAAGTTGTGGATTCATGTTTCTAAAATCTCCCTGAAAATCAGGATGCAGCTCTATGATGCTTTGTGTGTTTCTATACAATTGCAACAGTCAGAAGCTCCAAAAGGACTCTTGAACAAACTTGATGCATGCCACCGCAAACATCTGCAAGTCACTACAAATCATCGATGCCCACACACCCTAATACCAAATGCAGCACTCTACAAACTCTGTAACACCGAGCCATTATATGTGAGGGTAGCGCAATAGCGATGGTCTATGTTCAGACATGTTCTTCGAAAACCAGAAAATACCTACTTAGAAAGCACTAAAGTTTGCAGTCATAGGTGCCAACAGGTATCAGGTATGATATAAAAGATGTGACGAAATCAATTTGCTAAGCGTTTTGTGATCAAGCCTCAAAGAACGTACTCTAGGTCAGCGAGTAGGATCACTAAAGATGAGAAAGAACCTCAAGGAGTGGACAACACAGGTGAGAAGGTAAACAATTAAGAGGTCCAAGGGGCCTGTGTTCCTCACCTGGAGTCATTGGCCACTGGAACAACCGAACAAAACCAGATGAACACTGGAAAAAGATGGCCACCAGTCAAATTGGATGATCAGCTTCCTTTGAGCAAACTTAGATCCCTATGACATACGGATGCTTCCTGCCAAATATCATTGAAATTGGCCTAAGCGGTTCTCTATAAGACATCTTGAATTTGCCATTGCTTTAGTATGGTAGTTTTTGGCAGGAAAAAGATCCAAGATGGCCACCAAAACGTTAATCTGACAGCTTCAAAACTGGAAATTTGAAATCAGAAAACCCAT
This sequence comes from Chaetoderma sp. LZ-2023a, assembly GCA_034401795.1. Taxonomy (NCBI): domain Eukaryota; kingdom Metazoa; phylum Mollusca; class Caudofoveata; order Chaetodermatida; family Chaetodermatidae; genus Chaetoderma; species Chaetoderma sp. LZ-2023a. Next base: position 18,865,327 of record CM067364.1, read on the forward strand.
ATCATACCAATTTTGCCTTTAAAATCCATAAAATAAAACAAGAGGCCCAAAGGGGCCTATATCGCTCACCTGGAATCATTGGCCACTGACCTAACCCCCCCCCCCCACAGACACCCCCCCCCCCTTGTGGGTTGGTCTGTTGTTTTATTAACCACTATAAAACATACTTACCATTCAATCACTACTTGCTAAATCAATTATCTGCATTTACCTTTCAGAATAAAGATTTTTATGCCTGCATACACACCTCCCCATGCCTATTCCTATTAATATGGACCCTCAACCAGGCTACTGGTTAAGTCCATCTCCAGCCTGTTGACAGATATAGACTGGCACCAGTCTATACTTACCCCATAGTGACGTTTGTCACTAAGCGCCCTTGCACATGCGCACTGGAGCCCAAATAGGAAACAGATTCACTTTTCTAAATTTAAGTGCTAAATATTAAAGGCCAATTCTCAAATCTTACCACGCGGGGTGGCTGAGGCCGGGTCGTAGTGATTGAATGGTAAGTATGTTTAAAAAAGTCCCTTCTGGGATATAAAACCAAACCGTCTCCTGAAACTATAAATCTATCCTTTTCAGCAGAAAGAGCATGAATCTCTGAACGTCTTCTAGCAGAGGCAGCAGCAACAAGAAAAACAGCTTTGAGAGTTAAAAGCTTAATACTGATAGAAGAAATAGGTTTAAAATGGCGACCTGCCAAAACTTGAAGAACCAAAGCCAAATTCCAGGAAGGTAAAGGCTTAGCAATCGGAGGACGAATATTACCTAGACCTCTAATAAAACAATTAAGAGTCTTAGTATCCTTGACATCAGCATTCAAAAGACAAGGAAGGGAACACGCCAGAAAAATCTATACCCCCTGACCGTATTAGCTGACAAATGTAACGAATCAAACAGATAAGATAAAAAAATCTAAAACTTGTGGTATAGAAACAGAATCGGGCACAAAATCTTGGTTTGAACACCATTTACCAAAAATTTTAAGTCGACCCTTGTAAACTCGACGGGTCGATTCCCTTCTGGCAGAGTCAATAATTTCCTGAGATCTTGAAGAAACCTGATTCTCGAGGACCTCAGACTCGAGATTCTCCAAACGCACAGATTGAAAATTTCTGGATTTGGATGCACACAAAGACCTCTTACTTGAGATAGAAGGTCCTGGGATACTGGAAGAAGACGAGGAAAGTCTACCAGAAGATCTACAAACCAAATCCTCTTGGGCCAAAAGGGAGCTATCAGAAGAATCTCACAATCTTGGTCCTTGACCTTCTTCAACACTAACGGAATCAAAATTGTTGGAGGGAAGGCATAGGCGAACATTCCTGTCCAGGACTGAGACAGGGCATCCACTGCCAGGGCTTGACTGTCCAGAAAAGGAGACATGTAAGAGATCTGGGCATTCAGAGAGGTCGCGAACATATCTACTAGAGGACGATCCATAAGACTGAAAATCGCTCTGACAACCGACTTCTTTAACTGCCACTCTGTGTGGGCGAACTTGCTGGGACGTGACAGTTGGTCCGCCAGAAAATTCAGACTGCCTGGGACATGGGAGGATACTAGAAAAATATGCGTCTTGCGGCACCACAAGAGAAGATTCCACACTTCTAAACAAAGGAGATGACCTTGTACCTCCCTGCCTGTTGATATGACAACACTGTCGAATTGTCCGACCGAATCGAAACTTTGAGACCTATCACAAGATCTGACCATGAAAGGAGAGCCTTCTTGACAGCCCACAACTCCAGAATGTTGATATGGGCTGTCGACTTCTCCAGGGACCAAAGGCCGGAAACTGACAGGGTGTCCCAGACTGCTCCCCAACCCTCCTGGGAAGCGTCTGTGAAGATAATCGACTGAGAGGAGGACTTTACCAGTGGAACACCCATCAGAAGCAGAGAACGATCCCTCCAAAAATCTAGATGAGGGATCAAATGTTCTCTGATGGGAATCTCATGGTAAATAGAGTGGACTGACTGCTTCCAAAGGGACATTAAATACATTTAGAAGGGTCTTCTCATCAGCGCCGCCCAAGGAATCATTTTCTCTACGCTGACCATCAGGCCTATCACTCTTAACAGGAATCTTGCTCTTACCATGTGAGAAGACAGAATTTCCATTGCCACTGATAAAGCCTCTATCCTTGGATCTGAGGGGAAGACTAGACCCCGGGCCAGGTCGAAAGAAGCGCCTAGATGCGTAAAGATTTGAGATGGAACTAGGCTTGATTTCTCTAGATTTAAAATCCACCCTAGGTTGCATGCCAGACTGCAAACTTCTGGAAGAATTCCTGAGAGAATTGAGGATGACCTTGCTTTTACCAACCAGTCGTCTATGTAAATGTGAAGATGGATAGAACGACGGTGTAAAATTCCTGAGATGGCTGAAACTAGACGGGTAAAAAGGAAGGGAGCCGTGGTCAGGCCGAAGGGCATGGCGTGGAACTGCCAAAGTCGATCCTTGTAAGCAAACCTCAGGAACTTTCTGAAGGCAGGGTGAATAAGAACATGGAAGTAGGCGTCCTTTAGATCGATGGAAGACGTCCACATTCCCCGATCCAGACTGGAAATGATCTGGGAAATCGTCTCCATCTTGAACTTGGGGGTGAGAATCATCAGATTTAACTTTTTCAAATTTACGATGGGACACCAACCTTCTGTTTTCTTGGAAACTAAAAAGATGATCGACTAGTAGCCCGGGTCTACTCTCCAATGGGGAACTTCTTCTATTTCCCTCTTTACAATCATGGATTCCAACTCCTCTTCTAAAGCCACCAGCTTTTCCGGATTGGAGGGAACCGGAGTCCAAACTGGGAAAATGGAGAGAAGAGGAGGATGACGGATCCATGATGGAGCATAACCCCAATGTATCCGAGACACTAGCCAGGCGTCCTGAACGAGGGCTTGCCATTTCTCCCAAAACAGAGAAAGACGCCCTCCTACTGGCACGTTGGGTAACTGGCACTGGACCGACTGCTCCAAAGGGAGAAGAAGGGGAGGGATGAGGAAGGGAAGAGTAGGTTGGACCTACCCGGGAATAGTCCATACCTTCAAACTCTCTTTCCCTGAAACCCTCTAAAGGAAGAACGACCACTGGACCTAGAACCAGCACAGCGAGAAGGGGTCTGACCCCCTCTCACCCAAGAAGAAGGAAACTGCCTACTTGGAGACCTCGAACGATGTGAGGAAATAGAATTGAAGCGATCCTCCTCCATGGATCGATCCTGATGATCGGACGAAGAAAGTTAGAATTATGGATGACCCTAGAAGGATAAGCCCCAAATTGGTCAGGTTTGAGGCCCTTTCTTCTAGGAGAAGAATTAGGACTCCTCACATACGACACATCTCTTTTCAAGGACGGATTAGAAAACGAAATCTGAGCCTGAAGCTCCTTAGAGGCCTTCAGGCGCTCAGATTCCGCACGAATTAAATTAGGAGCTGACTGTCCAAAAAGATCTGTACCAAACGGGGATGCAACAAGACTATGCTTCAAAGCACTAGAAATCCTAACCTCAGAGAGCTTCCTAGATCTACGCTTGGAAGTAATAAAACCCAAAGACTTACAGACAGAATTGAGGGAGCCGTGAGACAAATCAGCCAATGAATGAAAAACTGACAAAGGAACTTGATCACCCCGTTCCTCAGCCTTAAGAATGGCCTCAGATAAAAGAGCAAGGAAATTAGAAGATTTGAGCTGAGATCTGCAAACAGACTCCCATTTGGAAAGGTCATTAGAAAATTCACCCTTGGAAGTATCCTTTAACTGAGAAGAAAGAACCTCCCAAGCGGACCCAGAAAGAGACTAAGTGAAAGCAACCTTCAAATAGTCCTCCTTAGGAATTTTAACAGGAGAATCATACTTAGCAACAAGAGAAAAGTCAGTATTAGTAGAATCATTAACAAAGAAATCTAGCATATCAACAACTAAATTATCAATAGGCAGGACCTGAGGAGAAGAAGAGGAAGGATCAGATGTAGAAAGAGCGGATCTGAAAGGTGGATCCATAGCAAATTCCTCTTTAAGAGGAAGAGAGAGAGAGAGAGAGAGAGAGAGAGAGAGAGAGAGTAGATGCGATCCACCTGTGAGCCATGGACCAGTCTTCCGAAGAGGCTCTAACCGGGCAAAACCTCTTCAGATCCCTGGCCCTGACCGACTTGGGAGCAGAAGGAAGAAGAGGAGGAGAAGAGATGAGAATAGAGGAGTCACCTGACACTAAAGATTCACCTGCCCTAGAATAAACTGGAGAAGAGGGTCTACTAACCGATTCAGGAAAAGAAGAAACTTGTGAAGGGGAGAGAGAATCCCTACCCTGACCCTGACTAGAGGATAAGAAAGGAAGGACCAGAGAACTAGCAGAAAACCTCGAAAGAATAGAAAAACGAGCAGAAACAAATGAGCGATCTAAAGAAGAATCCCTCACCACCGAAAACAAGGAAATATCTAAGCCTGAATCAACAATTTGAAATTCTAGTTCAGGGGAAAGAACCACGGAAACAATCGGATTAAGATGATCAAAGGATGGAGAAGAAGCAGAAGAGAATGAATGAGAAGAAGATGAAGAAGAGGAAGGATGATCCAACTGACCATGAGAGGAAAGAGAAGAAGGAAGACGGGAGAAACCCGGAGGAGGAAAGGAAGATTTAAAGAGAGCAGATGCGTTAGACACATGACTGGAAGAAAACTCCTTGGCCGAAAGAGAAGAAATAGAATTAGAGTGAGAAGAGCAGGAGAAAGAAGACCTAGAAAAAGATGGATTCACAACGGCATCACAGAAGGAAGAAGATAAATCAACATCAACTACCTGAGAAGGAAGAAAAGATTCATAGTTGGATGCTACAGAATCCTGAGAAACCCATTGAGAAATTTCCGAAACAGAATCAACAAAACTCCTATCATCCAAAATCCTAGAAGAACCTAAGCAATTTTGATCTCTTGCTAAACCGGAAGCTACCTCCCAACCGGAAGCGGAAGCCAGAAGTCTATCCAGATCTGACCGACCCGGAAGTACACCTCTAGAACCGGAAACGGAAGTGTACCGACCAGAATCCAAACCAGAAACGGAAGCGCTTCTACCGGAAGTCGAAAAATAGGAGTCCTCAGACTCCGGATATCCGGAATGGCCGGAAGCGCTGTTGAAACTGGAAACGGAACTATGCACCGGATCTTGAAGACCCGGATGTCCAACAAAAACGGAAGTCAGACCGGAAACGGACAGAACGGAAGTAGTAACCGGATCTTGACAACCTGGATTACCTACTAAACCGGAAGTCCTACCGGAAACGGATGCCAGAGAAGACCCGGATGTCTTGCTAAACCGGAAGTTAAAGCGGAAACTGACCGAGCAGTGGAAAAAGGAAGTAAACCTGAGTCCACCACAACGGAACCGGAAGAACTAGCAAGACTAGAAATCAAATTCTTGGCAATGGGTGATCTACAAAGAACTTTGACGACCGGTACAATCGAAAGATTGGCATTAGCACAAGGACCAGCCTTATGGACATCAGCCTCAGCCTCCGCCACCACTGCTTGTGGATTATGCCCGTCACCCTCAAGTCTTGTGGGCTTGACCCGGTGCACTACACGAGCTCACCTTCGAGAGCTTAGTCGCTCTAGACTTCTGCTTCGGACATTTCTTAACCTGCATGGAGGTTAGAGGGACCGGTTTCCTCCATTTGCGGGAACGCCCGCTAGCCTTCGGGCTATCATCGGAACTTGAAGAACAATCCTGTTCCTTAGCTTCCTTTATAGCAGATATCCTTTCGTCAAGGAATTTAGTCAAGATAGATGCGAACGATTCAAATCTCGCAAAAAGAGCTAGCACGGCATCTGAATTCGCCAAAGAGGCTACCCCCTCCGTTGCTACCAGTAAAATACATTAGATTGTGCAAGACACAGCTTCCGCCTTGCTAGCAACGGAGGTAGGGGAAGGACGACCAGAGGGCAGCGGTTGTTTAAACGGTAATTCTTTAAAGAAAGCTTTGACACCAATACCGGCCACCCTTTACAAATCCCAAACATCGTTGTGAGGGTACAAGTGGTACATTTCGCACAGACATGGCCGGCAAATTCAGCTGAGTGATGGCGATCACATTTTGATGACGTACATTTAGTCTTATCTGATGATTTAGCGGACTCGAAAAAACGAAACAATGAAGCATACCGCTTACAAATCGTAAAAGGAGACTAGAAAGATAAAAATCATTTCTTAAAAAGGCGTGAAAGTTCAAATCAGAAAACAAAATCCCTACCGACAAGAAAGCAAACTTGCATAGGGATAAATGATAATCCTTATAATGCACTAGTAAATAAATTGATAAGGGCTCTGGGTGAATGCTGGAGTTTATTATATGATGATGAATGATATAGGCATAGAAATTAAGATACCACGAAACGAGAACGATCTTTCACGAAAACCGGTAACAATATGAACAGTTATAAAATACCATATAACCACGAATATACGTCCTACACATAACTTAGGGAGGATTGACTTCATATTAGGCATAATCCTTTATAATATAGAAGGCAAAGGTGTAACTGACACAGCGTAAAGCACAAAAAACTTAGAATATTTTAAGCAGTTGTTCTGCAAGCAGAATAATTGAAAAGTGAATCTGTTTCCTATTTGGGCTCCAGTGCGCATGCGCAAGCGTGCTTAGTGACAAGCGTCACTATGGGGTGAGTATAGACTGGTGCCAGTCTATATCTGTCAACAGGCTGGAGATGGACGTAACCAGTAGCCAGGTTGAAGTTCCATATTATTAGGAATAGGCATGGGGAGGTGTGTATGCAGGCATAAAAGTCTTATTCTGATAGCTAAATGCAGACAATTGATTTAGCAAGTAGCGATTGAACGGTAATGGATGTTTTTGTGGTGTAATAACAACGAGATGACCACTGGAAGAATTTACCAATCTAATTTCTGTGAAGGTTTCGAAATCAGTATAACCAAAATCTTATATAAATCCAATCTCAACTTCCATCATATAAGAAAATCCAATATGCCCACCAAACACGCTACATTTTGATTGGTGCATGGCAGCCATGTTTTTTTCACGTATTAACTTCCCTTGAACAAACTTTAATTGCCCATAGTCCTTAATGATATCTCCCAAACTTCAACCCGATCCGTTCAGCAGGTCTGGAGTTGTTTTCGCGAAAACTGCGTCATTGATGATGGCTGCCAAACTATTTGGCTAATCAAGTTCCCTTGAACAAACTTGGTTCAGCTCTTGCCCTAGATGATACTTCATGAGTTCTGAATCGAGCCTGCAATTGGTTTTGGAGAAGAATTTTAGATGTTTCTAAAAATCGGTCAAAATCCAGATGTTCGCCGGCTAAATTGGCTGATTGGCTTCCTCAAGATCCCAAATATGATTGAAATCGGCCCAGAGGTTCTCGATACATTTTGAATTTCTAATTTCTTTAGTATGGGTGGTTTTGGCAGGAAAACGATCCAAGATGGCCACCAAATCATCTATCCAACAGTTTTGAAAATAGCAAATTTGAAATCAGAATAACAAAAAGACTATATTAAACCAATTTTGGCTTCAAAATCCGTCAAATAAAAAAAATCCAATATGGCTGCCAAACACGCTACATTTTGATTGGCCCACTGTGGCCATGTTTTTTCTATGTATCAACTTCCCTTGAATAAGCTTTAATGGCCCTTAGTCCCTAATCGTATCTAGCAAATTTCGACCCGATCCATTTAGTGGTTATCGAGTTGTTGTCGCGAAAACTAGGTCATTCAAGATAGCCACTGAACTACTTGGCCAATCAAGTTCACTTGAACAAACTTGGTTCAGCTCTTGCCATAGATGATATTTCATGAGTTTTGAATCAAAACCCCAAGATATTTCAGAGAAATTTAGACATTTCTAAAAATCGGTCAAAATCCAAGATGGCCACCAGCCAAATTGGTCGATCGGCTTCATTTGAACAAACTTGAATCTCTATGCACTAAGGATGCTTCCTGCCAAATATAAATGAAACTGTCCCAGTGGTTTGTGAGAAGTCGTTTAATGGAAAAGTTGACAGATGGACACAAACACACGCGCACACAAGCGCATGCGCGCATTTACGCACACACTCATGCACGACCACACGCACGCATGCTCACACTAAGATGCCCACACACGCACGCACGCACGCACACACACACACACACACACACACACACATGTACAAGAAAGCATACTAAGTTTGTATATATATATATGCAGATTGTTCAGGGATAAAAGAGTTAGGTCTAAACTTAGTGAAAGAGAAACAAGACGAATTTCTTTGGAATGTTTATTCCGTCCTCCCAAAAATATCAACTGAAAACAAATGTGTTGTGATCAGCTGTTAGTGAACAAAGCTCTAATGACAATAACTCATCACACATCAACTACCAAATAGCATACATCAACACCAAAACAACAAGTAATACAGTCTCAACCCTTTAACCTCATCGAAAATGTCCATTTGCAGACCAAGAGAAGACTATTTTTGAAAACATACCACTGGAATGACTGGCTCGGTTATCGAGCCAGTCATTCCAGTTGTAAATTTTTAAAAATAGGCTTATCTTGGTCTGCAAATGAAGATTTCTCAAGACCACTGCAGAAGCCTTTTTTGGCTGATATGAGTGTTACAGGGTTAACAGTTCCAGAACTTATCTAATATCGTCATGACAGCATTAACCCTTTCACCGACAAATCCCTGTAAAAAGTAAATTCTTTACCCTATAAAACTCACTCTGTTGAATATTTTGAAATTAATTTGACTGGACACGGCTTCCAGTTAAATTAATTTCAAAATAGTCAACAGTTTTCCTGTATGGTTGCCTTGTAAATGAGATATGGGGAATTCATCAGTGAAACGGTTAATTAACTCTTTCAATATCAATGTTTCAAGACAGTTTATCGTGGCTTTACCACCTTAACCCCTTAATGCTCGTCGGTCAAAAATGGCTCCTGCCAAAAGTGGTCTTGGTAAATGTCCATTTGCAGACCAAGATAAGATTTTTTGACAATTTACCACTGGATCAGTGATAGATTTTAAGAAATAGTCTTCTCTTGGTCTGCAAATGAACATTTTCCATGAGAAAATTGAATAAAATTTAGAATTAAAAGACTAATGGTCAAAGTTGGTCAGGGAAATTTTTCTAGACTAGAAGAGAACAGTCATTTTCTGACCAAACAAAGACTATTTTAGAAAATTCACTAATGAAATGGCTGGCTCGGTTACCAGTTACCTATAATCTGCTTGGAACTATTATAAATCTGTCTGTCTGTCTCTCAGTCTGTCAATTTTGTTTTTACATTTCTGACAAAGCCATGTCTGTCATGTTCCATACTGGATTTTAGTCGCAGTTTGTCTGTCCCAAGTTCAGACAAATTACTTCTTTGTTTTACAATCACTCTAACTTAATTTGTCCAGATCTAGAAAAAAAAATAATACTGGAATGTTAAGGTATTGTTTTCAACATTTGTTCCATCTAGCAGTTTTTCACAGCCAAATCCTCATCACTCAGAATTCCACAGAATTTTCTGTAACTCTTTGTTCTCTGTTGCTTTGTTAACCCTTTAATGGTCAAGCCGCTCAAAATGGCTTTGCAATGGTCATGAGAAAGGTTCATTTTCTGGCCAAGAGAAGACTATTTTTGAAAATTTACCACTGGAATGGCTGGCGCGTTAACGCGCCAGCCATTCCAGTGGTAAATTTTTAAAAATAGTCTTCTCTTGGCCTGAAAATGGACACACACTGAAAAAAGTTTTGGATTTTCTTAATCAATCGTAACAATTAACATCATGAAAGGATTAATACTGCAATAGCTTAAAACTTAGGAGCTTGAAATTGTGCGTTATTTTTATTTTTACTCGTCTCGTTGAATATTTTGAAACTAATCTGACTGGAAGTTTAGTTTATCAACAAATTCCAGTCAGATTACTTTCAAAATAGTCAATAACTTACCTGTATGATTACATTTGTATCACATTGCCGAACTATAATTGGAAAGAAGTTATTGGTTTGATTGGCGTCTATCGAGTCCCTGATTCCAGGTCCCATGCACGCCATTTTAGGCTGGTTTTATTTCAGTATTGGTAACTTCCCCAGCTTTTAAACTGGTACCCATTTACTCTTGGGTGGAGAGAGGCGACGAGGAGTGAAGGAGATTGCCTATGTTTCCAGCGATCGTCAGTTGGCCGAACAGAGATGCGATAATGGGGTCGCCGGTTTCACAGCTGTGCTCGTTACCGACTGAGCTACCGCCTCCCTCTACTATAACAGGCACCTCTATGACTGAGCATATATACCGAGGCAGACACGCTATGTTTTTTCTGATTGGTTGAAAAGTAAAAGCATGACAGTCATCATAGGCTGCAGAAACATATCAACAATAAGTAAAGCCTGACTATCTTTCGTTGTCGGCATGATAAAAAGCTCAAATGTCGGGAATGGATTATGGGTGCCAAATTCTGAATTTGCATCACCTGAACGGTTAGTATAAGATAAGGTGAGTGTTCCTTTAAGGAGTCTTCAAAAGTCTATTATTCTAAATATGAAATGGATGGAAATGTCTTATTTTACTTGTGAATTTTTTTAATAATTCCGAATTAATAAGCTATTATGTATTACTTCTTTGTTTAGCTCTGAATCTAGCATCTGATATAATAACACTATACATACTCAAAATGACTGTGACATTACAGTTATCAATATAGGAAATAAACCTTAAATGGTTAACTGCTGCAAGCCGCCAGACAATAATTTCAATGGCCAACATCAATGGACCTGCTGAATATTTTGAAAGCAATTTGACTGAAAATTGTTGGTGACTTATATTTTCAAAATATTCAGCAGATCTAGAATTAAATCCCATGGAAAATGTAGTCTGCACAAATTCAGCAGTTAATGCTAATCATACAATACATTTTATTAACACTAAGACTCAAATTTATTCAAGAAAATTTGAATTTTCTCATAGAAGACTATTTTTGAAAATTTATGACTGGAATGACTGGCTAGGTTATCGATCCAGTCATTCCCGTGATAAATTTTCAAAAAATAGTATTCTCTTGGTTAGCAAATGAACATTTCTCAAAAACCACTGCAGAAGCCGTTTTTGGTTGGCTGGAGCGTTAGAGAGTTAACTGTACAAGGTAATTTCAATAATGATGAAAATTTTAGTTTCAGCAACAACCCCACCCTTGCCCCCACCCCAACCCATTCCCCACCCCACCCACAAACACCCCCCCCCCCACCCCACACAACACATCTACCCCAAATACAATGTCTGTGTGTAAATAAATCTGTATAATATATATATAATGCTTAATATATACCATTTTACTCGGCTAATAACTGACAGTTATCAATCGCCCTTCTATGACTAGCCACACATCTTTATAGATAGAAAATAATAATATACTACAATTAAGTGAATTAACCCGTCTTTGATGAGCATCCGAAGACAACCTGTTTCAACCCTCAAATTTGTTCAAAGGAAATTTCAATTATCCCATAGAAAATGTCCATCTGCAGACCAAGCGAAGACTATTTTTGAAAATTTACCAATGGAATGACTGGCTCAGTTATCGAGCCAGTCATTCCAGTGGTAAATTTTCAAAATTTGTCTTCTCTTGGTCTGCAAATTGACATTTCTCAAGACCATTGCAGAAGACATTTTTTTGCTGGTATTAGTGATAAAGGGTTAATGGTCAAGCAGAAAATGCTTCTGTAGTGCACTTGAGGATATTTTTGAAAATCTTCCACTCGAGTGACTGTAAATTTTGATATTCTTGAATCCATCTTGACCATTAACCATTTCACCAACAAATCTCTGAAAAACTCAATTCCGTACGATATAAAACGTATTCTGTTGATTATTTTGAAATTAATTTGACTGGAAGCCGTTGCTGCCTAAGGCAGCAACGGCTTCCAGCCAAATTAATTTCAAAATATTCAACAGTTTTCATGCATGGTTGCCCTGAAAATTAGATATGGGAAATTCAGCGGTGAAAGGGTTACTGGGTGAAAACTGGTTTTGCTATAACTGATTATACAATACAGTACAATAAGAATTGAATTTAAAATAGTCATGACAGCTGCTCATATATTTATTGGCTAATATATTTATGGTATATACAAGTTTTAATGGGCAAGCTGACTGAAACCAGTCTCTTCAGCGGTATTAAGGAATGTCTATTGACGCTGAGCCAGCTATTCCAGTGATGAATTTTCGAGAACAGTCTTCTCTTGGCCGGTAAATGGACATTCACTGAGCAAAAATATTTGTTTTCTTAAAAAGTTAACCCTTTATGGGTCAAGCCGGCCAAAAATGGCCTCTGCGGTGGTCTTGAGGAATGTTTATTTGCAGACCAAGAGAAGACTATTTTTGAAAATTTATCATTGGAATGACTGGCTTGATAACCGAGCCAGTTATTCAAGCGATAGATTTCCAAAAATTTTCTTCTTTTGGCCTGCAAATGGATATTCAATGAACAATTACTTCGATTTTCTTGACCAAATTTGACCATTAAAATGGCAAAGTGGTTCTAGAGGCTCTTGATATCCTAGGGTCAATGTAAAAGATTTGCAAAGAAAATCTGAAATGACGCTCAGCGAATCTTTATTTACAGATCGAAAGAAGAGTATTTTTGAAAGCTTACTACTGGAATGCCTGGTTCAGTTATTGAGCCAGTCATTCCAGTGATAAATTTTCAAAAATACAGACAAAGTTATGCTACCACTAGAATCATGGTTTCAGTTATCGAGACAATCACTCAAGCAGACGCGTTTCAAAAATAGCCTCCTATTGGGCATTCTGAAGAGCGCTACAGAGGACTATTTTTGAAAACTGACTACTGGAATGCCTGACTCTGCTATTCAGCCAGTCATTCCAGTGATAAATTCTCAAAATTACAGTTTTGAAAAAACAGCTTTCTCTGGGCATGCTAGTGAATATTTCTAAAGACCACAGCAGATTCCATTTTTATCCTGCTTGACAATTAACCCTTTAATGGTCAAATTTGACCACGAAAATTAAGATATTTGCTTACTGAATGTCCATTTGCATGCCAAGAGGACTATTTTTGAAAATTTACCACTGGAATGACTGGCTCGGTTATCGAGCCAGTCATTCCAGTTGTAAAATTTCAAAAATAGTCTTCTCTTGGCCTCCAAATGGACATTCCTCAAGACCACTGCAGAGGCCAGTTTTGGCCGGCTTGACCTTTCAAGGGTTACACATTTTAAGGTGATAATTCTAACATTATGACACAATAAAGGTATTACGCATTACACAATAATATGGATTTCTATGCCAGAGACGAGATGCATCTAATGGAGGGATATGCTCAATCACTCAAGTATATGATGTCGTAATCAATTACGTCACAATCACTAGAAAGTGCACAAATTGTATGTCTTTGATGAATTTACTAATTAAAACATTCTGTTGACTATTTTGAAACTAATTTGACTGGGAGTTGCTGCTGTCAACGTGCTGCTGCTGTTGGTAGCAACATCCCCAAGTCAAATTAGTTTCAAAATATTCAACAACTTACCTGTATAGTTACCTTGAAATTGGGATTCTGGGAGTTCAGTGTTCAAAGTATATAAATCAATCCGAACACGCGTAAAGTATGGGTGGAACCTAGCTGGAAATGGGTGGGGCATCGTTGGAAATTGATCGCTTTATTCTGAAGAGGCTGCAATAAAGACTGATATTGCCTCAATATAGAGCGGACTTGGAAAGATTACGATGTTTCCATTAGATCAATTTAAGTATATAAGTAAAATCAATTGAACTAATGCCATAATATATATAACGAGGTAATGATTGAATAAATTAGCAACAAATTATGAAAATTATAATACAAAACTTAGTCAAACGTGGTAACAACGTGACAATCCGTCTCCAGGAGGTGAAATAACGTGTGTCATTAGGCCACATGACCATAAGAATACTGGTACCTGTCTCTTAACACTTTTACTGGTGAAGATTTGTCAAGAAAATAAATATTCTCTTTAATGAATGTCCATTTGCAGGCCAAGAGAAGGTTATCGAGCCTGTCAATCCAGTGGTAAATTTTCAAAAACAGTCTTCTCTTGGCCTGCAAATGGACATTCCTCAAGACCCCTGCAGGGACCGGTTATGGCCGGCTTTGACAATTAAAGGGTTAAGGATGCGCTCTGTTGCGCCCTACTCAACCCACCTTCCATACAAAAAACATTCACCCTCGGAAATGATTCATCTAGTGACAATTTATTGATTTTAACCCTTTATTTATACTGGTCACAACGGCCAGAGCCGGCCGCTAAGGCAGTCATGCGAAATGGATATTTGCTGCGCAAGAGAATATTATTTTTGAAAATTTACCACTGGAATTACTGGCTCAGTTATCGAGCAAGTCATTCAAGTGGTAAATTTTCAAAAATAATATTCTCTTGCCCTGCAAATGGACGTTCAAATGGGAAATATTTAGATTTTGTCGACCAAATTTGACCACTAAAGGGTTAAAGTACTCATTTATGAAAGTTTTGACTATTATATGATAACTAAAGCTAAGAAACGAAGTAATCTGCTTTACATATAGAGCTGTATTTATATATGTTACAACAAATATATACATAATATATTATAACGTATTATTATTATTATTAAATAAATACAATATGTAGAATTTACATAATAATACAACCTTACTGTACTCTATACACACATAATTATGTGGTATTATGGTAATGTTATTAACACACCTAGAGACTCAACCATTCAGCGACCAAAATCTCCCTTGTATGAGAGAAAGCCGGCGTGGAGTAGATCAGTCACACATGATGTGTGTATAACCCTTTAATAGTTCAATTTGGTCAAGAAAATCCAGTATTTGCTTATTAAATGTCCATTTGTAGACCAAGAGGACTATTTTTAAAAATTTACCACTGGCTCGGTTATCGAGCCAGTAATTCCAGTGGTAAATTTTCAAAAATTGTCTTCTCTTGGACATTCCTCAAGACTACTGCGGAGGCCAGTTTTGGCCGGCTTGACCATTAAAGGGTTAATAAACCTTACTGTAGTTAGCAATGCTGGCTAAATGTCTGACAACGTGTAGCATATATGTATAGACAAACCACAGGCCTACGAGTGCTAGTAAGTATCACTGAGTTCAAAGCTGATCAATGACAACACATTGTACTGTTTTTCGACTCTCTATTTTACAAAATATGTCAATACAAAAAGATGATTTTGCATATGATGAACAAACAGTTTGTGCTAAGCAAGGTTCCTTAAAATGGTACTTTAACCCCCACAAACGCATCTTGCTACCCTGAAAGCAGTGGCAGTGGGCTCTATCGGACACATGAAGATCTTGTACAATTGTTACATACTAATTAGTTTACCTAAAATTTTAACATGGATGAGAAAAATTGTATGGGAATCACTGATTTCATGTTTTGGTTGGGACCCTCAGATTTCTATGGGCCTGTGACGTCCAAAATTTAGATGCAGTAGAAACCACTGATGCTCAGGAACAGAACACAGCCACCTGATTCAAAATAGTTTTGCACATGTATAATCAGGCTTTCTCTTTTGCATACTGTATGAACTTGTGAATCTAAAGAAATCAGTCAAATAGCAGTTTGCTGAATTTAGCAAAACCATTTGAAGTCTTTTCCATGTCATGCTGCGCAGATGTAGCTCAATGGAATGATCAGATCTGTCACTCAAGTATATGACAGTAGGATGATGTCACAATCAAAATGCGCAATGAACACTGAATAGTCTGTCATGCTGTCATAGGCAGCTATTGCAGCAACACCACCGAATCAAATTAGCTTCAACACCTTACATATTGGGATTCTGGGAATTCCGGGTTCTATCAATCCCAAGACGGGCAAAACATGGGCAGAGCTTAGCTAGAAATGGACATGTCTAATAAAAGCTTGTACTTGGATGCAAATATCCATCATTTCTGAAAACATTTAAGCTATGCATGAAGACTGGACGCAGAAGAATTATGACTACCACGCCCCTCCAATACCAAACAAAGACTTCCTATAACAAGAATAATAGTTATTATTAGTACTATGATACAATATGTCAGAAATTATTTTATTATAATTGACACTAGATCTCTGCCTTGAAGAAAATTTGCTGAGATTCATCTGAAATTATCATTGAAGTGTGCATCTACACACACAATTGTGTGTTCAGTAGAAGAATACTGGTAATCATATTAGAAAATTATATATAACAAAAATAATGATTTTAGTCAACAGCCAAAGATTTAGCGAATCATACATGCTATTAGCCAGATTTCAATCTTACTACCAGGTGGCTATTGAACCTTTCCAGTTTTAGCTATTACCACCCACTCCACCCACCCTTCGCTCGAGTTGGGATCGACTGATCCCTGAAATATCAATTTCACGAAAACTATACTGGTAAGCAGTTGAATATTTTGAAACTAATTTGACTGGGCGCTGTTGCTGCCTGTCAAATTAGTTTCAGAATATTCGAAAGCATATTTCCGAAAATGTTGGTTCTGAACCCCGGATGATTCATAATAAAGAAATATTAGTTACCCCTCCGCGATGTAGAAATTGTTTGAGTGTAGCTTTCGTGAACATTTCGGTGACCGAGATGTTCACGAAAGCTACACTCAAACAATTTCTACATCCTGGAGAGGGTAAGTAATATTTCTTTACTATTCAACATGTTTATTAAATAGTAAAAACATATGATTCGCACAACAATGCTTTGTCCATCTCCAATTATGCGTTCTTGACAAACTTATCAACACATCACATAGTTGATTATGACATCAGATGATGGATGGATAAACTGGAAAAGTTCATTGGCTAATAGATACGTGGATTCCCGACTTGAATCTATAAGTGGTCCTAAACAGGCCATAGACTAAAAACATATCTGTACAAACAAAAACATAAACAATACTTTAGAAAATTGATAAAAAAAACATGTATGGAAGATTTTCTTTGCACAAAAACATAAAATTCTTTCTTCCTAGATTAGCAAAAATATCAAACTAATTCATTTTGGTTTTTTAAAATCTATTCCAAATAGAATAATTTGTCTATCTTTAATTCAAATTTCCTAGCCATGACACACGCTATCAATGCCTGCAGTGACTTCGATGCTCGCAAATTCCCAAACTAACCTATTCATAATAGAGCATAAGATTATTAAAAGTACCCACAAAAGCACCTGAACCAGAAAACTGTGGTTATTATTATTATCATTATCATTATTATTAATGAATGTATTTCAAACAACAGCAATTACATACAATACATCAATATTGATTTATATTACAATCAATGCACATACCAAGCAAATAATGAGTGTAAATTAATGAAATATATTTATCTATAAGCTCATACATCTGCACACGCCCACACACACGCACACGCGCACGTATGCATAAACACACACATGCACAAAGACGGCCACATGCACTCTCACGTGCATGCACACATTAATGGCCAAGTTCAAGCAGAGAAAACATTATTTGATTGCCAATGTTCTACAACAACAACATCGACGACAACAACGACCATCAGTCAATATTTACGACAATCAACACTGCTGCTTGCAAGCAGAAAAACAATATGTGTACATGTAACATAAAGACAATCTGCTCGATATGGTGAAAATACTTTTAACCGTCTATTCATCATCAGAATTTGTCAAGAAAAAAATAAAAATTCTGACTAAATTATCCATTTGTAGAAAAGAGAAAAGTAATCTCTGGAATGATTGGTTCGGTTCTCTAGCAGGTGAAATTTCAGACAGTTTTTTCTTGACCTGCAAATGGACATTTGTCAAGATTACTGTAGTGGCTGGCTTTGACCAGCTTGACCATTAAACACTTAACTGCCGTCTAATGGTCAGCAGAATTACAAATTATTGTTAACCGTTTACTGCTGGTCAAGCCGGCGAAAAACTGCCCGCTGAAGTCGTTTCGCGGAACGGATATCTGAAGGACAAGAGAAGACTATTTTTGAAAATTTACCAAGCAGTCATTCCAATGGTATATTGTCAAAAATAGTCTTCTCCTGCTCTGCAAATGGACATTTAAAAGGGAAATAATTAGATTTTTTCGCCCAAATCTGACCATTAGAGGGTTAACTACAGATTGCCATTCATGTAGTTATTTGGTTATCAGCAGTAAATAAACTATGCAGTTACATAAGTATATAAATAATGAACAGTCAGTAGAGAATGATAATTGAGGGCTCCAATCTGTCACTCAAGCATCTGACATCATAATCAATTAAGTCACTAGTTACCTGATGTCATAATCATAATGACGTACAATTCTGTGACAATGGGAATGAAAGGCGTATGATAAATTTACAATTTAATAAACATTCTGTTGAATATTTTGAAACCAATTTGACGGAGAACTGTTGCTGCCATAGGCAAATATTCAACACTTTACCTGGCCTAAGTTTGGATATGTTATCGAGGTAGTCCGATTAAAGGTATCACGTGGTTGGTTTGCCTGTCTACGCATGTGTGCACTTTTACTCTCGCTTGAAGCAGGAGTAATCGAGTAGAATTTGTACCACATGATACCGTTATCCGATTATACTCCCGGGCATTCGGATATACAATTGGGGTAAGCAGGGGTATCTCAATATTATATCTCCGAATTTATCCCAGTATAATTACATTGCCATTCTGGCATGTCTGGAAATTCATGATTCGAAGTATATAAATCTATTCATACAAGCATAGAAAGTGGGCAGGGTATAGCTAGAAATGGATCAGTTCATTAACAAAATAAAATGTAGTAATTTCATATATAATGGGTGATTAACCACGTTTTCGGAGTGGTCGAACAGAGGGGTCTCCTCATTGCAAAGGGATACATGCGTTGAGTACCACTTCCCTCTCGCCAGTCTATGGGAAGGAAGGTTAATTCTATCTAAGTGGACGACATATATATGATAAACCCGTTTTTAAACAGCATATTTTTATTTGCAAGTACAATTCTAATTCTCTTTTTCATTCAAATACACATCATTTTCTATTCAAATGCACCGAAAAACATATTCCAAGTGGGTAAAAATAGACCAATGGAAAGAGGGATGAAAACATGTACCCATTTCCAAATATTCTGCATTAGTGAATAGGAAGAGATTGTATACCCACTTAGGAATTCAAAGTTTGACTTGACATGTCAATGCACAAGTGCAATAGAGATTATTTGACAAATCAAATGTTGGATTGCTGTATGTTTGTTTTAACTCAATTTCAATGTGGCCCACGATTCCAGGGATTGAAAGCAAGGGAGATCAAGCAGAGGTGACAAACAAAGTTCTTGCATTGAGTCATATTGCAGAAAACTACCCTGAGGAAGAGTGGATACATGTTTAGACAGATAGATCAGCTATCCAGGCTGTCAAGAATGGAGGGGCAGGTGCTCACATTCGGTTTCCATGTGGAGATATACCAGACTCATGCTTGCCAACAGGGAAGCACTGTAGCAATTACACTGCAGAAATCCAGGCACTGATCCTAGCTAGCCAAAAGCTGATACAACGAAAAACCAGAAATGAAAATATTGTCTTCCCGACAGACTCCCTCTCAGCACTCCAGGCGCTGGAGAGTGGAAAGGAAAGTACAGATTTAATTCATGAAGATCTTACACAACTGGCTAAGGAGAACATTGTCAACTTACAGTGGATCCCCTCGCATTGTGGCATATTAGGAAATGACAAAGCTGATCAACTGGCTAAGGAAGGGTCAAATAAAGAACAATTCAACCGCGAGGTTGACTTTGAAGAACTGAAGCAAATCATTAAAGCCACAAGAACCACCAGCAGGCAGCATAATGATGCAATACACAGCCTCAGTAGGGCGGATCAGACATCTATCTTCAGATTGAGGACTGGTCACAATCGTCTCAATGCACATCTTCACCATCTCAAGATTACAGATTCTGCACTTTGTGAGTGTCAGAAGGCAGAAGAAACAGCAGAACATCTCTTGCAGCGCTGCCAGCGATATGAACAGGCTAGAAGAAGCTTCTGGCCTATTGAAGTATCTTTTGAAGAGAAGATCAGAGGAGACAGAGACAGTTTGGTGACCACTTCAGCTTTCATGCACCAAATAAGGAAAACGGTCTAAGATTACTGTCATGAGAAAGATGAATGGAAGAAGAAGAATACCACTCTGATGTCAATATTCTATCAAAGAAACTGGTGTACATTTTTATATGCCCGTGCAAAGCAGGGGTCGTATTATGTGATGGCGCTCACTGTCCGTCCATGCGTTTGTCCGTGTTTCCTTTCTGTCCGTCTGATTTTTTGTCTGGGACATATCTTGAAGAGTTTTGAACATACACTCACAATTTTTGTTTAAGCAGATGTGTTAGGCATGGATAAAGTGTCATGATTTCGTTTCGGCAAAATCAGCCTATATTCGTTAGCGTTATCTCTCTTGACAAGCTCAAATTTGTCACAATTTTCTTGTCCGGGCCAGATCTCGAAGAGTTTTGAACTTACACTCACAATCTGTTTTCCAGCAGATTTGTTAGGCATAGACGAAGTTCATGATTTCATTTCGGCAAAATCAGCCTATATTCGTTAGCGTTATCTCTCTTGAAAAGCTCAAATTCGCTAAAAATGTTCTTGTCTGAGCCATATGTCGAAGAGTTCTGAACATACACTCACATTTTTTTCCCAGCAGACTTGTTAGGGATAGATGAAGTTCATGATTTCGTTTTGGCAAAATCCGCCTATATTCGCCAGTTATCTCCCTTGAAAGATTAAAATTCATCAAACTCGTCTTGTTGTAATTGTAATGATCAAAGCAGCTATGAAGACTTTCAAAATTTTTAGTGATGTCTTTGCCGTGAATTCCAAATGTGTACCTAATAGAAGTTGACCCCCACCCTTTCTCAGAGAATTATCACAAAGACTAACTGTTCACATTTACCATTCCTCAAACAAGTATGCCTGCGGGCGTATGTTGAGTTTCACTAAAACTCTTGTTCAACAATTTTGGTGGATGATGTTGCTGTCTACGACAGCACCATTTTCCACCAAATTTGTTGAAAAATGAACACCAGTTCATCTTTTAATTTAACTTGAAAATTTAAATTTTGATATCAGAGTGGTAAGGGCTAAACATGAGATATAGGTATGGTTAATAGGAGTTTTAGTTTTAACCCTCTCATTACAGAAGTCCCTACATTTCCCGTTTAAAAGCAACCACACACTTCAGCTGTTGAATATGTTGACAATAATTTGGCCGGTAATGCGATGAGTACAAACAACGGTTGCTCAAGGTAGCAACAACTCAAGTAGACTAAAATCTATGACTGGCCAAGTTAGCAACAGCTTCAAGTTGACTGTAAACTGTGACTGGCTAAGTTAGCAACAGCTTCAAGTTGACTGTAAACTATGACTGGCCATGCTAGCAACAGCTTAAGTTGACTGTAAACTACGACTGCTCAAGTTAGCAACAGCTTCAAGCTGACTGTAAACTATGACTGGCCAAGTTAGCATCAGCTCCAAGTTGACTGTAAACTATGACTGGCTAAGTTAGCAACAGCTTCAAGTTGACTGTAAACTATGACTGGCCATGCTAGCAACAGCTTAAGTTGACTGTAAACTACGACTGCTCAAGTTAGCAACAGCTTCAAGCTGACTGTAAACTATGACTGGCTAAGTTAGCATCAGCTCCAAGTTGACTGTAAACTATGACTGGCCATGCTAGCAACAGCTTAAGTTGACTGTAAACTACGACTACTCAAGTTAGCAACAGCTTCAAGCTGACTGTAAACTATGACTGGCCAAGTTAGCAACAGCTTCAAGTTGACTGTAAACTAAGATTGACCAAATTAGCAACAGCTTCAAGTTGACTACAAACTATTACAAACTATATCTACCAAAGGTAGCAACAGTTTTAAGCTCAAAATATGGCTGCAGCCTAGGTCAGCGATAACATATTGAATTACTTATAAACTAGTCAACAGAATATTTCAAACCGTATATTATAAATAATTTATCATATATGTGTTACGTAAGATTGGCATATTTAAAATAGGAGTTTCACAGTAATCCTACTGTTAATCCTACGATAATCCAGCAACAAAAGGAAAGACACATGTATAATAGTGTATGTCAAACTGAAATATCACGACGAATGACTGCGTTACAAGAAAGCACTGGGGTTGGCCCGTGGGTCTTTCTGATTTCTGTAGCGGACTGCCAACCAAACACCAATGATCTGTAGCAAAGAAAATGATATCTTAATTATTACAATGTACAGACGTATTCAAATATTAAACATAAACAAAAGTACACAAAATAATGGAGGAATCCAGTTTTATCTATGCCCCGCCCATCTCTAGCTAAGCTCCACCCACACTTCACCATGTTGGGATCGATCAATCCTTGAACTGCCTGACTATCAATTTCCAGAAAACTATACAAGTAAGCTGTTGAATATTTTGAAACTACTTTGACTTGGTGCTGTTGCTGGCTATGGCAGCAACAGCGACCAGTCAAATTAATTTCAAAATATTTAACAGCATGTTTATTAAATAGTAGACATACAATTCCCACAACAATGCTTAAAGTCCATCATCAATTAAGCGTTTGTGAAGAACTTATCTACGTCAAATTGATTACGACATCATCCTACACATCATGTAGTTGATTATGATGTCATATGACGGATGGATAAACTGGAAAGGTTTTCAAAGACAAATATGTTTTAATAGCCAATGGAGGGATCCGATCTGTGACTCTTGTATATGACGTCATAATCAATTACATCACACATAGGCTGACGTCACAATACATAGTGGCATATCTAGTTTCGGCATGGACAGTGAAAAGTCTGTCAAGTGTATGAACTGTATATCTTCGATGGATTTACTATTTAATAAACTTTCTGTTGAATATTTCAAATCTAAATTGACTAGGCACTGTTGCATCCTATGGCAGGAACAACATCCAGTCAAATTCATTTCCAAATATTCAACAGCTTACCTGTATAATTACCTTGCAATGGAGGAATCCAGTTTTAGCTATAATCCACCAATCACAAGCTAAGCTCCACCAACGCTTAGCCCATGTGGCGATCAATTGATCCCTGCACTCTATGAATCTCAATTTCCAGAAAACTAAGCAGACAAGCTGATGAATATCTTGAAACTAATGGAGGCAACAGCGCCCAGTTAAATTAGCTTCAACACATTCAACAGAATGTTTATTAAATAGTAAAAACATACAAGTCGTACAACTTGTCGGACTATTAAGCCTTTGTGATGGATAATATCCCATCATTCATGACATCATATTCTCTTGGCCTGTAAATGGACTTTAAATTAAGCAAAACCTTTTGACTGGCTAAGAGAAAAGACCCTACAATGCTCAACGCTGCTTTGTCCATGACATTTATACAATCTATATGCCACAAAACAACGTTACCAAACACCTGCGTCCACTATATTAAGTTCCTTCTTAAAATTACAATAAGTAATAGTGAGAATTATTTTATTACATTACACATAAAAACCTAAATACAATACAGTACACACAATATTATACCTCAAACACGCCCGTGAGTGCGCACGCATGCACACACGTCATGCAAAACCGTAACTGATCTAAACGTACACACACAGAAATTATTTAAATTTAGCTCATGCAAGATTAAAATTAACCATTTAATGGTGAAAATTGGTCAAGAAAATAAAAATAATTGCTTCATTTAATGTCCATTTGCAGGCCAGGACTAAACTATTTTTCAAAATTTACCACTAGAATGACTGGCTCTATAATCGAGCCAGTCATTCTAGCGATAAATTTAAAAAAATAGTGTTCTTTTGGCCTGTAAATGGGCAATAATACCGCAGGGGCTGGTTTGGCCGCCATCTTGACCAGTAAATGGTTAAGAAACACCGGCCTTTAGCACACAAACATGCTTACAGTGCAGACGAGCATTCAGCATATCTACCTAGGTATGAAGCACAATAGCTTCACGCAACAGAAAACAGGTCATTACACTACTACATGTATTTATAAAATTACCTCATTATTAATCAGAAAAGGATTAAATACCAAGAAACTAGAAAATGTTGTTTGACTCCGAGGGCCCCGCAATCACTGAAAATACCTTTTTCTATGTAGTAAATAGGAATTTTATTCAAAGCCTTCATAATATTAAAAACAAAAAATAAAACAAAAAATAAAAATGAAATGAATTAAAGCCAAAGCTGAGGAATTAAGGTGTCTCATCATTGCTCAGATGAAACAGAACATAACAAGCAGAAGCATGAAATAGTTAATTAAGCAGGTTCCTGAATACAGCAAAAATATCTTACTTATATTGAATATTTTCTTCATGACATGCTCGAGGAGGTAGGTCATGCAGTAGTGAAATGTTTGTGTTCTTATGTTATTAATATTGATAAGACTTTTATGGCTTTATTACTTTAACCTTTGTTCTCCCAAATTCTCAGCTGTTGCAATCATTAGGTGTTCATTTTGAGAACGGTACAGCTGAAAGGTGATCATATTATCTATAACAGAATCCCTTTGTCAAAACATTGTCAAAATGAATATCACTCTTAGTCTGTGTCGAGCAGGATAAGGTATAAAGCTACAAGCTACCGATGATTTCACAATTTGGTGGCAACAAAAATTCCACTACAGGCAATACCTGTGGCTTTGTTTGAGAGACAGACATTAGACAAAGGGACACCCCTAGAAATCAAGTGAAAGTATGTTAAGGTTTTAAAAAAATCACAAGTATCGCTGGTGCCCAAAGAGAGTTCAAAGAAAATCACAAGTATTGCTGGTGCCCAAAGAGACATGTGGCCAAAGTATCTGACTATGAAGGTGAATCCTTCAAAAGGTACATCTGTGTATCTTAAGCGAGGCATATACCAACTTTCAACAAACTATCTTAAGCAGTTCTGTATGATATAAACTGTTTACGAGAAAATTGACAAAAAGTTTTTACATTAAAAAGCTCATTTTCACCCAAAATATTGGACCAATAATGACGAATGCGTCAAAAGGCACATCTGCATATTTAAACTGAGGCATATACCAAGTATCATTAAAATATCTTAAGCGGTTCTGTATGATATGCTGTTTACGAGATTATGTGGACGGACAGACAGACGCGGTGATTACTATAGGGCAAGTCCATTTTCACATAAAGAAGCCACCTGCCAAGTTTCATTAAATTATTTTAAGTAATTCTGTATGATATGGTGCTTAGGAGAAAATTTACAAAAATCGTGAGTTTTTGCATTAAAAAGTAAATTTTCACCCAAAATCTTGGACCTATAAATGTGAATCCTTCAAAAGGCACATCTGCGTATCATAGCCAAGACATATATATCAAGTTTCATTAAATTATTTTAAGCGATTCTGAATGATAGTGTTTACGAGAAACTTGACAAAAATCCGGAGTTTTTGCATTAAAAAGACATTACCCAAAATTATAAATGTGAATCCTTCAAAAGGCACATCTGCATATCATAGCTGAGACATATATCAAGTTTCATTAAATTATTTTAAGCGATTCTGAATGATATGGTGTTTAACAGAAAATTGACAAAAATCGTGAGTTTTTGCATTAAAAAGCCCATTTTCACACAAAATCTTGGACCGATAGAGGTGAATCCGTCAAAAGGCACATCTGTGTATCATAACTGAGACATATATCAAGTTTCATTAAATTATTTTAAGCGATTCTGAATGATATGGTGTTTACCAGAAAATTGACAAAAATCGCGAGTTTTTGCATTAAAAAGCCCATTTTCACACAAAATCTTGGACCGATAAAGGTGAATCCTTCAAAAGGCACATCTGTGTATCATAACTGAGACATATATCAAGTTTCATTAAATTATTTTAAGCGATTCTGAATGATGTGGTGTTTACGAGAAAATTGGCAAAAATCGTGAGTTTTTGCATTAAAAAGCCCATTTTCACCCAAAATCTTGGACCGATAAAGGTGAATCCTTCAAAAGGCACATCTGCGTATCTAATCTGAGGCATATACCAAGTATCATTAATATATCTTAAGCGATTCTGTATGATATGCTGTTTAAGAGACGTTGTGGACGGACAGACAGATGGACGGACGGACAGACAGCCGCAGTGATTACTATAGGGCTTCCGCACCTTCCGGTGCGGGGCCCTAATAAGTTGAAAGTAAGGTACTGCATTATACCACTATTTGAACCCTATTAACCCTTTAACACTCATTTAACACTCATATCAGCCCAAAATGGCTTCTGCAGTTGTCTTGCGAAATGTCCATTTGCAGACTACTTTTGAAAGTTTCCCACTGGAATGACTGGCTCGATAACCAAGCCAGTCATTTCAGTGGGAAAGTTTCAAAAATAGTCTGCTCTTGGTCTGCAAATGGACATTTTCTTGAACAAATTCGAGGGGTAAAGGGTTAAGTAGCTAAAATGCTTCCTATTTTATAATAATATCAAGGATATAGAGGATCAGAAATGAGGGCCCATTTTCTATCACTATTATCAACTGAGTCGAAAATTATCACATTGCACGAGCTTTAACGAATGCAATGTGATAATTTTTGATGAGGTTGATAAGTGATATGAAATGGGACTGAGTTTAAGATTCTATTTATTATATAAACTGATATTTTAACACATTTTCCGATAAAGTTGATCCCTGAAACCCAGTTGAACGCATCATTTCATGCTGTTTGTTTTCGTCGCCGTGATGCATCAATTGCTAAGAGTTCAGATGAACGCGCCACAAAAAACAGTGACAAACAAAACATCGTTATTTCGGATTTGAAATTACTTACTTTTAAAATTTCCACATCTATCGTGCAAATTTACAAACGTATTTCATAACTAGATAGTATATATCAAAAAATTTTAATCAAGAAACGTAACTTATTATGTCGTATCCACATGTTCGTCGTCGTTATGAAACTTTCGTGGTGTCACTGGGTATGTGGGATTCTTGCGCTATCTATAACCAATGAGAATATTTTACAAGGTATTTAACCAATGAAATTCCTTCGTTGAATATTACACGTGATTATATCGATAAATATTAAATGGGCTGAAAGCCGGGTTTATAAGATAAAATATTGTATCACAGCGATAAGGAGTAGCAGAAGTGTGGACAAAACGATCTGAGGATAGTTTCACAAAGGATACTTAAGTGTCTCGGTGCTGCAAGCCACTAGACAATAAATTCAATTAGCAACAAGAGTTTTAGTGAAACTCAACATGTATGGTCGCAGGCATACTTGTTTGTGAACAGCTAGTCTTTGATGATTCTCTCAGAAAGTGGGGGGAGGGTGGTGTGGGAGGGGGCGACTTCTATTAGGTACACATTTGGAATTCACAGCAAAGACATCACTAAAAATCTTGAAAGCCTTCACAGCAGCATTGATCATTACACTTAGACAATTTTGATGAATTTTAATCTTTCAAGGGAGATAACTGGCGAATATGGGTGGATTTTGCCGAAACGAAAATATTACACTTTGTCTATCCCTAAAACATCTGCTGGAAAAAAATTGTGAGTGTAGGTTCAAAACTCTTCGAGATCTGGACTGGACAAAATTTTTTTGGACAAGTTTAAGCTTTTCAAGGGAAAGAACTCTGGAAAATATGGGCGAATTTTGCCGAAACGAGATCCTGACACTACGTCTATCCCTAACACATCTGCTGAAAAAAAATTCTGAGTGTAGTTTCAAAACTCTTTGAGATCTGGTCCAGACAAGAAATCAGACGGACAGACGGACACACGGATGGAGACGGCGAGCGCCATCACATAATACGACCCCCGTTTTGCGTGGGCATATAAAAACTCTTGACTTGCTGACTATTTTGAAAACAATTAGCCACTAACAACTTTCAGACAATTTGTCTTCAAAATATTCAGCAAGTTCAGAGATATAATCTCTGTTGTTGTCTGTAAAAACTCAGATCGTTAAATACAGTACTTAACAACGGGTAAGTGTCTGATTGCCATGTTGTCTACTTTAGGACACCATTGTGAAATCAGCCAATGGAGTTGAGGAATCCAATTTTAGCTATGCCTCACCAATCTCTAGCTAAGCTCCACCCACGCTTTGCCCGTGTTGTGATCGAGCGATCCTTGCACTCTGAATCTCAATTTCCAGAAAACTATACAGGTAAGCTGTTGAACATAGCACCCAGTGAAATTATGGAAATTATATTCAAGAGAATGTTTATTAAATAGTAAAGCCTTATAATTTGTACAACTTGAGAGACTTAACCCTTTAACACTCAAATCAGCCAAAAATGGCTTCTGCAGTGGTCTAGACAAATGTCCATTTGCAGACCAAAAGAAGACTATTTTTGAAAATTTACCACTGGAATGACTGGCTCAATAACCAAGCCAGTCATTCTAGTGGTAAATTTTCAAAAATAGTCTTTTCTTGGTCTGCAAATGGACATTTTCTGCGAGAAAATTGAAATTTTCTTGAATAAATTCAAGGGTTAAAGGGTTTTAAGTGTTTTGACAAAATAAATCTCGTCATTCATGACATAATTGATTATGACATCAGCCTTATATGTCACATTGTTGATTTTGATGTGATGACTGACTGAGAAACAGGATTCATCCATTATATCAGGGCATTAGTTTTCACGTCTGGGTAGATGAAACTTGATAGCCAAAAACGGTAGTTTATTGTATTGGTTCATAACAGGGGTGCGGTATCATCTTTGATATTTCAATGTAATGCGATTTGCTAAAAAAAACCACTTGATTGTAATTTATGGTGACTATATTCTCAAATTACCTTGCTTGAAAGCTGCAACATTCAACCATCAATGCGATGTGGGTTTATAATACAGTACAGTGCAGAATTAACTTTTCCTCACTCAATCATATGATGTCATAATCAATTACATGACATGTATGCTGACATTATAATCATGACATCATGAATGATCTGATTAAGCCCGTCTTTTACGATTAATAGTGACACGTTGTACGAATTGTATGTTTTTTCTATTTAAGAATCATGCTCCTGAATATTTTGAAACTAATTTGACTGGGCGCTGTTGCTGCCTTAGGCAGCAACAGCACCCAGTCAAATTAGTTTCAAAATATTCCACAGGTGTCGCCGTAGTTTTCTGGAATTTGATAGTCAAGAAGTTCAGTGATCGATCGATCCCAATACGAGCGAGGTGTGGGAGGAGGTTAACTAGAGATGGGCGGGAAATAGATAAAACTGGAAAGGTCTATTCTGAAGACAAAATTAAGAAATATTCTGTTGAAATGACATTTTTTATATCGTGTTCAAAATTGAACTAACTATCATGTTTCTGTTTTTGTTTTGGAAACATGCTAACTGTACTGTACGGTTCCATATCTCAAATCACCAAAAGCTATAAAGAATTAGTTACCAGAGAGAAATCTTAACATACATAAGTGACCCAAATGCCTCAGTTGATAGAAGTAATGAAGTGAAAAGTATAAATATGCTTAGAATTATATAAACAAGGATTTTACCTAATAATTCAAAATGCCTACAACCAACAACAACCAGTGAGTGGATTTATAGAAAAGCACTCGGATTCGCCCTAGGATCTTTCAGATTCCTGAATCGTACAGTGACCCAGACACCGAGAATCTGAAATACAAAGGTCATTTAACGCTAGCTCATAGAACAAAATCGGGATGGAAAAACAAACAAATAATAAAATACATGTACAAGCAAAATTGGTTAAAATGATTGTCAAACGGATTGTGGTTCGCTATAAACATCTAGTCATCAAAAACACTGTTTCCATGGCAACTAACATGCATAAAAGTTGAACAGTCATGTTAAACTAAAATATTTTGTGAGTTTTTTATAACTTGATTATCCCTTTATTGGTCAAGAAAATTTAATTTTCTCTTATCGAATGTCCGTTTGCAGGCAGAGACCATTAAAAAAAATTTATCAAGGAATGATGGACTCTTATGTTAAACCATTCACTCTAGTTATAAAATTTCAAAAAATAACTCTCTTGGCTTGCTAATGCCGAACTTTCCTCCAGACCATTGCAGAACCCGATTTTTCCCGGCTTGACTATTTAACACTTACCACTCTGGTGTCAAAATTTTAAATCTTTAAATTAAATTAAAAGCTGTTCATTTTTCAACAAATTTGGTGGGAGATGGTGCTGTCATGGACAGCAACATCTTCCACTAAAATTGTTGAAAACTGTGCACTAGTTTCTTTGTTATTGACACAGTAAAAGATAGAATATTTACATCAGAGTGGCAAAGGTTAAAGAACTACGAGTCTGTGCATACTTCAAATGAGAACTGGCGTACTCACCAGCCGCAATGAAAAGCTGAGCCCAATACAGTGAAATGTCATAGGCAGCAACAGCTTCCAGTCAAATTAGTTTCAAAATATTCAACAGCTTTCCTACATAGAAGTCTTGAAATCGAGACATTTGAATTTCAAGAGTAAACGAGTCAACCCTTTTACCTCTGCAATCATATCTCGCTGGAATGCTGATGAAGATTTTGAAAATATTTTGCACTGAAGACATTGCTTTGAAATTATTTTCAAAATATTCAACATAACATTACAGGCATGGTAAATTCCAAATGGCTAAGACTTTAAAAACTCAAATTTTGTTCAAGAAAATTTCAATTTCATAGAAAATGTCCATTTGCAGACCAAGAGGAGACTATTTTTTTGAAAATTTACAACTGGAAGGATAAGGAAAATAGTCTCGTTGCCATAGACACATGGCAATGGTCCTTATCATTGACCAATGCGGCAATCATCCTTACCACTAATACATCAAGAGCTCTGCAAACGATGCATAATACCACGACATGATGACAAATCAATGAATGAGAGCTATCAGATGTAGACTGGCAGTCATCCTATGAAGTTTCAACGTGATTCACTAAACAGTTATTGAGTTTTCGTCTGGAAATCAATTTTCAAGATGGCCAACGGTGGCTGGCGGCCAAATTGGATTTCGGATCATCTACAATTTCAATAAGTTTTTTCCTCAGACCGAGTCATGTCACCACATGAAGTTTCGAAGTGATCCGCTAAACAGAAATGTAGAAATCAATTTTCAAGATGGACACGCTTGGCTGGTAGCCATCTTGGATTTTGGACTATCGTCGATTTTGATTAGTTTCTTCTTCAGACCTAGTCCAACCATAATATACCGGTGGCTGCCGACCATCTTGGATTTTGGATCATTGTCAATTTCGTAAGATTTCTTCTACAGACCTAGTCCAACCACCCTATGAAGTTTCAAAGTGATCCGATAAACAGTAACAGAGTTATTATCCGGAAACGACTCTACCGCCTGACCGGATGGCACCATCACATAATATCCCAACAAAAGAATGGTGACATTATTGCCCAATGGGAAAAGTACCATTGAGCAATGGGGCCATCCATGACATTATTGACCCAGCAGATGACAATTACCAACGGGACGATGCATGGTCACAGTAAAAAAGATTGGATGAGGAAATGCAAGAATATTGGCGTCATTGACATTATTGACAAATGTGAAAGTACCATTGATCGATGGGCAGTGTTTCTCATGGCATCTAAAATTTTGGAGGTCCCAGGGACCCAACATCTCAAAATCTTGGGGTCCTAAAATGAAATCTGGGGGTCCTAAACCGAAATCTGGGATGCCCGTGCAGTTTTTTTCATCGATGCTAAGATTAGAGAGTACCTTATGCTTACAGGGCTGACTTATGGGGGTCCAGTGCTAGATTCTGTGGTCACTGTATGTTTGTGCAAAAAAATAGAAAACTAATTAGCAATCATACAAGATTTCCACAGGTCCCAAGGGACACACTACAACAACTTTTGGGGGTCACAAGTTACATTTTGGGGGTCTATACCCTCAAAAAGACCCTTATGAGAAACCCTGTCAATCGGGCAGCCATCACTGATATTATTGAACCAGCAGATGACATTTACCAATGGGACAATGGTCACAGTAAAAAAATTGGATGAGGAAATGCAAGAATATTGATGTCATTGACATTATAGACCAATGGGAAAGGTACGATTGATCAATGGGCCAGACATCTCTGACATTATTGACCCAGCAGATGACATTTACCAATGGTCACAACAAACAAATTGAATGAGGAAACGCAACAATAGTGGTATCATTGACATTATTTACCAACAGGAAAAGTACCATTGATCAATGGGGCAGCCATCACAGACACTATTGATCAATAGATCAATTGTCACAACACTGACATTAACCAAAGGGACAATGGCGAGGTCATAGTAACGAATTTGGATGGGAAAATGTAAGAATATTGGCATGATTGACCAACAGGAAGAGTACCATTAATAAATGGGGCAGCCGTCCCTGACACTATTGCCATTTGATTGGCGTGTACTAAAGGAACATTTCTGACAAATCTTGTTTTAGTCCAGTACCAATTTACAAAACAGGTTATTTTCCTCATAGGGTTCAATACTTAAAATGCTTTAGAGCCAGAGTTACAGCCCTTATTTCAAGACATGGCTGCTTCGTATTCATAGGGCAAATAGATATTGCATGAAGGAACATATCTGCGAAATTTGTTTTTAATCCATCAACATTGGACAAAACAAATGTATTTTAACCAAAGGGTTCAATAGTTTCACGTCTTAATGAACCAGAGCTATGGCCCTTGCTTAAAGATGCATACTCTTTATATCCATAGTTAAAATAGATATTTGACTGAAGGAACGTATCTGCTAAATTTGATGTTAATCTATCAACAATTGGTGAAAACATGTATTTTCCCCATATGGCTCAATACTTAAAAAACAATTCAATGAACCCGAGTTATGGCCCTTATTTAAGAGCGTGGTCACTTCACATTCATAGCTCCAACAGATGTTGCCTAAAGGAACATATCTACTAAATTTAGTTGTAATCCATCAACAAATGACGAAACGTGCAACAAACCTAGTTTCCCCATAGCCTTCAATACATTGACAATATAGCAAGGGAGATAACTCTGCTATTTGTGGGCGTGGCCACTTCATATTCGTAGCCAAAATAGATATTGCCAAAAGGAATATATTGGTCAAATTTGGTTTTAGTCTATCAATAAATGGCGAATCGTGCCACAATTGTTGACAGACGACGGACATCCGGCGACAGACACAAATCGTGATTGTATAAGCTGACCTAAGTGAGCTAAAAATGTCATTGCAGTGTATATTGTCTTGCTCTGCAAATGGGCATTTCTCGAGACCAATGTAACGGTCATTTCTGGCCAACTCGAGTGTTACCCCTTTAATGGTCAAATTTGGTCGAGAAAATCTAAATATTTCCCTTTTGAATGTCCATTTGCAGGCCAAGAGAAAACTTTTTTTTTTAATTTACCACTGGAATCACTGGCTCAGTTGGCAGCCAGTAATTCCAGTGGCAAATTTTCTAAAAATAGTTTTCTCTTGGCCTGCAAATATACATTCCGCAAGACCAATTCATCAACCGGTTTTGACCGACATCACCAGTAAAGGATTAAACGTCTATAACAAGTTTGACTGTACAAACAAAAATTTGTTTAAAACACATGCTATAGACACATTTGTGAAAAAATATAAAATTTCTGTTTCGCTATAAATAAACCAAAAACAGTTTATTCAAAACATTTTGAAAATGACTAAATATATGTGATTTGATTTCCAAACTTCAGCCTGAATTAATCCTACCATCATAGAAATCGTAAGATCTTAATTTTCACGAAAATTATATATCTGGAAGATATATATTTGGAAAATAATTTATCAAGGTAGCAATTTAATATTGTTGCAAAGCACAAATGGTCCCAGTCAAATTAATTTCAAATATTTAGCAACCATTTCTGAGAATATAAATAATCTGTCATAGCCAGCCTTTTCATGGTCAAGCCTATTAACCCTTTAACACTCTTATCAGCCAAAAACGGCTTCTGCAGTCGTTTTGAGAAATGCCCATTTGCAGACCAAGAGAACACTCGATAACCGAACCAGTCATTCCATTGGAAAATTGTCAAAAATAGTCTTCTCCTGGTCTGCAATTGGACATTTTCTAAGAGAGAATTGAAATTTTCTTGAACGAATTTGAGTGTTAAGTGGTTAAATCTGCAGTGTTTTTGAGGAATGTCAATTTGCAGGTTACGATTAGACTATTTTTGACATTTTACCACTGAAATGACTGGTTTGATAACCTAGCCTGATACTCTAGTGGTAAAATGGTAAAAAATATTTTTCTCTTGTCCTGCAAATGGAATTCCTACAGAAAATTTAGATTTTCTTCACGAATCTTGTCCATTTAAGGGCTGAGATACAACGAAACTAATTTCTGAAATGTCTTTGCGCAGTAAATGGATTAATTTCATACACTTTCAAAGATTTCCCAAGGGAGGTAACTATTCATCAGAGACCCGTCTTAACAGAACAAATAAACAAAAACAAATTTAAAACAAGCAACTATGTAAATTAATCCTTAGCGCTCTGATGTCACTATTCTATCGTTTACTGTGTCAGTATCAAAGAAACTGGCGTACATTTTTTAACAACTTTGGTGGAAGATGTTGCTGTCTACGACAGCACCATCTCCCACCAAATTCGTTAAAAAATGAACACCAGTTCATCTTTTAATTTAATTTGAAAATTTAATAATTTGACACTAGAGTGGCAAGGGTTAAGCAATGATTATTCAGGCATTTGATAGTCAAACTACTGGCAGCAACATCTACTTCTACTGCTGCTGCTACTACTTCTACTGCTGCTGCTACTGCTACTACACTGACTACATATTGCAGAGGCCAGTTTTTGCCAGTTTCACCTTGAAAGCGTTAAATGTTACGAGGTTTTTAAGGAATAGTAGGAAACTGAATTGTCTGCTTACAATTCATATCAATGTTATTTTATATTAGTAATAAGCGACAACAAACAACTTCAACACAACATCTACGGTCAAATTCTAAATGACATGCATGTCTTTGTTTTCGATAACATTTCCAAACCTGAATTCGCAAACCCTGGTTTTCGATAAAGTCAAGTATGAATTATGTTGCTTAAAATGAAAACGGTTTGATTGAAACTTGTGGCTGTTGAAGGTGATAACCACTTTTAATCAAATCATTGTCACAGTCATAACAATATCGTGGAATAAATCTCATTTACAACATGGAGGTAAATAAATATATGCAACAACTCGGCAAGCCATACCTCTGTGAAACTAAAGAGCATACCGACTCCACCAGTGACTTTAAATGCATTTTCAATTTTGCCACTGAGAGCGACCCAGCATGTCGGGCAATCCGAACAATCTGATGTACCGTTATTAGCCTTAGCACTTGTCGCACAACACGCAAGCTGAAACAGAAACACGGTCAATGAGTTTTAGATTTCATAAACGATATGCATCACCCGGGACCCTCAGAATGTTCACACTTTCATTAGTTTAACAATGTTTTCATTTATTATAAAGAAAATCATTAGTTACCTCTACTGGGATGTAGAAATTGTTTGAGTGTAGCTTTTGTGACAATTCCACTCACTTAGAACTTCATCACAATCTGACGCTGGCTACGTTACTCTGTATTGTCACATAACAGCATTAATTGGTAGCCGGCTGATATACGGTAGCCCTCGTCTTGGCACATGGTTGGTTATTTGCAAATTTTGTATACCAGCAGTCTACTAATCAATGCTATGACGTGACTGCACAAGAAACGACCAAAGCAGGTAATAGAGGTATCCAGTTTATCGATCAATCATGACGTCATAATCCACAGCATCACATATTTTGATAATTTACCACTGAAGTAACTGATTTGATAATCTAATTCAGATATTTGTGTTAAATTTTCAAAAATAGCCTTCTCTTGACTTGCAAGTGGACATTCACTGAGCAAAAATTTAGATTTTCTTACCCAATCTTATCATTAACCCTCACCAATGAATTTCCCATATCCCATTATTTTAAATCGCCCCACACAGGAAAACTGTTGAATATTTTGAAATTAATTTGACTGGAAGCAGTTGCTGCCTTAGGCAGCAACGGCTTCCATTCAAATTAATTTCAAAATATTCAACAGAATATGTTTTATATCATAAAAAATTTCCTTTTTATGGATTTGTCAGTGAAAGGGTTAAATAAAAAAACTATGGGCAAAGAATGCTTTGAATCACGAGATTGAACAGGAAGTTAACGACTTTGTTTATTGATAAATAATGACCTCAATAATAGGGATCCATTTCTAGCTATGCTAAATTATAAGCTCAGTAAAGACATACAATTTGTACATTAATGACAGACTATTCAGTTTTCATGACGGCACTATAGCTCATTATGATTGCGACACCAGATAACAAGTCAGTGCTGTACTTGATTATGATGTCAGACATTTGAGATCCACGCCTTCAACTCTGTTTGGATGACCTCGTTAGAGTATGAAATCATCATATGAATGACTTAAATTTTTTTAAATATAGAGCCTTGACCTCTTGACCACCCTAAACTAAGCTATGGTTAAACGCTATATATTGAAATTTTTTTAAATTTTCATCAGTATTAATACATTTTTATCTAGAAACACAATCAGGAAACCTCATAAGAATATTTCTTACAGATAAAAAGCTATTGAAGAGAAAATAAAATCTCTTCAATTCAAAGTACACGACTACCCTCAAACCAACGCCCCCCCCCCCCATCCCACCAACAACCCCCACCACCCCCCTCCCCCACCAACAACCAACAACCCCCACCACCCCCAACGTTATTAATAATAATAGATACTAACACTTTAATATGTTTAATGGCGAAGAAAATATAAAAGAATTCTTAGTGAATGTCTATTTAAAGGCCAAGAAATTAATATTTTTGAAAGCATACCATTGGAATGACTGGCTTTATTTTCGAACATGACATTCCAGTAGAAAACTCCAAAATTACCGTGGCCAGTAAATGGACAGAAATCTCAAGACCCAGGCAGAATCCACTCCTGGTCAGCTTGACCACAATGGATGAAACCAGTTTTACCTATTCCCTGCCCATCTCTCGCTA
This sequence comes from Chaetoderma sp. LZ-2023a, assembly GCA_034401795.1. Classification (NCBI taxonomy): domain Eukaryota; kingdom Metazoa; phylum Mollusca; class Caudofoveata; order Chaetodermatida; family Chaetodermatidae; genus Chaetoderma; species Chaetoderma sp. LZ-2023a. The sequence goes on from CM067364.1 coordinate 18,902,406, forward strand.
AGCTCCACACACACACACACTTCACCCATGTTGGGATCGATCGATCAATGCCCTCCCTGAATCTCAATTCCCAGAAAACCCTCCCTGAATCTCAATTCCCAGAAAACTATACAGGTAAGCTGTTGAACATTTTGAAACTAATTTGATTGGGTGCTGTTGCTGCCATATATTTTGAAACTAATTTGATTGGGTGGCACCCCGGCAGCCAGTCAAATTAGTTTCAAAATATTGTATAGCATGTTTATTAAATAGTAGACATACAATTCGTAAAACAACGTTTAGTCTGTCATAAATTAAGCATTCGTGACAAACTTTGACGTAATTCACATCACATAGTTGATTATGCCGTCATATGATTGATGGATAAACTGGAATCTCAATTTCCAGAAAACTATACAGGTAAGCTATTGAATATTTTGAAACTAATTTCATTGGGTGCTGGCAGCAGGCAGCAACAGCACCCAGTCAAATTAGTATCAAAATATTGTACAGCATGTTTATTAAATAGTAAAGACATACAATTCCTACAACAGCTTTTAGTTTGTCATTAATTAAACATTTGTGACGCAATTGATTATAATGTCACGATACACATCACATAGTTGAATATGACATCATATGATTGATAGATAAACTGGAACCATCCATAGGGTTAAACAGTATCAGATACAACATAACTCATACTTCAGAACAAGATGGATGACCGAGTGCTTGATCATCTCCTAGATCGCGACTATTCATGTCTAATGCACAGCATTCAAACTGCTGCTGTACTTTTGTCTTGTCAGATTTTGATGCGATCTTCCACCCTTGAGTGACAAGCGCATGCTGTTGATCGCGATTGACAGCCAGACATGCACATGCCAAAGCGAATTGAAGCAGAAATAACAGGAAAAGAATTATCATGTACTGGGAAGATGTGATAAGGAACTCTAATCATAGCTCAACAACTTCTAGCACACCCTTCACTTACAGAAGTTCTTGGTTTGATTGGCGTCTATCGAGTCACGGATTCCAGGTCCCAGTCACACCATATCTAGGCGGGTTTATATTTCAGTCTATTATTGATAATGTCCTCAGTTTTACCTGGGTGGAGAGAAGCAATGAGGAGTGAAAGAGATTGCCTATGTTTCCAGCGATCGTCAGTTGGCCGAACAGAGACATGACTCCGGGCTCACCGGTTTCACAGCTCTGCTCACTAACGCCTGAATTACCACCTCACGCCTTCCCTTAGAGTTCCTGTGCACCAAGAAATATAGAGTACGCTTGCGTGATTATTGATTTGACATGTTTGAGGGATCACGATCAATTATTTAAGAATAATCTTGATTACTCAATTAATCAGCCCGAGTACAAATTATCCAGTCATGACAACAAAAGCATACTAATGACACAATGGATCACCCAAAATTGTTTTAAAATGTACACCAGTTTCTTTGCTACTGGCACCGCAAAAAGATAGAATGTTGACATCAGAGTGGTATGTGTTAAATGTATCACTTGTATGCCTGGCTTGATTGTTGCGCCAGTAATTACAGTGATATATTTTCAAAAACAGTCTTCTGATTATTTATTTTGATTGTGGTGTCAGCCTACATGTGACATAATTGATTATGATGTCATATGCTTGAGTGACAGATTTGATTCATTCATTGGTTAACTATATATATAATTCTAATTCACTTAAGGTGAGATTTATCTTTGGCACATATATTTCAGCATGTATTTTTCAACCATTTTCAAAGGATACAAAGAAAAGCAGCACCTGATGGTGCTTGACGGCTCCAACAAGTCCAATAAGAGCAACTATTAATAGGAAAACACCACATGCGATTATACTACCGACTAAAGCTAAAGATGTGATCATTGCCACAGCCCGGGACACAGCAGCAATGCCGATCAAGATGAATGCCACAAGCTGCAAAACATTAAATAAAAAATAAATAAAACAATAGCAATTGAAGATTGCAGACCTCCAGCACCCGTTTTTGTTACATTGTCATTGTACAAGATTTTTGTATTTTCCAGATCTTTTCAGGTCACGTCAAATATTTAATGGTGGAACCTTAACAGTGAATAAATGGTCAGCCCATTTCCTGCGTTAAAATGTGAGCCAAATCCGATCAGTAGATACAAATCCGGATGCTCAGACAGACCGAAAGGCCGACAGTCGCACACATACGCGGACATGACATGTCTGAGAAATGATGTCCCTCTACTAAGTGGACGGTAGATCAGGGCTCGAACGTGCTCAGTAATTTCTCATAACAAAGGAACGCACCAATACTCAGTTGAATATCTTGAGACTTCGAAAAATAGTGTGGGAAAGCTAATATTTTTAGTATTTCATAAGTCGAAAGGGGGATAATTTCATGAAAAATTGACGAAAATGTCTGAAACTCGAGCTTGCTCCTTATAATAAAGCAACCTACACTGTACCAATTCTCAGTTGAATCACTTGAAGTAGTGCGAAAAAAGTATTTCATGTCGAAAGGGACTAACTCCACCTAAAATTGACGCAAACTCCTGAAACTTGAACTTGGTCTGTAACTACTCATAACAAAGCAATGCAGCAATTCTCAGTACAATATCTTGAAGGACTGTGAAAAAAAGTGTGGAAAAACCAACTGCGACAGATGGACAGACGGAGTGCAAATCTATAGTTCCCCCGGTAGGGGACTAATAAAATAATTACTTACCATGATTACATATACAGGTCCTGAAAATATCAAATTATCTAGGTTGTTAAAATTTGGTTGCCCTGCAGCAAAAGGTGGTTGCCCCGGACCGCAGGAACTGAAGGAAATTTCAATTTCCCTTTCTCCGAGATCTAACAATACTTACCGTTATAATACTTATCAATAAGAGCACCCTTGGGTCTGTCACCTAAGAATCTTCTGATTTGATAAGCTCTAAACGGTTCCTGGAATTGGGTACCCGGCCCCAACAAACGAGTACCCATTACCATGTACCGATCACATGTTTGCAAAGCTACCAAACAAGACCTGACACATGGCTTGCCTCTGTGGGGCTGGGAGGCAGGGTCCGTAATGTAATAGTAAGTATTGTTAGATCTCGGAGAAAGGGAAATTGAAATTTCCTTCATTCTCCTTCGATTAATACTTACCATTAAATTACTTATTGATCAGTAACCTGGTGGGAAGGGGCAAGCCATACAAAGCTTATTTTGCCCTCTAGAGAAGGATCTAGACTAAACCCCCCCGCCCCAAACCACCCCACCCCTTCTCCAAAAAGGGAAGAGAACTAACGAACATGCATCTCGCCTGAAAACACAAGTATGCCAAGAGGGTTAACGGCTCTTGACACACATAAGCCTGGGAATGAGCATGAATATATAAAATGAATCAACACGATATATAAACAGTATATAAAAAATAGTCTAACTTGGATTACCTTATGATTTTGGATTGCAGACACAACACCACAACCGTCATACCTTGACCCAACATGAATTCTCTGGTTGAAATCCCCTCGCCTATTTATAGCACTTAAGCTTATAAAAGGAGAATGATCAGTGTGGCCACTTAACCAGTTTTCAAGACTGCTAATGGGAGTGGATTGGCCGAGTCTGACATGTCTCTCATATTGTAGTCCATGAAAGAGGACTTACAGTGCCATTGTGCAATGGCCATGATGTCCTCTAATGCTACAGCATTGAATATGGCAGTCGAGGTGGCTATTCCCCTGACATCGTGAGCCCTGGCCTGGCACATTGCACCTAGTGACCGGTCTCAATTTCATGGGTAATCTGAATGCATTCGACCACCCAATAAGAGATAGTATCCATCGATGCGGCGCCATAAGGCTTCTTATGGCAGATCCACAGATGTCTATCATTTGACCGTAAAGAGTCTGTCTGTTTCTTGTACATGATCAAAGCACGGACCGGACCCCAGGCACGGATCTGCTCCATCACGATCATACCTAGTTAATTTTGGTATTATGATCGGATTGCCAGGATATCTCAAAGATTGATTCTTTGACATAAATTCTGCTCTTGGAAGCAGTCACTGACCCTCTCCAGAGGCAATAAAAGGGTCCCTCTCTGCTGAAAGTGTATGGCTCTCATTGCGCCATCTAGCTGAGGAAGCTGCCAATAGAAATACAGCCCTAAGAGTCTGCTGCTTTAGATTAACCGAACCAAAGGATTTGAAAGGGTGCTTGGCTAGCACATTAAGCACCAAAGATAGACTCCAGGTGGGAATGACTACTTGTTGTCTCGGTCGGAGATTGCTCATTCCCTTCACAATCACGTTTAACTGGGCCACCTCTGGACTATCCCTGTTGGCTAGACAAAGGATAACTGATGCCAAAGCTCTGTATCTCCAGAGCGAACAAGTCCACGTTTGGTTTGCCCCAATGCTCAAAGATCCTTTGTAGAACCGGAGGGTTGACAGACCATTCTGATGGCAGAATTCTCTGTCTGCGAGACAAAGTATCCGCAAGAATGTTCAATCGCCCAGGAATGTGAGCTGCTTTCAAAACAACTGTGTAATTTCTGCATCATTGAATCAAGTGCCACACTTTCAAGCACAGTGTGGATGACTTGGTCCCTCCTTGGCGATTTATGTATGATACCACTGTCGAAATGGTCTGACCGTATCAATATCATCTTGCCCCTAAAATCTGGAAGAAAGCTCTCCAGTGCCAGTTCCACTGTCGTCATTTCTAACAGATTGATATGCAGCTGACTCTCTTGGACAGTCCATGTGCCCGAAACCTGGTGTTCTCCCAGGCAGGTCCCCACCCCTCCAACGATGCATCCATGTACACGGACAGCTGGGGTGGGGAAGGTTAAGCGAAACTCCTAGTAGAAGATTCTGACGCTCCTTCCACCATACAAGATGTGACATTATTGGCCCCAAAACTGGTAAAGTACACCGCAAAAATAACCTACGAAAAACACATTTTAATGCGGCAAAAGGAAAACAAAAACGTATCCATTTTTCAATGCATAATAAAACAAAATGCTATATAGAACGCGTTGTCTAGACATTTTCTGACAGGCCTAAACTCTTGTTTTGATGCGTCTAATTTGTCTTGACCCATTTATTTTTTTCTGACGAACCTACTGAAATTTTTAAACGCGCTAAAAATTTTACATTTAGGAGGTGCTATATATTTGACGCGTGTTTTAAAATGTTACACGCTGGAAATACGATGACACAAACTATTTATCTTGCGTGTGGTCGTCCTGGCATTTACTACTAGTGAAGAGCTCTCTGCACACGCGTAATTCCTTCTCTTTATAACCCAAACGTAATGCATATGCGATATCGCGGTGAGAGCAGTTTGGCTAGTACGAAAATGTGGTTTAAACGTTAATACACTATATCGGGGACGTTTGGGAATTCCCCGATGAAGTGTGATCTCAACCTATACGATTGCGTTCGCAGTTTCTTTTTTATAAACAACCAAAACACAGGGATGTACCGAATAGCGAGATCGCTAAAGAATTACGAAAATACGGTTTAAAATGCTAATACCATATATTCAGACAAAGGAAAATGCGGTTTAAATGTTAATACACTATATCGGGGACGTTTGGGAATTCCCCGATGAAGTGTGATCTCAACCTATACGATTGCTTTCGCAGTTTCATTTTTATAAACAACCAAAGCACAGGGATGTACCGAACAGCGAAATCGCTAAAGAATTACGAAAATACGGTTTAAAATGCTAATACCATATATTCAGACAAAGGAGATTCCCGGAAAATCAGTAAACAACAAATAAATATGTACGTTAATAGCGCACCTAAATAGCTTGAACTCGTTTAAATCTTCCACGCGCTAAATGAAATTCTTGGTGTGCTAAATCTTCTTTTCCTAACGCATCAAAATCTTATAATTGACGCAGCGCGGAAACTGTCCCACTTTTTGGCGTCTTTTTGGCACTATGGTCCCGGTTTTTTCGCGGTTTCTAGCAAAGTTATTTTTGTGGTGTACTGTACCAGCTTTGACAGCGGTTCTGTTTTCTGTTTCCACAGAGACATCAGATACAACTGGATAGGTCTTCACATAAGAGCAGCGTACAGGATCACCTGCTCCATGGAGACCATCATAACCAGCATCTGAAGAAACTTCCTCGCCTGAATGTGGTTTCCCAATCGAAGGCTCTTGAGGATGGCTTTCAGACTCCAATCTGGGCTCTGATGAGTATACCATGTCTTCCTTGAGATCGAAGTGTTGAGTTGGGTGTCAACTCAGATTTCTCCTTGTTGACTTATCCAGCCTAGCTCTGAAAGCAATTTCAGAGTCAGAGCAGTATCCACCTCTAACCTGGCTGCCATGTCTGCCTTGCTAAGTCTTTGTAGGTGTGAAGCACCACAATCTCTTTTCGGAGTAACGCTGTCACCGCTAAGGACCACTCTGGTGAAGACCCTTTGAGCTGTCGACAGGCTGAATGGGAGGACTACAAACTCCGAAACACGATTCTGAAACGCGAATCTCAGAAACCTGTGACAACCCCTGTTCATAGGAATGTGGAAATATGCGTCTTTCAGATTGATTGACACACCCCACATTCCTTTTCTCAATTCTGCCATTACCGTCCTCAATATTTCCACTTTGAACCGAGGCATATGGATAAAGCAATTTAATGGCCTGAGATTGAGTACGGGTCTCCACTCTCCCCTCCCCTGTTCCCTTGGGGACAACGAACATATTTGAGTAGAAGCCTGGAGTGTTCTGGCTTGCTGGCTTTATTGCTCCCTTCAGAAGCAAGCCTAACACTTCGCTTTGGATGGCTAACTTGTCTGGCTCCCTTGGAACGGGAGTCCAGACTGGTACCAAAGACAGATTTTGTGGAGGGATGTCCCACCACTCTGGCATGTACACCTGGGATATCCATCCCAAGACCAGACTGTCTGACGTCACACTTCGCCAAGCCTCGGCAAAACGCATGAGCCTTCCACCCACTATAGGCGCATTGACGCCTAAGGAGGGTGTTTGGCTTGCGATCCGCTCACCCACCACCCCAACCCCCTCATAACGAGGGAGAGAGAACCATTTTAGTCTTGGCTTGATGCTGTTGCGACACAGGCATGGTCCAGGCGGATGCGAAGGGAGCCATCATACGATCTGCTCCCTTCTTTCCACCCTTGGAGGACTTAACCTTGCCCTTACCGCACGATCAGGGCCGCAGGGCGGGCAGGAGCCTCAACAGCCTTCCTCGCCTTCTTAGTCGCAGGCAGCTGAGAAGGCTCAGCAAGAGCATTAGAAGCAGGCATGGCTTTTGCTTTGCCCTTGTTCTTCTTCTGCGACTAACGTCTTGCATGCAGCTCCTAGTGTGTGCAAGCGCACGCACCAATTCCATATTCAACGCCAGTCAACTTTGCACGATGTTAGCTGAATCTTCTAAGATGGTCCACACTTGGCCACCAAAGATGCTCGGTGTGTGTGTGTGTGTGCATGCGTGCGTGCGTGTGACGTCCTCCTCAGATGTGGTCAAAACCATGGACGGATTAACCCTGACTAGCCAAGCCAGGGCATCACTCCAATCCGATTCCGAGGACACTCCCATAAACACATCAACCATTGATGTGCCTATGAGTCTACCAACAGTGACCTTCCGGCAAGGAGCCACTGTTGGATAACCAAGAACACCGGTACGATGCGGTTCCGCCACCACCCCATGGAACAAGGTGTTCCATGGTGTAGATCCGCACGGAAAACCGTGTGGGCCCGTGATGGTTCCAGAACTGTGGCCATACACGGGCGCCTACAGCACCCCGTGTCTGGCCACTGGACCAGGCGAGATAGGTGAGTACCATGCCTGGCCAGCAACTCCTGTCACTGTGTCAGTTAGTGGCAAACCAACTGCCACTGGACGTGTGCCCGGTACCGGTGCGACCTCAACTACAGGTGGAGCAACTGCCATGGCTTGCGTCAAGCCAGACAAATGGAGGGCGGTTCCATCCAAGACGGAATTGACCTCCATACATTCCATCCACGGCATCTCAACCGCAACAATCTCTCCTCCATGGCATCCCCATCCTCTGACTCCGAAGAGTCATCGCTCAATGAGGACACACTGGAGCCATCTTGGCGGACAGCTTCCATGCCTGACGGACCGCCTACTGCTACTGGACCACCCGGAGGTGGCTGCGGAGAAGCAGTACCCACCAGGCCGGAGCCTGACAGGACCGCCAGGGTGGCCATACGAGATGCCACCCTTGGTAGCCAGTCCAGAACCCTGTCCAAGGACAGGGTCCATACCAAGCATGGTGAGACATTGTACCACAGTCTTCGGGATCAGAGAAGACACCAGCGCGGGCAGGATGCTATACAAGAATCCTTGCATAGCGGGCCCGAACCACGCAGGGGGTGCCAACTCCAATCATTCAGACTGTGGACGGGAAGCGCCCACAAGGGCCGAAACAGGCACTTCCCGATTTGTTTCTGAACCGCCTGACCCCGCTTCAGACCCAGCCAATTCCTTCTGGGAAAGGAACTTCACCATCAATTTGACGGCCCACACTGAACACATTTCACATCGGTCATCAACATTACAATTTGCACAACGGACACAGACATGGTTTTTGAACGCGATCCGTACAAACTTATGCCAATTGGCACAGGACGGATGAGCGGCCTTAGACAAGCACAAGGCTACAATAAACAAGCGATTCAACACAGCACGGAAGGCAGACAAATAATTTTCAAACAGTTTGACAATAAATTATAAGTTAACCCTCCCGCACCCAACACCTGAAAACGTTACAACCAGGATCGTGTAAGCTGGCGATAAGAATGTTAAAGGGCCAACATCCACCCATAAATTGAACCTGCAGGATGTATAAACGAACCAGGAACCGTATCGAAGACATTCCCGGTAAATTTAAGAATCATTTCCGAAATTATACTACACAAACTAATGACAAAATGATACGCGTAGGAAAACAACAGAATGAATTAACACTACTGCTGTTAGGGACAGACCTACCCATTCGCCAATTCGCTTATGAGAATAATTTTCATGGTTGGATAATAAAATGTCAATAGGATAATTCACTGGCTAATGAATTTAATTGTATGTTGGTAGTAGGCTTGCACGATTATCCGATATCGAAAATGTCTTTACGATGTGATTTTGAAAATAAATCGAAATATCGCCTAAATTTTACTGTGATGTAGTATTCTATCTATTTGTAGCATAGGCATCTATTACGGCAAGCAGTTCAATTTATTTCCAAACCACAGAGAAAGTGGTGGGATTATACTAGGAATAGGTAAAAAAAGTTGAAGTTCATTCTCTAAAATTGCGTTAAAAGATGGACACGAATACGAAAATTCAACGCAATTTACCAGTACAATTTCTTGCCACCTTACTGTATACCTCAAAATCATGATTGTGGGAGTGAAATTATTACCTGAGACGGTATAAATATTGCATTCACAAATGTGATAGCTAAATGAGACGTTATACACGTTTTAGCAAGCAACGTGAACTATCCTAGATGTTTCTGAAGGCTAACTATTATTATTAAACGGATACTCGGAAAATGCGGAGCGGATCTAAACATTAGATGTCTATGGATCTAAATTACATTCCTAATATCACGTGATTTGTATATTTTCACAGACGACATGAAATGTCAAATCTTAGGATTAATTTTCATGTGATAAACGATGATTTTAACAGAGTATGCAATATTTAGGTTGTCCAATATAATTTCACTCCCGCAATGATGGATATGGTATACATTAACCCAAGGTGTAAGGCGGCAAGAAATTATTACGGGGGAAATTGTGTCCTATTTTCGTGTTATTAATGATCGGTCTTAGTTTAAGCATCTTGGCGACTGGATTTCAAGTTTTTGTTGAAATTTACCAATTAGATGCTATATTCTGTTAAAACTGATATGAAAACTCAGAGCGAAATCGATATGGCTATATAAGCCACACCATGCAGTCCAACTCAACCCAAGACCAATTCACCCCATGAATTCATATACCTTAAAATAGGCTATAGGATATATCGTGATTTTGTTACCACAATATATCGCGGTACCTCCTAGGACAATATCGTGCAAGCCTAGTTGGAAGGTCAGTTCATCTTAAACCATGATGACACATCTAATTCTATCCAATATTTTATAACTTAATAATACATGACCTGCTGGTTACTTGGTTATTAGCCTTAAGATCTAGCGGGATCATAAAGGATTAGATTGATAGGTTATTGGTTAGGCTAATGAAAGTCCAAATTTGGCTAATGAAATCCCAAAATAGGCTAATTCACTGGCTAATGATTTCAAATGAGTAGGTCGGTCCCTGGCTGTAGAACATGGTAGAGTTGCTGTACACACACCTAATCAAGGATTTTGAAATAACCGTTCATTGCAAACAGAACAGAAATATATGCAAAACTTGACATAATTCATAAGTATCTGGTACTAAGATGCATGCAGCTACTATGAATAAGATGCGCGATATAACGAAACATTTTCCTCAACAAAATAATCTGAGACAAAAGGGTGTGACGCCACCCACCAAAGAATATCAGGTTGAATGACGTAAGCCGATTTAGTGACATTAGACAATAGTGAATTTCGCCAGTAAAAACATTTCATATTGCTGCGAGATCACGATTGCGGTTTAAAGGAGGTGATCATAACCGCCATTTTTTGTTGTCTCATACATCCCAGTTCCGGGGTCAGAAAATGGAACACACAACACACAAGAAAATTAAGAGACAGAGTCTCCACTATAACTAGATTACAGCCAGAACAATACAACCTGGACGTCGGTGGTGTTCCCAATTGGTAATCCAATTAAATCCAGTTACAGAATAAGGCACAGAAGTACAGAAAATAACAAGCTTAGATCTAAAAACTTATATTTTCACCACACAGAAGCATGGCGTGTCACCCTTGTTGCTATGCAAACAAAGGTGATCGGTACATGGTAGCGGGTACCCGTTTGTTGGGGGCGGGTACCCGGTTCCAGGAACCGGTAAGAGCTTATTAAGTCAGAAAATTGCTAGGTGACAGCACTAAGGGTGCTGTTATCAATAAGTAATGTAATGGTAAGTATTGATCGAAGGAGAATTAGTCAGCTTATAATAACAAGTGATTCACTCCTATGAAGAAGATGACTTAAGAATCAATATATTAGCTTCATTTTACTTTAATATAGATTCATGGTAACCATTTCAATTTGATCGAGGCTTTTTGAACAGAGAATACTTTTCTCAAACATAGAGCAAATTCATTTACTCACTTACTCTGACAAGTGGCGTCACTTTACATCTGCTTCAGGCAGTATGTAACAGTTTGGGAGGAATGTATCGCGATACGTATTGTTAATGGCATTGTATTGTGATACAGCTACATATTGATAATACCTCCCAACTCTAAATTTGAGTGGAAGCTGATTGTTGTCTTACTGCTCCAGTCAAATTACTTTCAAAATATTAAACAGAAATATTTGTTAAACATGTATATGTGATTTTTTTGTATATGTTCTTTGAGCTCAAATGCATACAGGTTTACATTAATTTGACTGCAAGTATTTGCTGCCTTACTCTGTTGTTGCCTTATGCAGCAACTGCTTCCAGTCAAATTAGTTTCAAAATATTAAACAGAATATTTGTTAAAATGCATGTGCTTTTTCATATCTGCTCTTTCAATTTCAAACAGTTAGGCAAACTTTTATTTTATTATAAATCTCATTTTGCATACAAATACATGCAAATACGGTAACAACTCTCAAGAAAGCTATTGAAATTTGAACATAATTTTGCTGGAAATCAAAGGTGCCTTAGACAGCAATAGCTTTCAGTCAAATTACTATCAAAATAGTCAGCCAAATTTTTCAGATGTCCCATTAAAATATTTAATTCCTAAATGAAGATTATGATACCTGTCTATAAAGGGCCGTTTGTCTATGGTCCCCATGGCGTCCTTTATAAACATGCTCAAACGTCTTTTTTTCAAATGCCATGTCCTGTGTTTTTCTATTGAGCCTAGTATGCTGACCTCCTAACCATTTTAACTCTAAATTTCAGGAAAGTACTCAGACATTTCTGATGAGAATTGTACAATATTTTGAAAATAAGTTAGAAATTGTAGCTGCTTAACGTATCACATTCCTGCAGTCAAATTATTTTAAAGTACTTAGTTCATATTATTAGCAATACCAACTTAGTATGCCTATATGCAATTGACCACAGGAAAGAGTGTTATTGATAGGGTCAACTCCACCAGTGGTCATCAATCTGCTGGGAGGTGTGATTTTATCCATTCACAAGTCTTTTGGTGATTTTATTGAAGGTTTCCTAGACACACTGTCAACTATACAGATCTGACATATTAAAAATTCCACCTACAATGTAAGAAGTATTAAGTTGAATATTTTGAAAATACTTCATAGCCCAACTAGATGCTGTTAGTTGCATATATGTTGGTGGCAACAGCTTCTAGTCAAGTTATTTTCAAAATATTAAACTCAATGTTTGAGACATCCTAAAGAATTTTCTCCCTGATAAGAGTTAATACCTCATGGACTGTTCTATGGAGTGCAGTACATTAATTCTTTAAAGCTCAACATTTGTCAAGAAAATAAAAAATCTGTTTAAAAATGATTGTTTATATGTACGGCAACCAAGAGAAGACTATTTTTTTTAATTCAACACTAGAATGACTGGCTTGGTTAGCCAACCAGTCATTCTAGTGGTAAATTTAAGAAAATAGTCTTTTCTTACTCGATAAATTTGCTCAAGACCACAGCTCAAGCCAGTTTTCACAGGCTTGGCCATTTAACAGTTCTCTGGTGTCAATAATCTATCTTTTACTGTGTCGATAGCAAAGAAACTGATGTACATTTTTCAACAAATTTGGTGAAAGATGTTGCTGTCTATGAAACAGTTCATCATTCAACTTAATTAGAAAATTAAAAATTTTGACATCAGGGTGGTAATGGTTAAGGATTAGTGTTGTTCCGATTAATCGATTTCATCGATGATTGATTGGTTTGCATGTTCAACCAACCGATTGATATAAATTGACTTTATTAATACATTTTAACTGGTCAAGCTAGAAAACGAATACTTTTATGAAAGAATTTAAATTTAATTGTTACAACTATATAGTAATACTCCTTAGTCATGACATTAACTAGACATTAATTTTTTCAGTACTGAAATAGTAGGTTAATTTCAAAGCAACCATACCAATAACATGTTGAATATTTTGAAACTTATTTGACTGGAAGCTGTTGCTGCCGTAGCCAAATTAGTTTCAAAATATTCAACAGATTATTTCTTAGATTATTAAGAATCTGTCATACAATGTACCTGCGACTTGGTTTGAAATGAGTAATTATCCTTGAACATGCTATAATTACTGCATTCACAATGGGTAGAAAATGTTATGATCGATCATTAATTGATCATCGATTAGTATATAAAGCCAATCACCGATCAGAAAAATAGTACCAATTCCCAACACTATTAAGGATTAATGAAAGAGTATATGCAGACCGGAGACAGATCATTTTCTAATAGGATCTATCCATTTGCAGACCAATAGACGACTATTTTTGAAAATATACCACTGGAGTGACTGGCTGTTATTGAGTTAGTCATTCCAGACCTTGTAAAATTTCAAAAACAGTCTTCTCTTAGTCAGCAAATGGATTTGCCGACTTGAGCATTAAAGTGGTAATATAATAACTATATAATTCGTCTTTCGTTGTACTAGTGCTCTAACCTACATATATGAAAACTAAAATGACTGAATAAAATTCTGTTTATTTATTCAGGATACACAGGCACACTCACACACTTCCCATTGGTTAGAAAACAAATCATACACACATATTAATTCATACACACAGGAAAAAGTAATTGTAATTAATTACTTTGCAAAGTAATTGTAATTAATTACATTCACAAAATGGAATCATTGTAATTTAATTGAACATTTTGCAAAGTAATTGTAATTAATTACTTTGGCAATGTAATTGTCCCATGTCTGTTCCATGGTGCCCAATATTTTGTTTTCTATGTATTTTTTGCAGACCATTGAAATAGGCTCTCTGATCTCCAAGACATCATGAATCGTCCAGATCCAGTCTCATCGTGATTAGCTATGGCGAAACAGCCAAAGGACATTATTTTCGCCGAGCATTCGTCAAGTAACTGGTTTAGACATGTTTTTGCCTCTGATTAATTCGGTCAATTTATTCGTAGGATTTGCAGAGTTTTCGGAACTGCTTAGAAGATCCTGTGATAGTTTGTTTCACTCCCTTATCATACTGGGAATAAAGCTGAATTTAAAGACGTCAGTTCTGGCGTAAACTTGGTTGAAATGGCTGCTCTACATGTTTTTGGTTTTCCGAATTGGAGTCTGTAGACTGTCTAATGATATCTTTGCTCGTTGCTGTAGACCTTTGTAGAACAAAATAAGGCAGTTTTGTTTCCTTCTGTCTGACAATGGTGGGAGTTTTAGGGTTTCCATTATATTTGTCATACTGCCTGGTTCATAGCACTAGTTTGAGGTGATAAATCTAGTTGCACATTTTCTAGTTTGTCCTGAAGAGTTATCTGATGAGGGTTCCAAACTGTACTTGCATACTCTAGAACTGGCCTAATCAGTCCCATGCATGCTTGAAGTCTGACTTCTTGGGAACACAATGATAAATTTCTCCACAATAGTCCTAAGGTTCTGTATTTGTTGCAGATCTCAGTGATATGTTTGTTCCAGCTTAGGTCATTGGTGATGTTGACGCCCAAGTACTTTACTGATGAAACAAAACATAGACTGGTTCCTCTTAGTGTTTAGTCGAATTTGGTGGTTTTTTTCTGGTTAGGCTCTTCATGTTGCATTTTACTGGTTGTAAGCGCATTCCCCAAGTGGTAGCCCAGTTACCTAACACGTTTATATCTTGTTGGGAGTGCCTCACAGTCCTTGGGGTCATCAATTTCCCGGTAGCATATGCAATCTTCAGCGAATCGCCTGATCGCTGAGGAAATGTCCTGGACTATTATATGTGGACTGAAAACAGTAATGGGCCTAGAACGGTTCCTTGAGGTACTCCAGACACAACGTTAGCAACATTTGATTTGCCACTTTTGACTAATACACTCTGTTTGCGACCTGTTAAGAATGAGTCAATCCAATTTAGTATGTTTTTTGACACACAATATTTATGCAATTCAGATTTCAAAAGTTCATGTGGAAAAGTATCAAAAGCCTTTTCAGTCGAGAATAAAAATGTTCACATGTTTCCGTTTATCAATCCAATGGATGAAGCCCAATGATTGATACATTAATTATTTGAGTTTCACGTCACCAATAAGGATATCATCATCACCAACTGTGATGTTTCTTATTAATACTCACTGAGTGATGATTCACCGTATTTGGAAGAAGTGGCAAGGGCAATGGTCTCTAACGTTACAAAAACTGGTAACTAAAGAATTACCACTTTGATTACTTACAATATAAAGGATATTTAACGTAACAAGCGCATTCTTTGAACACGCAAACCCTCCGCAAACCATGATTGGTAATATTTGTATGACAATATTAGACTAATTTAAGTAATCTCTTTTATTGGGTAGTAATTTTCATGAAAAAATGACGTTTCCTCCGAGTCGTTGACGTCTGTCACGTGACAGTTGTTGTTATTTCGTATTATCCTCCTCTAGGTAGGAGCACCTACATCTTGATCTTTCTTGATCTTGATTAGTAAGGGCGGCAAATCCAAAGGACATTATTTTCGCAACAAGATTCAAGATTCAAGATTCAAGATTATTTATTCAATAATTCCAAGGTAAACGAATTCACAAATCATACCAGGTTGTCTGCCCAAGGCATTGCCTATAGTTATGGCGGACACCTTACACACATATATACAGGTATATATAAATTAGACAAGACAGTACTTACACAAACAATTATAAATTCAGACATTACATTTACTACTTCCTTATTAACCCTTTGGCCCTTGATCCACATAAACAGTTTAAATTTCAAGAGAAAAATATGTCAATTCGCGGGTCAAGAGGAGACAGAAGTGGTAATAGATAAAACCAGATAATAACAAGAGAAAACAGTTGTGCGTGCGTGCGTGCGTGCGTGCGTGTGCGCGCGCGCGTACGTGCGTACGTGTTGTTGTTGAACTTGAACTTGAACTTGGCCCTTGAGACGAACTCCCTTCTGGAGTTGTTGATTCCTATTCTTACATTTAATAATTGTACCGTATCATGATAATACACGGCTGGGGAATCATTTATCGAATGTATAAGGGATTGCTAGCTATACCAGCATGTCAAGGATTACACGAGGTGTATAGGGAACAATGGACCGAGTATATTGGATCTTATTCTTACAAACGATGAATTAGTAGAAGAAATTGAATACCAAAGTCCATTGCGAACCAGCGACCACTGTGTAATTACCTTTACTTATGAACTGCAAAGTCAGTAAAGATGCAATAATACAGAGAGGTGGAATTTTTTCAAAGGTAATTATGAGGATATGAATGCAGACCTAGTGCAGGATTGGGATAGATTATTAGAAGCAGATGATCCAAATACAGTACTGGACACATTCCTTGAAAAGTTTAACATGGCCAAGGAAAAGCATATACCAAAGATCAAAGGTGGAAACAGTAACGCGTCCAAATATCGACATATACAAGTTAATGAAGATATTGGGACTAAAATAAAAAGGAAGCACAGATGTTGGCAAAGATTCCTGGAAACAAGAGATGAATAGAAGCATAGAGAATATACTAGAGGGAGAAGCCAAGTTAAAGGGCTAATACATAAATCTAAGCAAGATATGAAAAGGAGATAGCCAGGAATGCCAAAGCTAACCCCAAGAAATTTTGGAAATATATAAACTCAGAGGAAAGTAAAAAGTGGCATCTCAGAACTAAAGGTTGTTCAGAAAGATGGGATAACTCAGATTGCTAGTGAAGACATAGATAAGGCTAATGTACTCGCTGACCTTTTCACTATCGTTTTACGTGCGAACCAGATGATCCAATGCCAGAATCCCAGAAACCAAAACCAGAATTTGAATTCCAAGGCAAAACATTCATCCAGGATGATGTGCTGAAAATACTAAAGGGATTAGACAAAACCAAATCACCGGGTCCAGGTGGAGTACATCCCAAAGCATTAGCAGAGCTAAAAGAGAGTGTGTGCATGCCCTTGACTATTATATTTAACAAATCTATGGATAAAGGGATAGTAACAGACAAGTGAAAGACAGCCAACATCACAGCAATCTAGAAAAAGGGGGCCAAATCTGACCCTGGAAATTACAGACCAGTAAACATAACAAGTGTATTGTGTAAACTAATGGAAAAGCTAGTATGGTCAGAAATAATAGAACATATGAAGAGAAACAAATTCTTCAGCAAAAGACAATTTGGATTTATGGAAGGAAGATCAACAGCACTGCAACTACTAAAGGTACTGGATGAATGGACAAAAGTGGTAGACAAAGGGGGACAAATAGATGCCATATATATGGACTTTACGAAGGCGTTCGATACTGTCCCACATAGGCGACTCATCAGCAAGCTGAGAAAATATGGTCTAAGCGAACGTATAATACTATGGGTACAGGACTTTCTTTCAAACAGAAAGCAATGCATCGTGGTCAACGGACATGTTTCAGAAAACCACCAAGTGACATGTGATATCCCACAAGGCAGTGTGTTAGGGCCTATCCTGTTTGTGATATACATTAATGATCTTCCTGAGGCTGTACGATCTACATGTTATCTGTTCACAGATGACACAAAAATCTACAAGCAAATCAGATGCAAGAATGATGAAATTGAGTTGCAAGAGGGTCTGGACTCCCTTCAGGTGTGGTCAAACACATAGCTATTGAGATTCCACCCACACAAATGCAAAGTACTAACGGTAGAGAGCAAGGGAGGAAAACACCCAGATGAGAAGAGCTAGCACCTCTACAAGCAAGATGGGACACTAGTAAATCTTGAGAACACACAACAGGAAAAGGACATTGGGGTCACAATAGACATGAACTTAACCTTTTCGAGCCACATTCAAGCCCAAGTTAACAAGGCGAACAGCATTAGAAGAACATTAACTTACTTAGATGAGGAAATGTTTAAGCAGCTGTTCCAGGCCCTGGTGAGACCTCACCTAGAGTATGCAGTATGTGTGTGGAGCCCTCATCTGAAAAAAGGATGTAGCCCTAATAGAAAATGTACTATGACGAGCATGCAAACAAGTTCCAGCATTACACAATATGAGCTATATAGATAGGCTGAAGAGACTGAAAATGCCCACAATGCGGTACAGAAGGATAAGAGGAGGCATAATAGAGGTCTATAAACTCACCCATGAGATATATGATCCTGAAGCTTCTGAGGGGCTGATGATCTTGGCAGAGAATAGAGGCACAAGAGGACATAGCTTGAGACTGTCCAAGCACCATATTAGAACAGACATTAGGAAATATATGTTTACAAATAGAGTGGTAGATATTTGGAATAGCTTGCCTGGCGCTCTAGTAAATTGTAAATCTGTCTTCATCTTTGAAGTGGCCATAGATACATTTTGGGAGCAACAAGCCATTAAATTTGATTTCACGGACGAATATCGGATGCCGGGAAGTCAGGAACGTGGAACATTTTTAATGGAAGAAAATGCGGACATAGAGGCTGAACACAGCCTGAGTCCTCATACATATCCTAGGAAGTCCTAAGAATGATTGTTGTTTACCACACTTATATATTTATCTATGTGCAGCGAAAAATAGAAACAAATTGTTTGTGTACATGTTTATCAGAGTACCGTTAAGTAGTTTCATTAATAGTCCCTTGTTTTGTGTACAAGTTCATTAGCGCATTGTTAATATTCATATTGTTATTATATCACGGTTACTTTAGCTCAATGGCTTGTTTGCAGGAATCCTGTTTGTTTCGCTCTGATTCCCATTCACACGCTGCCAAGTCATTTTGCATCATTGCCTGTTTGCGCTGGGATTTTTCTCCCATAATTCCAATCGCCATGGGTTGTTTCACATGGCTTGAACTCATCAGTATTTTTGCAGCTTGTCTTTGGTGCAGTACATAACATAATTCTCTGGACAGTCGCTCAAGCTTAAATAGCTTCTGTTATGGAGCTTCATGTGTAACATTTAGCTTACTGGGATCCAGAATCGCCTGTATGCAGTTATCTTTATCTATTTCAAGCTCAAGTTGTTTCAAGCAGCTGTATATCAGTATAGCAGAAATCCATGACAAGCTGGAGCTTCTACTTAAGACGGAAAGCTTTGATGCTATAGTAGTCATGTCTGGACTAATGATATTGGCAGGTGAAAATTAGAAGGTATGATCAGAGACTATGATGAA
Source organism: Chaetoderma sp. LZ-2023a (assembly GCA_034401795.1). Lineage (NCBI taxonomy): Eukaryota > Metazoa > Mollusca > Caudofoveata > Chaetodermatida > Chaetodermatidae > Chaetoderma > Chaetoderma sp. LZ-2023a. Next base: position 18,921,779 of record CM067364.1, read on the forward strand.
TTGTTGGATCTCATACAAACAATGGCACCAAGTACCAAGATATTTGTTTCATCCATTCTACCACGACTAAACAGCAGATGTGACAACAGCCTTGTAGATGTCTTCAATGGAATGTTGTGGTCCCTTGTAAATTGGCACAAGGCCAACTTCATAAATAATACAGCGATATTCAGCGACCTCAAAGGTGAACCACACTACAACCTATTTTGGGATGACATTCACCCTAACCATGAAGGCCTCTGCCTATTGTCGGAAAACATCAGTTATCACTTTCACTCTGTGATCAGCACCACCTCAGAATCGCAGGATTTTTGTTATGTCTAAGCTACACCATGGAGAAGATAAACCCAGTTACAAACCAGCTCAACCATCACACAATACCAACACAACTCTCAAACCAATTCTCAGTACTAAATGACGAAATTTTAGATGTACATACAAATGAGGCATCTCAGTATGTGCTAGAATGAAAACACAATAACAACAACAACTTTGGAACAAGGAAGGCAGGAAATAACAAAACAAAAACACAAAAAGTCAGATGTAAAAAACAAGTAAAAACACTAACTGGCGAGTGTGCAGAACTCAGCACAAGATCAACAACACCAAAGCACTCTCAAATAGCAAACAGTACAACTTCTAAAACAGTAACCGATACATGCATATACACAAATGCAGATAGTCTAATTAATTAAACAAAGCTGAGCTTGAAGCACTAGTACACAAGATTAGTCCTGCCATCATACTAATTACAGAGGTGTTACCAAAAATACAAATGTAAGCATTAGCGAATTGCAGATCGATAACTACAATCTCTCGCTAAATAGTAATCCTTCAAGAGGTGTCATCATCTATACCCATGAATCATTGAATGCTCAAAACTGTGACGCCCTAAATGATCATGTGTTTAATGAATCAGTATGGAGTACATGGATGACAGAGCAAAAGGAAAAGATTCTTGTTGGATGCATCTACAGAAGCCCAAATTCAGACGGCCCAAATAATAATAGCCTGCTAAATCTACTAAACCATGCTGAGAGAGAAAATGCAGATCACATTCTTATAGTTGGAGATTTCAACTTCCCATCTATTAACTGGAGCACTGGACTTTTGGCAAATTTAGAAGAAGATGCATTTCTCAATACAACCAGGGATATTTTCCTACAGCAACTGGTTACTAATGCGACACGACATAGAATGAACCAGACTTCAAATCTTTTAGATCTCGTTTTAACAAGCAACCAAAACATCGTTCACGAAATAACCCACCTACCTCCATTAGGTAAGAGTGGCCATGATGTTCTACAAATATCACCACACCCAGACATCTTAAGCACAAGCAAACAAGCAGCTAAGCCAAAGTTACTGTTGAACAAACGATGCTATACAGAAATGAGAAAAGACTTAAGAACAACTGACTGGAATCAGCTGAGCGAACTTAATGCATCAGAAGCTTGGAACTTCCTACACACAAAATTGATCACAATGAAGGAGCATTACATTCCTACAACAAAACAACATGGCAAGAAGAAACACCTCTGGCTTGACCGTACTGCAACACATTCACTCACATGTAAAAGCCGGTCATACAAAAGGTATAACGAAACAAAGAAAACCACAGATTACACACTTTACAAAATTGCTAGAAACAAAGCGACATCATGCATCAGAAAAAGCAAAACAGTCATTTGAATGGAAGGTGGCAAGGGAATGCAAGGGAAATCCTAGAGCTTTTTGGAACTATGTCAAGAGTAAAACGGTGCTACGAGAATCAATTAGCAAGCTACGCAACCCATCTAATGGAACTATGACTACAGATGATAAAGAAAAATCTAATATTCCTAACAACCTTTTCTCAAGTATGTTCACATCAGAAAATCTTCATTCTACACCAACCATTAGCCCCAGAAGTAACGGTACTGTATTAAAGGACATAATAATAACACCCATCGCCATCGAAAATAAATTGAAGGCACTCAATCCCAATAAAAGCAATGGCCCAGATGAAATACCAGTGAGAATACTAAAGGAAGCTGCTAAAGAAATTAGTGCACCGTTATGCATATTTTCAACAAGTCTCTAGAAGAAGGTGTACTACCTGACATCTGAGAAATGGCAAATGTATGTTGTATACACAAAAAAGGCTCCAAAACGACCCGAGCAACTACAGACCAATCAGTCTCACCTCTACCTTGTGTAAGGTCCTAGAGGCATTTATAAGGGACAGCATTGTAAATTTTCTGGAACCAGCCAATCTATTTACCAAGTGCCAGCATGGTTTCAGACACAACAGATCCTGTAATACTCAATTGTTGGAGTACCTCGAAGATATAACAGTCAATCATGACTGAAATTAACCTATCAATGCAGTATATTTAGATTTCTTAAAAGCATTTGATACTGTACCACATCAAAGACTCCAAACAAAACTTAGAAGCTATGGTATTGGTGACAATTTAGTAAGATGGATTGGAAGCTACTTATGTAACAGAAGACAGAGAGTAAGAATCAATGATGCAACATCAGACTGGATAGAGGTGACAAGTGGCGTGCCACAAGGAAGTGTCCTGGGACCTATGCTTTTTCTGATATACATAACTCACCTACCAGACAGTCTGATCTGCCACTGCAAAATATTTGCAGACGACACAAAGATATATGGAAACCCAGCTACCAGTAGGATCCAGGACAACATAGACATAGTATGTAAATGGTCGCAGACATGGCAACTATCCTTCAACACAGATAAAATGCATGCCCTACATTTCGGTAGAAATAACCCCCAAATTAAATACTATATGACAGATACGCCCGATATGCATCCTATGTCAACATCAGATGCAGAAAAAGACCTTGGAGTGCATATTGACAGAAACCTCTCTTTTGACATACATATGGGTAAGATCATTTCCAAGAATAACAGCACAATAGGACTAATTAAGAAAAACCTTTAGCAACATTGACCCATCTACCTTCACGCTCTTGTACAAGTCTCTCGTGAGACCTATTCTCGAATCCTGCAACTCTGCATGGTCGCCAAAATTGAAAAGGCAATCACAGCTATTAGAAAGAGTTCAACGACGAGCAACAAAACTCGTCCCACAAATCAGAGAGTATAGCTACATGGAACGACTTGAAGCCCTAAATCTAATGTCACTGAAATATAGACGGTTTCGAGGAGATCTAATTGAAACATTCAAGCTTATCAGGGATCTATATAACGTTGATAAGGCCTACTTCTTCGAACCATCCAGTATTACACAGACCAGAGGTTATAGGTTCAAGTTCAACATAACATGCAGCAATAAAGATATTCGCAAGCACTTTTTCACCAGTAGAGTGGTACCACAGTGGAATTCAGTGCCAGCTACAATAGCCGATGCAACAACAGTCAAATCATTCAAGAGCAAACTAGATATCTACTTCAAAGAAAGAACATTCGAATTTGACGGAACAGGCCATACATATACCAGCCCATCACAAAGTCATACTGCAACTCCGCAAATAAAGTTGACTGAGCTAGGAGTAGCCTGTGTATAGGCATGAACATGCTCGATGGTGATTCCAATTACTAGTAGATACATCTCTGCTTCCACATCCACACTTTGTGGTTGCATGCAGAGACACAAGGCAATTGTAGAGGAGGAGACTCGGCCAGCAATGAATGCAGAAAATGAAAACAACAGCAATAAGACAAACCACTGCCTCCACAAGTCAGCATGCAAACAAATGCTAGACGCAGCAGGGTGTAACCATAAGTGTAGATGGCATACCGCAGCTAATGCGGCGATCACCCATCTGCACCACATAATTTCCACAAATCAGTGTTAACCCTTGCCAATCTGACTTCAGAACTTTACATTTCAAATTAAATTAAAAGATGATCTGTGTTCATTTTCCAGCAAATTTGCTGGAGGGTGTTGCTGTTGTAGAAAGCAACATCACCAACACAATTGTTGCAAAATGTACACCAGTTTCTTTGTTATTGACACAGCAAAAGATGGAATATTGACAGCAGAGTGGTAATGGTCAGTCTTAAACCAAATCGTTTTGAGGAGACTTAATTAAGCAACAATAGTCCAATCGTTCAAGAACAGACTGGAATTCGACTTCAAGAAAGGAACTTATGAATTGGATTGAACACGCCATACAACAACAAAAATACTGAGGCAATAACAAGCCAGCCAATGTCTTATGCCTCGTAAAATGAAAAAAAAATCTTGATAAGTATGTCTCTAGTGGAGTGCAGCTCTGGGCATACAAGAAGGAAGTGTACGAGAGTTTCATCCTCAGTTTTACATAATGGACAAATTGTTGCCCCCCACCCCTTCTATTTCATGTCGTGTCGCCAAGCAAATGATATCTTTGCACTAACAATTTAGTTTGAAGGGTGGCTTTATACACTGAAATCTTATCCGTTTTGCAGCTTTCCCACAGTGTGTGCACTTTTCCCACTTCACAGGAATTTATATTGAATTTATATTGAGGTACTGCAGTGTTTTCTTCTCAGCAGTTTCTTCTATATATATAGTCAACATGTTTATAATGGGCACCTGCACCTGGTGCCAATGATCATGTTATTTGTTCAAAGCGGGTGATATAATTATGACCGCCCATGAATTGTGAAGGAGCCAGGCAGAGATGATTAACATGAAATGCAATTTTGCAGATGTAGAGGCAGGCGGATCAGTTTCCTGCTACGCTCAGTGTATAATATAGTGCAAACTGTGTGACAGAGTAACCAACTTAGAGCATCTCTTACCATCATGCAGGACTACTATATATATATTTGTGAAAGGCAAAATAAATCCAGTATGCATTACATATTCTACAGTTAAACACCTGCCTTTACAGTCAATATAGATGGTACCTCCGTAGGATATGTAGTGACACACTTAGTGACCATTTGTTGGCCCCATGTCCCCCATAAAGTAAGGACTCTAAGTGAGCATACGTTGGTCCTGGAACTTGGATCCTATGGTAGCGTAGCGTGCGTGGCTTAGTGATACATATGTCGTGTATGGAACTACTTAATAATAAATTATTTGTCAAACATTCACTAATTGGGTATATCTTGTATATGTGTACTGTTAATGGAGACAGAGCAGCAACTCATAGGTAATGAATACTAAGAAGACTCATGGATCATCTGCACTGCCAACTGGACTGACAAACTGACACTGCTGGCTGATGACTGACTGATAACAGTCAGATAACTCCTGTTCCATCAAAGCTCATAATTCCCAAACCTTGCGCATGATGAGTGCCTACATTTCTTCACCAACCGACACTCATACAATTAACAACTCAACCAACAGCAGTCACATTTCCTATCAACCTTTCACAAGTTCACTCTCTACACAGACATAAATACAGGTGTGCGGGTGCTGTGGCTGTCTTTTTACTCAAGCTCTTGATTCCAAAGATCCTCGAAAATGGATAGTATCCCCTCAATACTGTTACTGGCTTGAGGTAGGCCACACTGACATAGGACAATAAAGGAATCCAATCTGTCAGTCAAATATACGATGCCATAATGAATTACGTCACATGTAGGTTTATGTCACAATCAATTACGTTATGAATGACATTCCTAAGTCCATTATAAACGCCTGTCAAGTTGTATGAATTGTATCTCTTTACTATTTAATAACTATTCTGTTGACTAATTTGAAACGAATTTGACTGGTCGCTGCTGTTGCCATAGGCAAACTAGTTTCAATATATACAACAGCTTACCTGTATAGTTTTCTGGTAAGTGAGATTCAGGGGGTTCATGGTTCGATCGATTTTAGCACTGGCAAATCGTGGATGGAGCTTGGCTAGAGATGGGTGGGGCATAGCTAAACCGGGTTCATCCATTAAATGGCAGGATGTGATGTAGTTAATCATGAGTGTAGTATCTAATGGCGACTTACTGAGAGCAGCCATGCGTGCCCAATGTGCATTGCAATTGTACTATGGTTTGCATGTAGTGTAAACCCCCAACCCCACCCCAATGAGCGAAAAGTGTAGGAGGGATTCAATGAATGAACGGATGAATGAATGAAGCAAAAGAGTAAAGAGCAAGTGAATGTGTAGTGCATGTGAGTATACAGGAGAGACTCAATAAATGAATGAATGAATGAATGAATGAATGAATGAATGATTTCATGAATGAAATGAGTCAATGAGAGAAGAGATGAACCTATCACAACACAGCTAATGGACACCTTATGGTGGGAGTCGGCTTTGACACATGAGATAAGAGTGAAATAAAATTGATACATTTAATAAAGATATATTCAATACAGATTAAGTGTTACAAGCTATTTACTATGTGCTATAAATTATCCACTTCCCCCAGGACATTCAATATAGTCTATAGAATAGCCTACTGGATAAATTGCATAATTTGGTATAGCCCACTGACTATTGAATGTGCTACAACAAATTATTCATATCATCGAGTAGGACATTCAATACAGTCTATGTTCTACATCCACTTTCTCTACTGGAATTTGTCTCTCTTTGAATGTAATAATATGTGATAATTTATGTGAACACATGTACTGCATATAATGGCCTATTGGATAAAGTGAATAATTTGTTGCAGCACAGTGCCTATTGTATGTGCTGCAATTTATTCATGTTATCCAGTAAGACATTCTGTACAGTGTTAAAGTGTTATGACAAGAGGCCCAAGGGCCTTGACGCTTACCAGGCAAGCATGGACCATTGGAATTTGAGCTTTTAGTGTTTGAACAGGCAGGATTCTTTAAATTCACCACGACCCAGATCAAAACTTAGATTCTATCAAGCCAATATAAAAAACTTCATTAAGGTCACCAAATGCTAAACTTTGATTGGTTGATAACAGCCATGTTTTATCACGTATCAAATTCTCGTGACCAACTTTACTCCCCCTTAGTTATCGATGAAATCAAATTGAGTTTCAGCCTGGTCCGTACAGCCGTTTCTGAGATGTTATTTTCAGAAAAATTAACTAATCAAATTTATGAATGGAATTTCTGGAGGCAAGCATCATATCCACCGAACTTACATTGAAATCCATGAGGTGTTTCTTGGAAAGAAACCATTTAAAGCGGTTCCCATTTATTTCCTATAGGATTTCCGGAAGCTATGAAAATCCAAGATTGTTGCCGAAAAAATCGACTAGTCTGGATGTTCTCACCATGGGGTACTTCTGGCCAAATTTGGTTTGAATCATGCCATTGATCAATGATGACTAGCAGTTTACAAAATTTCCAATCAAAATTCTGTATACAAGTTCTGGAGTGTACCATCATCAAGTTTGGTTGAAATTCATTAAGTGTCTAGGAGATGCGCTTTGACAATTTCCGGTAAATTTTCATAAAATCCAATAGTTTTCACCAAAATAATTTACCAATGAAAATTCTGAATAGAAGTCCTGAATTCTGCCATGATATGGTCCTTCTAGACAAATGTTATTAGTAAGTAAGTTTATAGCTTTCAACGAAGTGCTCAGCGACTTTACATATATCTCTTACCCCTCGTCATATGACCTGGTCTCCTTTAGGGAGTTTTCAGCTCGGGTGCACCATAAGCTAAGCCTTCACATTACCTACACTGCCTTCTAAGGTACCTAGTGTATTAAAATCTGACTAGTGCCTAAAGAGGTACGTTTTGACGATTTTCACTAAAGACAGAGTCCCAAGTGCATGTGACGCTCACCTGGACCACTTGCATTTCAACCACTTGCATTTAAATAGACATGACTAATTTCTGTAAAATTTACGATGGACATCAAAGAAATTGAAATTAGGGAAAAAATTAAGAAAGATCACCGTTATATCTATCCATTCTTCAACCACCGTACTGTACTTATCGCAAACCTATTGCATATTATCAAATTAACCACATGCCAACACTCAACATGCACAAATAGACACGACTTTCATCCACGGATGCATTCCCTATCCCGTAGTCATGACGTCATAGACATAAAGGCACCACGCCTTGCTGGGCCAGGTGAGACAAAAAGATGCTTCCAACAATGTGGCGATTCTTGCCCTCCCTCACCCTTAAAATGGGTGCTTCTATAATGCCCGGGTCAGAAAACCAAATTGCGCTCTGCAACTTGTGCCATGCACAGGAAGGAATAAGTAAACCCACTTGAAGTTTACTCATTGATAATCTTTCCATCCATGTCACAAACGATGGGATTTCTGCGCAAGACTTATTATTGCCAACTGGTTATCACTTCTCACACAGCTGTACAATGGCCTAGAGAATTTTAACCAATTTCGGGAAAATACCTTCGTAGTTGTAACACAGGTGCACCAAGAGGAAGGACAAATTCGTCTTCCTCTGACCTGTTATGTAGAAACTAAATAATTAGTGGAATTGTCACAGAAAAACCATTTTCCCTAGTTTGGCGCACATGAAGATCATTAGGCAAGAGGCCATTTTCGTGCTGTAAACCAAATTCTAGTCTCTCTACAAGTTGTCCAAACTGTGTTTTCTTCTTATTATTTTATTCAAAGTGTTATAGCCAAGAACATTATTACTTTATCGTTATGTCACTAATGCCTCAACAGTTAGCCAAGGTTAGTGCCTTCTTCTTCTTCTTCTTCTTTTCGATTGCTGGTATCACACTTGGAGAGCCGTTCTCAAGATGAAATTTGTGGTTTTCTGCAGTTCTTCCACATGCCCATACAGCTTTTCAAGAAAAGAAGTTGACAAGGGCCAGATCTCTTCTCTCAGCAGCTGATACGTACTGCAACATTGAAGTATGTGCTCTGTGGTCTGTTCTGCTTCTCCACAAGGACAAGCGGGCGATGTCGTAAGGTGGAACCGCCTGTACATGTGTTGGTTTAGTCTGTTGTGTCCAGTTCTGAGACGAAAAATGGTCACTTGCTCTGGCCTCGAGAGATGATGGTAGGCATCTTCTGATCGAGGTGTTCTATAGAGTGACTTGATGATGGTCTTCATCTCTGTATGGGTAACCATGTTTTCTGTCTGATTCTCTTCTGCACCCACCTTTGCCATCTTGTCTGCTTCCTCATTTCCTTGGACTCCACAGTGTGAGGGGATCCCCTGCAGTGCTATCCGAAAGCATTTGATGGTTTGTAGTGCTTCTTCAAGTTGTGGCAGCTTACCTTGGGTGATAGCCTCAAGGACGGAGCGGGCATCAGATAAAAAGACAATCTGTGCTATAGGGTATGCTGTTCTGCTGATGGTATTAGCTGCATGAATCAGTGCTTCGACTTCAGCTCTGTAGTTTGTGCAGTGTTTGCCTGTCGGTATTGCAGCTGACTCATGGTGTCCGTTTGGATACTGTATGTGCAGTCTGGCACCTCCGCTCCTAATTGCATCTTTGGCTGATCCATCTCTATAGATCCTTATCCATGTCTCCTGAGGGTACATCTCTTCCAGCATGGCTCGGGTCAGGGCCTTCTTGCTCACATCACTGTGTTCATCTTTGGTTGTGAGATGAGGTACTGTGGTGCGAATAGCTATGCTCTCTAGTTTGTTTTCCCAGGGTGGAGGATCAAGTGTGTGGTTTGGGTCTTCTATTTCTGCTGGCAACATTTCTTGGTGTTTCCTTTGAAGTACTTTTGTCTCTTTCACAAAACTTGATCTTTTAAGTCTTCCTGATGACAGCTGTGCTTGCCTGATCTTCATCGGGTGGTTATTGAACGATTTGAACTTTACAGCTTGGAGCAGTGCTTTGCATTCCCTTCCTTTGATAAGTGGGGGGGGGGTGCCTGCTGTCTGCTCCATTTTTATGTAGGTGTTGATCTCATTCCACCAGTGATGATGCGCCGTGCCTGGTTTTGTACTCTGTCGAGGTTCTGTTGATGAGATTTAGCTGCTGTCATCCATGAGCTGGATCCATACTCAAGGTGTGGTCGTACGGCACCTAGGTAGATAGTCTTGAGGATCCTTTCATTGGCACCCCACTTTGTTCCTGCCAGCTTCCTCATGATGTTTAGCTTTCTTCTGGCCTCTGCGTTCTGGTTAGTGCCGATTTAGAAATGTCGGATTCTTCCGATGAGGGACCATAAACTCCCACCCATAAGCGTACACAGGAATTTGTTGAAGATGGCCACCATGCGGGCACACATACAACCGGAAAGGTGAATTAACATGTCATATCGACTGGGATCATAAGCTCCTTAGATGATATTGCACACAATGCAATAAATTATTTACTGTTCCACGATTCGGTGTCACACATTCGTCTACTGAAGATCACCGTGTGCACCGAGTGAATTTACTTCCCAACGAATGAAGACGGACGAACGTGGGCCTATGTTAGCTTGTTGGCCTCCTCTCTCAGTTCTCGGTGTGAAAACTATGAGATCCAAGAAATGAAAATCGGTGCCTGTCAAACCACCACCAACGGCTATTCCACCTATTTCGGCAGCTCTCATCATTTCGAAATCTCGGGTACCTATCAGTCTGGTATCCTTATCGCAGTTCTCGCCATTATCATCCAATGAACCAGATCGATTACGAATCCCATCCTGTGATCCAGACGGCTCAGCAACCTCCACGCCAGCCACGCAGATACCTGAACAATTTATTGTACTGCCCTTCACCAAACCAGAAGGATCGACTTCTGTTGACTCACCATCAACGTCGACTCACGTGCTAATGTCGGCACCTAAAGAGCCAAAATGAATATTAGCCGAGGAACTTAGCCCACCTTGTTTTAGGAAAAGACCTAACCCCTCCCATGTTTGTAGCCGCCTACAGAAACTCCGAACTACAGCACATTGACACCCATTCACAACAGCAGCAGTAGCTTGAGCCAAGGCCCATGACCTGGCCATACACGCCGTAGCTAGACATTCTAGTGACGAGGGATTAAGCGAATGTCATTTGCGACCAATTATCACAGTGCCATCATCATCTCTTCTGTTCATTGCTACAGTGGACCTCCGCCCGCCTGTATTAACTTCAACACCAATGGCATCGTCTTCGGCAATTTTGGCCTCAGCTCCAACAATGCTTAACATTAGTGACGCTCGGCTAGGAGAAACTTTGCTTGTGCCTAAACAAGTTTCGAACCAATCTACACAGACTGACATGACCATCGGCGACTGGCTGATACAGTCAGCTAAGTCCGGTCAATAGGAAGATTGGATATGTATTAGATTATATTTCTTATTATTTTCTTTATTATATTATATATAATAACTACTATTATGCGCCGCCGAAAACACATGCGTAATATTAAGAACGAGAAATCGTTAATATGACACTAGTCACAACTACTATATAGTTTTACTCGTATGTATATATATATATATATATGCCAAAAAAGTTTAGCAACAGTGAAGTTTGGTTTGTTGTATTAAAACTATGCGTCCATTTATAACCAAATTTGCAGGCATGTTTCGTCAATGTCTCGCTGATCATGAAGAAATGCAACTCATTGCTTGCATTTCTCGGCCGCATGCTTACTGCATGTGAAAATGCATTTTTCATGCACTGGCCCACATTGGCGGGTAGCGAAGGCAAAAATTCACCATATTGCAAAAGCAGATAACGAACGTTAACAGAAAACGCTTAAAAGTTTACCCTACCGAACATGGGCCGCCGCCCAGGGCTACCCGAAAATCAGTGCCATGAAGCAAAGGGAAGACTCGCTGCTGGGCAGAGTGTTCGCGCTGTTGCTCGACATTTTAATGTTCATGCCTCAACCATTTCCCATCTCCACCAATGTGAGCAGGAAACTGGACATGTTAATGACCGACCACGATCTGGCAGACCGAGAGCAACAACACCACAAGAAGACCACTAATTAGTGACGTCATCACGACGTCACAGGTTTGAGACTGCGCCGCGGCTGTCCCGTAATTTGCACACCGCTACCGGCAGTACAGTGCATGCACAAACTGTGCGAAACAGACTCCATGATGCTGGACTGCATGCCCGTCGTCCACTTGTTGCTGTTCCGCTTACAGAGCGTCACATCGAGAATCAGTTTGCATGGGCAAGAACTCATCAGCAATGGCGTGCTCAACAATGGAGCCACGTTTTGTTCAGTGATGAGTCTTGGTTTTGTGTGGATGTGGTGGATGGTAGGCAACGGGTTTGGCGACGTTTAGGAGAATGGTATGATGCAGCCAACATCATTCAGCATGACAGATTCGGTGGCGACAGTGTCATGGTGTGGGCTGGAAGCCATGAAAATGGCAAAACAGATCTTATTGTGATTCGCGGAAATTTAACGGCTCAACGTTACCGTGAAGAAGTTGTCACCCCTGTTGTCATCCCTTTTATGCAGCATCATGCAGACTTTATGTTCCAGCAAGACAACGCCTGTCCTCATTCAGCTAGGGTCACCAGTGATTTTCTTGAGGCTAACAACGTTCCGGTGTTGGACTGGCCAGCGCGATCACCGGACCTGTCTCCTATCGAACACGTGTGGGACATTCTTGGCCGTATGGTGCATGAGAACCATCCACATCTTCACAACGTGCGGGAGCTGGAAGCTGCTCTGCTCCAGGAATGGGATGCGATTCCTCTTCGTGACATCAGGCATCCTCTGTGTACACAATACATGCTGCACCGCATAGCTCGTGCGGTGCACCAGGCAATGTCCAACTAGACTGTGGTCAAAAAGTTAAATATCACACATGACACATTGCGCGGGATTTGGTTACCACTTTTCAGCATGGTCCGGCAGATCTGACGAGTCGTCCACCAAGAATCACCACTCGTTCTACATACTACGAAGTTGTTACATCAGGGCCGCAAGGCCCATCCACAGGAAGGCTCCTCTGAAGGTGTGATTGTGAGGGTCTCTTCTTTATTTATTTATTTGCCCTCGGATGTGGTCCTTCCGAGAATGTTTCAAAAGTTTGGATGCAGAGGTGGCAGTTGCGGGCCAGAGATTTATGATCTCAAATCCGAGAGGCACTGCTGCAGTTATAAGGGAACCAGCGGTCAGTAAGCAGTTGCCCACCTCTTGCACTACTCTGGCCACACAACCTGCCACCGTTCTCTCTCATTGAAGCGTGGTCTCGATTCTCGGTTCGGCGCTCCTTTTATACTACTCATGACGTCATACCTCCAAGAGCAAGGACATCATCATGTGATGGACATCCTCCCTATTCATTCAGTACATGCATGCATTTATGACGCATTCAATATTTTGAGCATAATTTAAGGAGATAAGTAGGGATAACTCGGTCATTTCTGATCCAATTTTAAAATGATAAATTGTTTTGGATTCCTCATTTCATTCCGGTCCTGCTAGGCACAAGAATAACGAGGAAGTTATAATTTAAGGAAACTATATGCCCCAACTCGGTACATGTTAATATGCATTCTCTCCCAACACTGACGTGCGTTGTCAGGGAGGCTCTGACGCATGTACATGCGCTCTACGCAATCTCTCGGACTAAGTCATTTTAGAAACCTCCCTTATATGGCTTTTATACACACATACTATCCTACTAAGGGGGCATGCTCGGAACGTACCCGGCCCGGTCGTCCCACACCCAGTTGGGCTGGGATGGTCCGTACCCAACCGGTCAATCTGCGCTACAGCACCACGGGCCGAGCAATATGACATATATTAATCAGAGACTTCTCATTAGGTGCATAGTATAGATAGGGAGAGGTGAGAGGCACGTTGATATATAAATACAGGCACAATAGATGTGCGGAAGGTTTCGAATGGGAAGGCATACTTTAGATTTTGTTAGCTCAGTTTTCTTAGGCCCTAGCGCCTAACAACACGTCTCGGAATTGGAAGAGAGTGCATGCTTATAGTATACAGAGTCGGTACTCGTAAATGTCTTAAACTATATCATTCTCGCTATTCTTGGGACCGATCAGGACAGGAATAAAACGAGGATTACAGAACTTTTTACTATTTTAAAATAGGCCCAGAAATGGCTGAGTTATCGTCGGAAATCCCAGTAAATTATTTTCAAAATATTTCTCTTGATGTCGTAATCGCGTGTATGCATAAATAGATAAAGGATGTGTTGTGCACGTTATAGCCATGTCACCACTTATAGCTGCACGCTGATTGGCTACTGCTCGGCCACTGATTGGCTGAGGCGGCTGGCTAGTATAAAAGGCGTGAAAAGTCGAGAATCAGGAGCATCACTGGCATGGAAGCCAGCCCACGCAGGACTGCTGGGCCATCTGGATTGACGTGTGTAACTGCTAACCGATGGTGATTTCTGCATCATCCGGTGCCATTCGGATTTCAGTTCCTCCACGGTGGTACAGAGTTCTCGCCTTCCATGAGTTTTTGGATACGCCCGGACAGCCATCCGCGGAAAAATAACTTAAAGTAATAACTCCCAATCCAAACTTTTCTAAGGGAGCTGCTCCGCGGAAGGGACGTGCTGGCCCATATGTAATCCTATGGAATATAGGGCCGATGGTGATTCTTGGTGGATGACTCGCCAGATCTGCCAACCACGCTGAAAAGTGGGCTTCAACCTCCGCACTGCATGTCGTGTGTGATTTAATTAACTTTTCGACCACAGTTTGGGTGGACTTTGCCCAGTGTGCTGAAAGAGCTATGAGATATACCCCGCACCATGTGCCGGTTATTGTACATGCATAAATATTACATAAGCAACCCTCTCTGTTAATGGGTTCCTTCCAACTTTCGTATTATAGTCGTCGGACGGAAACTTTACAACAATCTGTTTAGATTCTGTATGAGTGAAATGACTATCTAGTGGATATCTCCTGAACTGTTCTGTTTCACTCTCCTGAGAGTGTGCTGTATCTGACCTGCCTGGAGATGTCAGCTTGCGGGGACCTGCCTGCGGATACCTGCCTGTGGATGTCTTCCAGCGGGAATCTTTCCAGCCTAAGAAATCATGCCATCTCAAGCTATTTAGATATGTTAGCCCCTCAATTTCAGTAACTCTTGAACGTGTTCCATACCGATGACCAATAGGTATTCAAGTAGCTATACTATTGAACATTTAATAATTTCCGTATATGGTACTGATGACTAATAGGTACCTTACCGGTCTTATGACCGCATTCTTATAATTTCTCTTTTACTGTGAATATTATCCTTGTTTACTGTGGGTACTTTCAACTAGCCACACCGTAGGGTCTATTGACCTGTGATACTTTATAATTATCATATTCATTATCATCGTATCCGTTAAATTGTGTATTGGTTAGTTGTGTATATGGCAGGTAGCCATTTAGTTAATACGTTTGGTTTATTTATAACAACTCAAGACCGCAGTACACTAGGAAATACTATACAGCAACATTTATATCCGCATCACTATATCTCCACCAGCATCAATTTTACACTGAGGTCGCTGATCATGCTCTAATTGCCGACTAAACCTGACTAGTTGGCTCGATAGGATAAGTTTAATGTGGTTAGAGACAATTTCTCCATTAGAGATGCATAGTGTACGCCTCTTTTCCGGTTGTTGTGGTAATGTAGTCCCACGCACAGGCTAGGTTGTGTAAAATTGGCCAGTTACCTATAGGGCCTCATATTTATATTGAGTTATTGTCTCTTGCCATGATCCACCAGCCGCAAGGCTTATTAATTGTTTGGGTTTCTCATCGACACATTGACAAGATCCGACCCTGGGAAACTATTGGAGGTTTCCGAGCGATGATAGTTAAAGCATTGATCTGCATACATCTCCCCCGTATCTTCAGATACTTGTTATTTAGATACCCCCGCCAATCTAGGAAGCACTGCGAAATAATTATTATTAATTAAAATGATGTAATACCTGCCTGCAGTGCATCTCTGGGCATCATAGAATGTAACCCTAATGACAGGTCAAATGTTAATTCCGTAGCACGCAGTGACAGAAGAGATACAGATCTCCATCCAATTTATTGTAGTGTCTGGGTGAGGTCTTATAACCCATCACGCCCTCACGGGAAGAATGCTGGCAGTGGATATCCATCTCTCCATCCCCAGCCTTAAATGACATGGTGCTTTCTAATATTGAATCCATGTGCTACATAAGTCACATAATAGTGCTCTCTGATTATTCTTAACAGGTTTCCTACAGGATGAGCAAGGGAATTTAGCGGGCATGGGTTAGGTTAGTGGGAATATGGACAGGGAGGAAATAAGACAAGGGAACTACTGAAGAGAGAGGGAGGTTATTGGGGTCATTTGGAGGACTGAATGGATTTCTATATTTGGCTGTAATATTGGTTATTATCGTGATTTAATTGTATATAACACCATCTAACCAGTGGATACACTGGATGAGATGGGTCAAGTGTCAAATTGCAATAAATAAGAATTGTGGGTGAGTTACTAAAAGTAAAATTGAGAACCTGTTATCATCAATCATTAATTGATCATTGGTTAGTATATAAAAAACAATAACATGTCGAGTATTTTTGCAACTTATCAGACTGGAAATCGTTGCTGCCTAAGGCAGCAACATCCTCCAGTCAAACCAATTTCAAAATACCCAGCAGATTATTTCTTGAATTATTAAGAATCTATCATGCGTGCGACTTGATTTGTAGGGGGTAATTATCCATGACATGCTATAATTATTGCGTTCAAAATGGGTAAAAAATGAGAACCTGTTATCATCAATCATTAATAGATCATTGGTTAGTATATGAAACCAATCATCGATCACAAAAATAGTACCAATTCCCAACACTAGTACAAAGTACATACTAATTCAGCATATTAGCAATCACATAAGACGGTAGCGAAGGAATCCATCGGGAATCTTCCGTTCCGTCTTCACATAAAACAGTACACACCCCTATAGCCATAATCTCACTACGTATGGTCTTTTCTTTCTACAGCATTTTTTGTTTGAAATATTAGAGTGGGCCCATTTTTGCCTACTATTCTTCTACTGCTTTAAGCCATGGTGACACCTTCCCGAGACGGAGGCCCGCGCGAGGCACTTGTACTTTCACAATGATTCGGCGACGACGGTCCATGCCAGGATAATACTCCTCACCCAAACTATCACTAGGAGTAGTGCCCGCGTGAGGTACATCACTTGTTCGTCTGAGATAGCCTGCTTCCTTTCAGTTTAGAGGTATAATAACTTATATTAAGTTAAAGAGCTATGTCTCGTGTATGGGAGTCTCCCTTGCGGGGATACCTCTGCGGACCTACGAGTCTGTGTGGTACCTCCGGGCGCCCCATGTTTAAAAGTTCACCTACCTGCCTCTATGTCTTGTATTTTCATATGCTCTTATTGTAGTTTTATCTAGCATATTTTTCAATTAGTTAGGTAAACTCATTGTATAGACTTATATTTTTAGGTCACCAAATCAAATTTTGTCACGAAATTGCTATGGACAGGCATACTGGTGACACAAGCTCTTGGGATGAGACCGTTGTGCTTAATGTTCACGACAATGGTCACACGGCCCCACCAGAATGATTGAGTTCCACCGGCCTTAGGCGCCGGTTTTTGTTTCCTGCAGGGCAGTCTCGTTCAAGGTCTGTCACCCCGCGACCGGATGCTAACCAGCGTAATCACTCATCGTGCACTTGTCGAGTCGACATGAGACATCGGAATGGACCGACACTACCCGGCGAGCTACACACCACAAGGTTGTGTGACCTTATTTATTGCCACTACTGTGATGTTATATAGACTGCAGCAGCCATCCTAGTTACTTGTTTTGCTTAATTTATATAAAATACTAGGACCGCAGTATACTAGGCTACACTATACAGCAGCAATAAATCTGCAGCACCTTTTCCCCCCAGCATCACCTTTTAACTGAGGTCACTGTTCATGTTCTCATTGAGCGAACCTGACATGTGATCGACTAAACCTGGCTATTTTAGCCCGATATGATAGGTTTAAAAAGTAGTTAGGGACGATCACTCTTTAGGAGTCATTTGTGTAAGCCTCTTTTCCGGATGTAGTGGATATGTAACACCGCACACCTGCTAGTTATTATAAATTGTCCATGTACCTTAGGACCTCCTTGTCGACATATGAGTGGTTGTCTCTTCCTACGCTCCTCCAGTCGCAAGGCTTTATAATTGTCTGGTCCTCCCTTCGACACATTAGTGCGATCTGACTCTGGCAACTATTGGGGTTTCCGAGCAGTGAAGACCAAAGTGTCGATTCCACTAAATACCCCCTCTGTATCTTCAGATACTAGTTAGTTTAGATATCCCTGCCAAAGCAGGAAGCACTGCGAAAACATTATATTATTTTAGCCATCCAGCAGTGCATTTCTGGACATTTTAACATAACCCTAACGAGAGGTAAATGTTAGTCCCCGTCGTCGGATCTCACACGACCCACTCCAGATACATCAAGGTGATGGGCAGGACACAGATCTCCCTTTAGCTCTTCACAGTCATTGGCTGCGGTCTTGGAACCCACCACGCCCTCGCGGGAAGGACACTATAGTTGAATATCTGTCTCCTCCTCCCCACCATAAAACACATATGTGCTTTTCAATTGCTTATGTAACTAGGACTTGTCCTAGTGATGTTGTATGTAGTTGCGGTGTGGTAAATAACATTTTCGTTATATGATTCTGGAGTTGTCACACCATGACATGTCCGCACACTGTCTATCTGAGGGGGATTCTCCGTAGGGTGACCATATGGAAACCGAGCATTTCCACCAGTCAGGCTCATGTATTAAAAGACTAGGTAGAAATCCCTGCCACTTGCGACCAAAGTATGGAACATGGACCTAACAACTAAAGGTTAGTTTAGGAGCTAGCAGAAGGACTGCATAAATAAAGCGGCAACTATCAATACAGTATCTTTAACCTACATAAGGTGGCAGTGCTGAATTCTATGGAAATCATCCACCCCATCTTCACGTACTACAGCGTGCATCACAATTACTTATAATTTCACTAGGTTGACTCACACTACACGTTTAGCTTATGTGTGAACAAGAGAATGGACCTTTTTGACAGCTCTCTTCCTCCGCTTCGGTGTTGAATGCATTTTCCTCTGATGGAGGCCCACGTGGGGCGCTTTCCTCTCACAAATAATAATATTTTGTTAGGGTTATAATGGTTTATATTAAACTTCATAAGTGACCGTGTTAGGACTCTCCCTTGCAGGGATACCTGCAGATTTAAAGTCCGGTGAGGTACCTCTGACAAGCACCACGCTAGGCAAGACACCAACTTAGTTCTATGTACTGTGTTCTCTCTCATACTAGCAAGCGAGTAGCATTGTTTGTATGTATTTAATTATTATTAATTATGTCTAGACTCCTAAATTGAGTAATGGACCGCCATACCAGTCGGGATGAGACGATGTGGTTCAACCCCGGCGGCAATGGTCATACGGCCCCACTGGAATGTGAACGTTCCACCAGCTCTAGAAGTCGGTCTTTGTATTTTCTGGAGAGTCGTGAAATAAGATCCGTAACCCAGAGAACCGAAGATAACAAGCCAACCTGTGCATCATGTATTTGCGGTGCTACGGGATGGAATAGAAGGGCGAACTAGCGCATACCCCTGGAGGTTACATTATGAAGCTAGGAGGGGTTTGTGTAGCATGGATCACGTAGAATAGCCTGTACCAGCACGTTCGTCTCCACACGCCTAATAGGACAATCAGAGTTGTATGTATAGTGCATGTGTTATAGCATGCTTAGAAAACGATAGACCCTCACAAAACGACTGAAACCGTAATTTTTGCGGCACATATCTTGGGCTAAAAACTAAACTGAATAATCGACTGAGTTGGACTGTAGTCTAGCTGAGAGCGCATCAGAATCCTCTGGACGGTGCGTACACAAAAATAAAACTCTCATCGGTACTCATACTAAAAACATATATTGTGAACTGATTCGTGAGCCATTCCATATCCATGATTATATCTCGCTATTACTTATCCATACCATGACTGAAAAGTGGTATAGCAACCCATTTTAATAGTAGCGCTGAGAAACCTTTCTACCTCACTTCCGGCCAATCCATTTGTGCCGAAAAGAGTGTGTCAACTCGTTTCCGGTTAAGCAGAAATTCCTGTGTTGCTAGAATTACGTTTATGATCGAGCTGATTCTTCTTATGCAGAACTCATTAATATTGTTGCACCCATCTTCACTGTTCTGAATGTTGCTTGCCATGCAGCACCTGAGCTCCACATACCGTCGTTCTTCACTACAACCGTAATACTTTTTTGTCTTTTTATCTTGTAAAGATTTTTCCCATGTCAATTGGAACGTGGCACATATTTTCACTTTCTTGTGTGGAAGACTACCAAGCAAACTTGCCAGTTGCTTGTTTTCCTTTGCATATCCTTTTCTCACCGACGACTATTTGGCGAGAATACAATACAATTCCTTTGCACTTCTGCACTCATAGTAAAGTGCTGCATAATTCTTATGTTACACCAAGGGCAATTAGGTGTGTTGTTTGATGGCCAGTTACGGCCTATTGTAAAATATATGTTTGTAACATTTTTCACGGCCTGTGACGTTCTTATTTTTAGAATTTATACATATTTATATCCTTGACACCAATCATTATATGTTATATATTGTACTTTGTATACGCCGTTTAAAATAACACACCAACAATAGCGCACTAACATTAAGAATTCTTGATATCAACACGCCACACTAGGAAACCCTTCTTGTGCCTAAAGGCGGCACAATTTCGGTATACTCTAACATAGGTAGTAGCTCAGCTATGCGCGTTAGACCTCTGTCAACAAGCTGATCCAGTTGCAGTAATAAAACCGACTAGTTATTGCAAAGCCAGCTCCAGGTGCCACAAACGTCTAGTGGCTAATACCTGCAAAAGAGCTCAAAAGGGCCATAAAAGAGCCAACACGGCCACCAGCAGCTGTCCCCTTTGTGACTAACTCCAACCCATCTCCGGCCATAGAGATTGTATTATATGTACTAAGTCCCGCCTCATGACACCTCTAAGATAGTAACTTTCTGCCAAAGTAGGAAGCTTTCTGCCAAAGTAGGAATTCACTGTGAACTAACTTATCATAATTATCGGCCTTAGCAGTGAATCCTGGGCAGCTTTAAACATAAATCTAACTCAGGTCTAACTGTTAACTCCCAGGAATCAGGTCTATCGAGTGCACCCTCGACACTTTCTAAGTGAGTCTCCCACGGTCTGGCAGGTGTTTCTTTGGCCAAGCCATAAGTAGGTTATGGTCCTTCTAAACGCTTTTATATTGTCTTGTCCATGTCTTGTCTTATTTGTGCTTACGTCAGACACCTGGCTAGGAGTCACTTTGCTGCTCCATTACCGGTTGCCATGCTAACGTTGCAATAGACTGTCTGTTCGTTGGGCCTACTCACCGGTCGAGTCTGATGGGAGGCCAGAGCTATCCTTCAGCAAGCAGACGAAACCTGTTCAAACGATAGGCTAGGGTGATAGGCCTCTCTGGCACTAATATTTGTGTTCAACAAAAAAAACCTAACTACAGCAGCATCCACCTAGCCTAATTAGTTTGGAGATTCGTCCTGACCAGTATCTGCGGAGACTGACCAGCTATATCTCATAAAACAGCATACACATGTTTAAAAGTAATGCAACCACTTCCCAATACACTTTTTGTTTTATCCAACCTTGGTTGAATGGACTTATAGAGACGGAGGCCCACGCGAGGCATATCCTCTCGCTTCGGCGAAGGCTTTCTTATATTGAAGGTTTATATGTTTGTACTCATATATATATATATGGATCTTCTGAGATAAGCAGCTACGTTTGAATATGTTGAAAATAACAATATTCACACAATATATATATAGTAAGCCTTAAGAATCCTTGGTAGCAGGAATGGCCTCACTGGACATTATCATTCCGCTGATCTGCAAGATCGGCTTTTGCACACATGCACACACACACACGCACATGCACACACACGTATATATACATTAAATACAATATCTACAATAATATATTGCTAAATTATACATTGATACATTAGTACAGTAATATGCATTGAAATTGTTTGATTCCTACATTCATTGGCCTTTTCTATGATAACTGGTGCTTATTTTAGAGCCGCTTCCAGCAACACTGACTCTGAAACATACGCTAGGCTTTTATATATGTGCCTTACAATAATATATATTAATACATATAAAAGCTTGCTTGCATATATTTTCTATTTAAACCCGCAATAGTCTTTATGCGAAACACACATTTGCGCACACACATGCACGGAATCATACTCAAATCCATGCATGCACATCCACTGCCATGCATCTATAATGTACAGATGCATGCTGATTTAAATAATTATTATATTCTTTCTGGCTTGTGTCACAAATGTAGCAACTGCTATGTACATGACATGAAAGAAATTAATGTCGTTCTTTTACAGTTCAATATTTGTTTCACAGCCCAATGCAGCTTATGTAGTCTAATACGGGTGTAGCTATAGCCCAGTATAATATACAGACACAAATTTCGAGTATCTATTACAGTCGAATACGGCTTATGTAGCCTAAGGATTAGATAGAGCCAGGTACTTGGAATTTATGCCTGTAATCCGTCTAACCATGTAGACTGCATGGCCTGGAACATTTTGCAGAAGAGTGCCGTTTTATATGTATTGTGATGATACAACCATGCACCACAACTCGGATACTATACCAGTGCTAAAGGAACAACTCACGACGGCGGATATAGCATTAGTAGAATATCCGTGTCAAATGGCTAAAATGGTTTTAAATACAGAGAGGATTGGAATACCAAGATGAAGGATTATATATGCAGAACGTCGTGAACTTTGATAGTATGTAATAATAAAATATACCACAATCTGGAAGATTTGTTTAGAATAGCTCACATGCCAAAAGACTAGTTCGTGTATTGAGCACCATTATATCGGTTCAAAGTGCATTGTTATTCTTCTAGCTCAGTATACATAGCAAAGAGATAAACACATTAACAATATTCACACAAATTCCACTACTTTCCAAATATCAAATATTTCATTTATGGTTGACTGGTGTTTATGAGTCACCTCGTCAACGACTGTGTTATTAAGGTACATGTTTCAATGTCTGCCCTAGTATGGAGTGGACAATTTGAAGAAATGCCACTCTGAACCGCGTTCCACTCAGAACGTACAAGAAGAAATTCACTGCATTGTTAATGTCTGTAATAAATATAATCATATAGTAACCAAAATGCTTCATTGCATCGACATGAACATCACCACTTAGAGTAGTAATCCACGCCATCCCACCTCCTAGGCATATTACTACATTGGGTCCTATACACGCGATAGTTGTTATTGAGACTGCCAGGAGCATCAGAGTTACAGATCTGTTCTGACGTTTGACTTCGTCCCTGGTGCTCGAACGATCAGCTAAATTATCAAGATCACTTGATGATCTCAGTTTAAAAATAATCCAGGTGTTGCCTACGATTAGTAATGTTAATGGTATAATAGTGAACAATACCCCACTCATAGTCGTCCATACGCCCATAAGCTCAGCATAACGTGACTTGATCAAACACCATTTTTGTTGGTCACGCACCACCAATTCATAAATAAATGTGAGCACACAAGAGAAACCAGCATCCAAGACCAGAAGAAATGCCACTGATTTCCAAACATTAGCCACCGTGCATATATGAGCTGCTTTCAATGGAAAACACACCGCGATAAGACGCTCAAATGTCAATAGTACAACTAGCCAAACTGGAATGTATATTAAGAAAACGTGAACAAATTCAAATGCCTGACAAGAGGCGTCAGAGGTAAAGATATGATACATTTTTCTGCCTATGCAACTATTATACAGAAGATTAGCCATATCTGCAGCTGCAAGAATCGTCATAAGTAATGTACCTGATGTCACTGGCTTAAAGCGACTCATTATTAATAACGTTACAATGTTGAATGGAATGCCAATAGCAGCCAGTATAATGGTAGTATATTCTTTGCAGAATTCTCCTGCCTGATATATAGGATTGGCTCTCATCTTGATCCAGTAGATATCCCGGTGGAGGTCATCAGTGACCATTATTAATGCTGCTGTGCTAGATGTGACATTGGCGATAGAACCCGTCATTGGATTGGCTTGTGGTTGCGATGCAGTCGCCATGATTAATTTCACATCTCTATGAACACCAACTCGCAAGTTGCTTATCTGGCAACTGTGTAAATTTAATGTGATCGTGTTTCCACGCAAACTGACTGATATAGTGGATGGTATATCTACATGTAACAGGAAATGGAAATGACTTTTGGAATTGTAATTATAACATAGCTTATCAATGACCGTGCGACACGTTTGATTTGATATGAAATGATATTATATCTACAACAGAAGCTATGGATCTTCTGAGATAAGCAGCTACGTTTGAATATGTTGAAAATAATTTTACTGGAAGTAATGATTTCAAGCTAAATTAATTTCATAATATTCATCACAATATTGAACATTTACATGATGCAATATTACAAAAACTGTACCGTGTTTATGCGTCGTGCGATATCCGATATATCCTAACAGCGACTAACTTACAGAGTTTAGAAGCCCAGCAACATTTATGCGTGAAAGTTGTTAATAATTCAGTCGCAATATGTAACAGCTTTGAAACTGTCATGCTATTAGCAGTCTCACGCTAACACGGCTTCCGAAAACGTATTAACCAAAATAAATATATTACTATTAGATTAGGCTGATGTTAGTAATACTAATCTCAGTGATACTGGTTTTCTGATCAATGGACCTTCCCAGATTTAGATATGTCCGCCAATCACTAGCTAAGCTCCACCCATACCACGCTCGTGTTAGGATCGATCGATCCCTGAAATTCCTGACTATCAATTTCCAGAAATATATACAGGTATGCTGTTGAATAGTGTGAAACTTATTTAACTGGGTGCTGTTGCTGCCTATGGCAGCAACAGCACCCAGTTAAATACGTTTCACACTATTTAACAGCATCTTTATTAAATAGTAAAGACATACAATTCGTACAACAACGCTTAGTCTGTCACCAACTATGCGTTCGTGACGTACTTATCTACGTCATTCATGACGCCATTGATTATGACGTCATCCTACACGTCAGGTAGTTGACTATATATGATGAATGGATAAACAAGAACGGTCCATTCCATCATCTGCTTACTATGATAAACATATAGATAGTTTGTGTTACTTTCAATGTAATACATACATTTTTGGGTAATTGAGCAATTTATAGTATTACACAGTTAATGGAGCTATATACACGCTGTATACCTCCTGTATATGTACATATTATGCTATTCGTCAACAATGTGCTTTTGATCGGATTATCCTTTTCATATTCATAATTATTCTCCTGTGATCCGATAATCAATGAACAATATTAGGTGATTGTTCTACAAACGATGTCTCGATTCTGGCTACATCATTTATGATGTTTTATCTTGTATTGCTTTGGATCACCTGATCGCCCATGTATTCAGAATTCTTATATGGTTACACTGTGAGTAGTATGTGGGGTGGGGGCCTTTTGTCAACCCATGTCCTCTTGTGTATATGGTGTGCATAGATGAATACTCGGTCTTCTGAGAGGTTAGAGATATAATTAGAGCATTTCAGCTACCTGTATCACGTGTATTTCGCACTTACTGGCTATATCTATTTAGGGTGCACATGCACCATATCCTGGCACACAGTGCTACACGGCCCAATCTCACATATTTATTGGATGTGAGTATAGTGCGTATACGTAAATATGGGATACGAATATTTTGTTTTTAAAAATTGAGCACATTGTTCGTCCTGATTAAGTATTTACTATGATCAATGGATTGTTGTGTTTGATACAGTTAGCCTATTTGCTTCATAGAAAGCACGAACCCAGAGTTGTAATCTATTCTATACCAGCGCAAGTTAGATGACATTTTTAAGTATTTACACATATTCAGCGAGATTAAGGATGAATTTACGGGCATACATCAGCAAGAAAAAGCATCAATTCTGGGTCTTTCATGGAGGAGCCGGTCAAAACGGCATCGGCAGTTGTCTTGAGGAACATCTATTTGTAGGCTAGGAGCAGACTATTATTTTTAAATCTACCAATAGAATGACTGAACAGATAGCCACGCTAATAGTTCCAGTAATACTATGTTCTTAAATAGTCATTCACTTGGTCTGCAAATTGGCGTTCAATAAGCAAATAGTTTAATATTATCCAGAAAATGTAGCCACAAATGTCTGAGGCAGCAATGTCTTCCAATCCAATATTCCAAATATTCAACAGAGCCTGGCTCATTAACGTATTTTTGGTTATATTTTTGGAAACTTATTTATTGGCTGTATTGAATAAGGTGCTGGTGTTGGTGATGAATGCAGATTCGTCCGCTTGGGAGTGGTAGGTGAAGCTCTGAAGGTGGTTAGTGACCGTTGTCGTTTGTTAGTCATTCTTGAATGTGAACCTGAACCCGAACTCGGTGTGGCCGCTGGTGTTGGTACAGAGATCGCTCTATTTTGCTCCTCAATAGCTATTTCTGTCAAAAATTTGTGATTGTCGTTGTGGCCAATTTATTTCCAAAATTTTGCCCACCCCATTTTCAGTGCCATGCATTTGGCTCGGTATAAATGAAGAATTCCATTAGATTCGGCCACCTTTACCTCTGCCCTTAATTTGTCCAATTTGCTTTGATAATGTTTGTCTCGATTTTCTAAGCAGCTATGAGCCCAAATTTGGTCTATAATGCTGGTCGATTGAAAAAATGTGTCATCTCGTAAGGCAGGCCAGAAAAACGATTTCAGCAGACCTCATTTTCATGCTGAGGGATTTCGGGAGAGAGGCTGATGCCAAGTGCTCTCATAAAACACCATAGTGATGAAAGCATTGCAACACAAACACGTCCTGTATTATTGTCCCAAGTGCCCTAACCTGTTCAAAAGTATTAATGTATTGGCGTTAAACTTAACACGCCAGCGCTTCTTAAACGTGTCCATGTAAAATGCCTACACGATTCCATCTACAAATCATGGTTTTTTCATAGCAAACGTATTAAACCTTGCGCTTAAAAAAACTATGAAGGCGCTGTTAGCGTTCACCTCATATCCCTTCAAACTAATTGATGAATCATGCCACATACGTAGCGCAATATGCGCCAATTATTACTGTATCTACTGAGAAACTGTATTAAAAATTATTATAACCAAATACCGCATGTGCGTAAGTCCTGACAGAGCCGCAATATTGCATTATTCCTTTTGCTAAGTTTCCGTTTTATTTCCGATTTTCTGAAAAACATGTTTTATCCATTAAAATCGTTCTCGAAAAATATCTTGGCGTGTTGCTTCACAAAGCATCTCCACAAAACATATCAGTCCTTGTTTTTCACTTTTTAAATGCAACGCAAAGAATTTTCAAAAAGTTATGAAATTCACCAAATTTAACAACCTAAAGTTCGCGTGGCATATTAAAGAGTGGGAATTAAACTCATGAATCATCTCTCTTTTCGTCTTTCTCGAAACGCACAGAGTTCAGGAGCTGGGAAGGAGATACTGTAAAGAGAATTCGCTGTCTTTGGACTTGGTTCATCTCAAAGCTTAACCAGAGATGGTTTGCGAATGTTAAAACATGCCAACCATACGCTACTAAAACCCTCACATATCCGAGTAATCCCTTCGACTCTTGATTGGCCTATGGGTAACTAACCAAGCAGAATCGGCGAATAACAATAATTACAGCGAGTTGTGCTACCAGCTGCGAGAAAGCTAATTTATGTGAAGTGAATACATTGAATTTATGTAAACCATTAATAGGTGCATAAATTCGGATATTCAGTGTACATATTTCCAGTGTTTCCTAAATTGCTAAATACGGGTCCATTTTGCCCCATCTTTGGGCGAATCTTAACATAAATTCCGGATTCAGGATTCTAAATCTTTCCTCCAAATTTAAATCGGATTAGAACTGGCGGTGATATCAATTAATATAAAATAGGCCCCACTGGATCAGACCCCATAGTACCTATGAGGTCATAATATGTGACCTCATAGATTTGCCTGGTTGTTACAGCCGTGTGTAGATTGACTGAAGCAGGGCTCTGATATCTTTTCATTAGACACTGAAACCTATAAAAGGACCTGTATCGTCCCAAAAACGACAGTTGAGACTGAGTGGGCGTTCCAAATGGACATATGTTCTAAGCTCCATGCATTACACCGAGCAGCTAATGCAATCTACACCAGTGTAATTTTCAGTAAACCCTTACACTGAATGAAGACCCTCACAGCACCGAAACGAGTTTTGCATACCAAACCTTGGTCTAAAATCAAACTAAAGTAATCGGCCTGAGCTGAAATACATGCAAGCCGAAAGCGCCTCAGACCATCTGGTCGGAGCATCAACCGCAAAAATACAAAGTGTCTTCGGTTACTCATCCTCAAAAGTAACATCTTGCCATATCTTATCCATACCATGACTGAAAACTGGTCTGTCTACATGCACCATATTTGTTCCGAAAAACTGTGCTAAACCCTTTGGTTAAACCGAATCATTATTCCGTTTGAACTAAGCTATCCACGTGATTCTTCTCAGGCTTTAAGTCATTGATACTGTTACGCCATTTTTCACTGCTCAGAACATTGCATACTGTGCAGCACCTGAGCTTGCCCCACCGTTCATCTTGTGCCGAACTTCAGAACTCTTCACAATACTTTGCCGATCCTTCACTCGTCGTATCACATACACCACCACCTTTGCCTTTGTGGACTTCCTGTAGTGAAAAGTCATTTATGCTGTCTATTTGGATCAAATTTCTTGTTCTGCCTTTTTATTTTTTACAACGTATACATCATTCGTGTCATTTTGAAAAATTTGGCACCTCTTTTACTTTCATGCTTATTTCTCACATTGTCCTTTTCTACGCCGATAACTATTAGGCGTATTTAATTCTGTACCAGTGACTGCACGGTGCCACCACCTTTTACTAATACTATGCTAATGACTATTAGGCGTGTTTTAAGGCCAGATTCGGGTCACTGCAAAATTTTCTTCTATAGCTTTTTCACGTCCTGTGCCATTCCTTTGAACTTGCATAATTATATTGTTTTTATTAATCATTATATTATTTTGTAAATCACATTCACCATTTTTATACAACACACCAACAATAGCACATTAGCACTAGATATCTTATATACCAACACTCCACACTAGGAACCGTTCTTGTGCCGAAACAGTCACAGCTTTGGCTTAAATATAACATAGATAGTAGCTCAGTTATTTGTGTTAGAACTCTGTAACAAGCCGAGGCAGTTGCTAAAAAAGCAGCTATTAGTTGTAAAGCTCGCTTTTGGTGTCACAGGTCTAGTAGTATACCATACATTAAAAATAATCTAAAAAGGGCCACCAAAGAGCCAAAAGACAATTTAACTATATCTCAGCAACTGTCTCTCTTTGTGACTAACCCCAGCCATCTTCGGCCACACTTTTTATCTACATATTTATTAAGTCCTTCTCCAGTTCAGTTGCGCCATCACAGAAATTGGTTAGGTTTCTCGGCGGATTCAATCCTAATGGAGACGCATCAAACTTCCCTCAGTATCTTCAGTGGTACATTAGTCAGCTAGAAACTATATGCCAAAGTAACAATTCGCTGCGAACTAATTATTAATTATCAGCCTCAGCAGTGAATCTTGGGCATTTCAGTTATAAACCTAGCACAGGATAAGCATTAGATCCCAGGAATCAGGTCTAAGCAGATTGATTTTGGCATTTCAACTCACGGCAAAAGACATGCTTAGCAAGCTAACTCTCTGGTGACGTAGAAGGGTGGAGTAGGGTCTCCACGCCTTCTAGCATAAAAGTCATCAAGGTTGCTAAGCATTTCTTTGGCCAATCCTTAAATAGTTACGGTGCTTTTGTATTGTCCTGTCCATGTCTTGTCTTGTTGTTGTTGCTCTAGTTGACACAGGCTGGGAGTCGTTTTTCAGCTTGGGCCCCTGTAGCTAGAGTAGCATATGTACACGTGGTCATGGTTATTGGGTTTGCTCGATGGTCGATCCTCCAGGAGGTCAGAGCTCACCTTGGGAAAACAGACGAAACCTGTTTCAAACGATGGTCTAGGGTGCTAGGCATCTGTGGCAATAATATCTGTATTCTACAAACGTCAGCTTAGGCTCCTTTGAAGGACCACTAAGTACAGCGGCATCCACCTATCTTAATAAGTTTGAGGATTCAGGCTGGCCAGGATCTCTGGAAATTACTAGCCATTTCTCGTAAAACAGCATTCAACAACACATATAAATACACACACTCATGGCTCAATACACTTAGTTAGGGCCAACTACGATTGGATGATAATATATTCACGGCGACCCACATGAGGAATTTCCTCTCGCTTCAGTGAAATCTTCTCTAGATGGAAGGTTATTTTGCAATATATATAACAGTATATATTACACCAATGGAAATCCCTTGTGTACCCTCCGTCTTTACATTATCACTTAGGTATTATTGGGATAAGTCATTCTCTAGCGTGATAATACATGACTGGAGATAATAGCTCATGTATAAACGAGCAAGTCAACGTTGGCTTTAAACGACTTAAACTAGCATTCGTCCAACACCAGCAGTTGAGCCGAATTTATGACATAAAAAGGAATCTCTTTTAGTGGTAAAATAGTTCGTCTTTAGTATCCTTCATAACGTCTGACTCCCACCTCTACAGAATGGAAAACTCCAATAACTAGCCAGCAATTTCATTGGGCTGATTCATACCCAGTGTACGGACTGGACCATCATGGGGAAAAACATGGATGAGCCGACTCTATACTAGGAGTAGGCCTAGAATCGACAACATTTTTACCAATGAACAAATGGAGAAATCGTTTACCGGAGACTAACACACATGCACAAGCTAAGCCATGATGTCACCAGCCATTCATAAGGAGCTACAACCGTAAAAATCATCAGTTCGGTCTTACAACTCAAACCGAGTAGCCAACTCACAACACACTCTCGATACTGGTGACTGCCCTACTATGATACCGCTTAGCAATTCTATCACGTGCTAATAAATGTTACAAATCGGATGTGAAGAGCATTTTTAATAATCAATTGTAACATTCCATGCAGAATCTATTTCAATTACATTATCATATTCAGCGTAAAGGACCACATTCATGGGCTCCATCCTGCCCTGTTTTGTGGGGTATGTATGCTCCCCCAATGCAAGGTCCGATGTCAAATCTTGTACCTGTTCGGATATTCAGTAATGCTAATTGGAGGGCTTCTATCACTAAATAGACTTCCGGTTCCGTTAAAGAGGATCATGTACAATCTACTATAATTCTCATTTTTCTGCCGTAAAATCAGGAGTTAATGCTTTGGAGGCTACCTGACTGCCATTCAAATAACATGCAAAATAGTTGATGTTATTATGGTTGAAAGCATACAAGGTTTTTCCAAAATCTGTATGTGCAGTATTACCGACCAGAGCTACAATTGCACGTGTCGGTAATGTACCTATAATAACGTTATCTGCATTATAAGATAAGAATGAGGTGAGAATGGTAAAGCTTTTAACCGTAACCCTTTTAATTGGATATTTTGTTGGAGTTTTCAATAGTGTAGCAGCAAGGACCGTTATCAGTTCAGGCATCGGTTTCACTTTCCTGAAATTGAACATAGCATCGTCAGTCATTACTTTATATACCCCATCGCCCTCGCGTGTCAGAGAAAATTCATGTTTACACCTTTGAAGTCTAATTTTCAATCACGCGTCATTCAAAATGCAATGTTCTTGCATAAAAATGTTTGAATGGATTCTTCATGCTAGTTCAGTTGTTTTATTACCTGCATCTCTCAATATTCGCATGCTATATACAGTATTGGCATCTCCTTTAACGTCATGATGCCCTGCTGTATCAGATGATTAGGAAAATAACATCTAAAAAAGAGAGCGATAAGCATAGGCATCATTAGCGTCAGACACTCGTACAACATACAGAAAAATGTCAACTTGTGAAAATCATGAGGGTAAAAACAAATTGACAGGGGCAACTGCTGATGTGGCGGCGAGTGTTTTTTCTTTCAGTTTCCATAACCTCGACCACTTGAACTTTCAAACAGATAAATCTTTGAGCTAAATCTATATATTCATCTCCATTTCCCATCATGAAAAACTCAAGTAGGCCATATTATTGTTTGATATGGTATTCACTGGGTGGTAGACCTGTCACCTCTCTTTATCCATTGTTGCTAAAACAGGTTTAACCGCAAAAAAGGCTCTTGCTCAGATTTTGTACAAGGACATCCTCTAGAATCCATCATTTTGAGAAAATGCCCGTTTTCACCCCACTCTCCTTTTAACATGTCTACATAGCCCTGATCTCCTAACTGTTCTGGCTGGGGATGTGGATTGTTTAATTCTTTTCAATGAAGGCTCGCTTAACCGACCGTGTAAACCAGCAATTGCCTCCGGTATAAGAACCTTTCCTGCAGACAATGCTCGTGATTTTACAGCAGATTTAAAATCTTTCCCAGACATCAAATCACTGGCTAATCCTAACACCACAGATAATGTCCATTTTCCTAAATTTTTCCCACCCTTTATTACTATAGGAATAGCGTATCTTAACAGACGACCAAAGATATTTCCAAGACCATACCCTCATTGATGTCGCCTAGCTATAAAAACTGGTAAACCACTCCCAGCTTTGGTCAAATAATAGTTTTGAAGGGTCAACCTATCCATTCCATTATAAAACTATACTTCAGAAAAGTTATAGATTAGCATTGCTGTGGTTATCAATCGGTAAAGAGATAAACAGAAAGATGTGACATGTGTGTAGCATGTCACATCTTTTTGTTTATCTCTTTACCGACTGGTAACTACAGCAATGCTAATCCATAACTTTTCTGAAGTGTAGTTTTATAATGGACCTTCCACTTTCAAAGAAATTTGATGGCCAAAAGAATTGGGCATAAGAATCTTGATCATATCATAGCTAGTTTTTGACACAGCGAGGTAATGCACATTAACAAATTCCCTTTCTATCAGTAGGATTTTCTTGACCAAAGGCAGTAATCTCAGTGATGGTGCGATAGTGCCTACAATGATGTTTGCCTGCATGAGACTGGAGTAAACATAAAGTAACTCTCACATCGTGGCTTCGCCCGTATACTCATGATAAATATATTGTTTTGACTCAGAAAGTTTTGTATCATAAAATCCAAATAAATCAACTAGTTCTCGTTCAAACTTTATTGAAAACTAAGGTGCTAAGAGTACTGTTACTCTCGAATCTTTCTCTTTGCTGTAAAAAATTTGACCCCATCTTTGTAGAAATGTAGTGAAGTCTTTATATCCTGCGTTATTCGTTTCACAATTTCCTCAATGGAGTAAAATTCTTTTTCAACTGTTAAAAATCTAGGCGAATCTGATTTTTCTGATTTTCCTGAATATTGTAGTATAATGTGAGAGTCGTTTTCGATGGTTAATCATGAATGTGGATATTGAATACCCACCAGTCTTAACTCCCACCTTCCAGAAAAAGATAACTGTCTTGACAGTTTTGTGGTAAACCTGGCGATTGAGTTGGCATGAAAATATTTAAATGTCGAGGGACTGGGTAAGGTGACATAGAAATGGTTTGCATCAGAAGTCATTTTAAAATGTGAATCTCTGTAATGGATGTGTTTGTCTGTCTGATGGTGAACAGTATTTTGCAACGAAATAAACCTGGACTAAAATTATCCAATCATCAACCACTACTTATACTTATGCCCACTGATTGTGAACCCTTTTTAGTCGATTTAATATGGGATGCCGGTAACATATGCCCTAGGCATCCAGAGTAAAGTGAAATCCAAATTACTTCTGCACCATTATGGAGGCTCAAGTTAATCACACACGTTAATACAATTATATAAATTAACACAACCTGCGCTATATACATCATTTCTTCTCGAGGTATTTTTTTACCACAGAACGCCCACACACCTCTGGATCTGACTCGATTTTCTTCAAACATTTTAAACAAAGTTGCTTTTCGGCATTCAGGAATTGAATTTTTTAGGATACCCAAACCATTTAAAAGAAAATAATTTCCTCTTACTTTTCTTGTTTTAATGATTTTTTTCTATATTATATGGGTTTTTTTTCATGGGTTCCAAAACTGTTTGTAATTCTTTGAAATAGAGTGTTCCAATTTGCATTTCATCATTATAATCTTTTAGCTAGAAATTGTTTTTCCTAAAGGCAACTTTTTCGTTTATAGTGAAAATTTCCCCAGGCCATACAGGACGGAAAGCCTTGTTGAATGGTGCCTTCAATTCTGAAACCTAACTTTGTCACCGGCTTTTAAATTTAATCTTGTTTTCTTCTTGGAAGTTTTATTTTTATGAAATAAATTACGCCAAATAATAAATTTGTTACAACATTTTACAGCAGATGGTTTTTGTGCTATGGTGAGTTGAGTCATTATAACTCTTCACTATATCAGGCAAACTGTCAATGTAGCATGTGTTAGCGTCATAGGTGATATAGCGCCATATTTTATTCCTTATTTCACAGCTGCATGAGTTTCATTTTGTGAAGTGAAGAAATGTATGCCCTCTCCCTGTAGTAAATCTCTGAGCTTGGAATTTACAAATTCACGACCCGTATCATTTTGAATAGAGTTCAGATGTCTTTCAATGGATGTGAATAAAAGCCTCACACCATTAATAATCGTTTGTGATGTTTCTGTCAGTAACGGGACTATTTGGAGAACACTGTCAATAATGAAAAGTAAATATTTCATGTTATCATTTCTTTTGGAAGATAAACCATGTTACTGAGATCCATTTGCCAAAGCTGATCGATGGCTGTAACTCTTATTCTATCATATTTGAATTTTATTCTTCGAGATTTATGCAATGTGTATGTTCACCGACTAGTCAACCATTCAGAAATCTATTTCTTAGACATTTTTCCTTTGAACGACTTGTACAACTTTTAAATTTCTCCAAAACTAGGTGGATGTTTCAGATCATAATATCTTGAAGAAAGCTTGACCATTTTGTTTTTATTCATAGCTTAAAGGCTTATCCAAGAACTAGGTTTTCTGGTCCTGCTAGGTTGTCTTACTGGTGATATTTTAGGCTGCCAGGATCTATTTCCTCTAAAACTCACGAGCGGTGATTTAATTACCAAATTTTTCGGGGTTTTAATTATTGAACTTTCTAAAGGTTTCATTTCCTGAATTTCTCACCATTTATCGGCATTTCCAACAATTTGACAATGAACATTTAACAAGTTTAATAGATTGTTAATTGTTTGCTTCTACTTCTGAATTCTTCCAACTCTTGCATCAATCATTTTTCCAGGAGTAAGCACTTGCGATTAGTATTCTGCAAAGTTTTAAGCAAACCTTCACCTTTCCCACGTACACTTTTGAGTAATAAATGTAACACATCATCAATAACTATGTCAGTGAAACCTTATTGAGATGAAACACTAGGGGGTGTTGAAGTGAGTGTAGAAGAATAGGTTTCAGTTTCAGTAACCTACATTTTAACCAAGACCAAATAACTTTCCAATGACTGGTACGATTGTGCTTAGAAGCGCACCTAAAAATCGACCTTTCAGTAAGATTTTCTTTTTATTTCAAGTCCAGTTTTTCGATTGTTTAGTCGTCGTAAGTTAGCGTTATATTTTCCGAGTCTTTTGTAAATTTTCACAGATAAATTTATGCTTGCATGTAACGCATTCAAACAACACTCACAAATGGCATGAATCATGGCTCCGGCATCATTTCTTATGATTAATCTTTGGAGTTTAGGTGATGATTTTGCCAAGTTCCGTAAAAGATGACCATGCTTCATTAAATTTTCTCTACCCATTCTTCTTCTTATGTCGATAAACAGTGCAAATCTCATTCAGGAGAATGTTACTGCATAAGCGTAGATCTTCAGGGGTGTTTTGTTTCAAGTTAATCACAAGAAATGAATATGGATTGTTTGTTGTATACTTATACACCTCTTTTAAAAAACTTGCTATTTTCAGGGAACATTTGTTGGGCCAGTACACTTATGCTGAAAGCGTCACAAAGGTTCTTAAAAAGAATAAGATAATGATAATTGATTGATATATCCCTATGCTCCTTTCCTTTATGAAAGATATTCTGAACAATATGTATCACACTACAATTCGTATGATGTGATCGCTTTGTAAATAGTTTTGTAACCCGCTCATCAACACTATCCATTAAATCATCAATGATGACCAACATTGGTGTGATCTCGTCAAGGTTTCGTCAACCTTCTTGAAATTCAGCTTGCCCGTGTAGCAAACTGTAACCATCTTGCCAAGCACCATATCACCAGATCCCTCTCTCAGGTGTTGATGCGAAGAGGCGATTTCTATTCTGAATTAGCTGTTTTACTTACTCTGTTTTCCCTGATTGTGTAGGACCAGCAATTATGATATTAGCTGGATGATAGAATTGCGTTATGGATAACATATTTATGAAATGACAACAAAAACAACAAGTTCTTTATATATATTTATGACAACGAATTTAAATGCAAAAATGATCTAAGACAACCTAACTATAACAAACTACAACAAACTAAAGTTTCTTACAAGTGCAAGGATATTTTCTACACAGCCCGTAGCTAAAAATATTTAATTTTCTGACATGAATTGGTATTAGTTAGGGTCAGAAAACCGAGGTTGTATACAAGTGCTGGAAAACATCGTTGTAGAAATGACCTTAAAATTACTGGAACAATTAACTAGCGATTGAGAGAAAACTAGAAAGTTGTAACTTGAGAATTGTAAACATTATTTCAAGTCTTTATTTTTGGTATATGAACAGTTATGTACATTTTGTAATTTGGTTAATATTAAAGGGGAAGTGTTACAGCCAAGATATTTCTATTACATCAGAACATGAACTAACATTTCTACAAATTTCTGCTGTCTTAAAATCTGTTAATGAGCACTTGCAATGAGAAACAACCGTCAAGCATAATGGCACCAAAATGCAAACACATTAAAAAGAGTGAAAAACAATCAATCATTCAGACAGGGCGTCAAAACTTAAACACAACTGCAAACGAGCAGGAAACAATCAATCATTCTGACAGGGCACCAAAATGTAAAAAAAACCGCTACAAAAAGAGCGGGAAACAATCAATCATTCTGACAGGGCACCAAAATCTATACACCATTGCAAAAAAAGGTGGAAACATTCTGACAGGGCGCCAAAATGATTGGGAAAACCTCAAATCTATTTTTAGATCTTTACATAAATCAACAAAGAGCTCATTAACATAACGCATCTACCGAACACCAATCAGTTGTGCCTACCGAGCAGACCATTTCCATAAGATTCTGATAGCCAATCAGAAGTGGCGCCTACTGAGCAAAGCATTTCTATAAGATTCTTACAGCCAATCAGATGTGGCGCCTACTGAGCAGAGCATTTCCATAAGATTCTGACAGCCAATCAGAAGTGGCGCCTACCGAGCACCATTCAGAAGGGAACATTGAAAAATGATTGACAGCTCAATCTCAGTTAGCCCTCAACAAGTTATCTCCAACATCACTTGCTCACAGACAGCCAAAGCGTTCACATCAACTATTTCAGTATTAACTCCTCCAATTCGCTACTGGATATGCCAAGACGTTTGTTAATAGATCTACCACCACCCTCCCCCTCTTATGACTAATCATACCATCCTTCTTAGGGTTGGAGGAGTCATAAGATAGAGGAGTTACATGCAACCATTAAGACTGAAAAACCGGCCCTCGGTAGGTGGCGATTTTGATAGGTTGTTAGCCATCTCACGTGACACTCCTATTATTGGTGGCAGCCACGCCCCTTATGAAGGCTATCAAAATAGGCGCCTATCGAGGGTCTATACTCCTTGTGTGTGATGTAAAAATTAGGATACCTCACGAACCAATCACAATATCGGAGTTTTGTAAACGCATTCTGAGAGGGAATTTCGCCTCGAATCAGGTGAACCAAGCTTTCCACTTTGTGAGTTTAGATTGATATGTATTAGTCCATATGGTGTTACATTATGTGATTTGTGGGAGTATTAGTGTGCTATAAAGTGTTTTTAAAAGGTTGTGTGGCAAGTAAGCTTAAGAGTCGACACATGATACCAATGATCTTTGCAACCTTAGTTGCTATAATATCTATATGTTTCTCCCAATTAAGGTTTCTATCCAAATATACACCTAAGAAATTGACAAATTGGGCCTCATGTATTTCTTGATTATTTATCTTAATTTGTGGGAGTTTGGTACTTTTTGATTTCTTCATATTCGTAAATAGGATATAATTTGTTTTACTAAGATTTAACGATAATTTATTTACATTAAACCATTCTATTAGCTTTTCCATTTCTTCGTTTGCATTTTTATAAAAGGTATCTATAGTGGTATTGTTGCAGAATGCATTGGTATCATCTGTAAACAGTATTAAGGATAGGTGGTTACAGACTTTAGGTAGGTCATTCATATATAATAAAAACAACGGAGGGCCAAGCATTGATCTTTGAGGAACACCACAGACCAGCTTACCACTCTCAGAAAGTACTCCATTATATTGCACACATTGCACTCGATCGGTTAAATAACTTTGAAGCCAATCAAGCGCAACACCTCTAATCACATAGTATGATAGGTTCTGTGCTAGAATGTGATGATCAATGGTATCAAAAGCTTTTGAAAGATTAAAAAATATTCCTAATATATGTTCCTTTTTTTTCAAGAGAGTCCGAGATTCTTTCTATTGTATCTATAAGAGCAAGCAATGTCGAATGATTGATAAATTATAGTGTTTGTTTAGGTTTTTAGCTAGGCGATTATAATAGTCTTTTTAAATGCTTCGAGAAAGGTGGGAGTACTGAGACTGGCCGATATTTTGTGAATCAGAGAAGTCTTTTGCTTGTATATAGGTGCCACGAGTGCTGCTTTTAATCATTTAATCGTAAACACACCTTGGGCTAGGGATAAATTGCAAATATGATTTAGTGGGGTTAGTATTTGTGAGGTACAGTTTTGAATAATTTCTATTTAAAATTATAAATTCCAGCACTCTTGCTAGGGTTAATTGCCATTAGTTTTTAAGAACTCCTCTGTATCAGTGGAATTTAAGAAAATAGAAGATTGATAGTCGCCTGTCAGATAATCTTGTATACTAGCATCTGAATTAGTTTTAGTTTTCTTCGACAAATTTATTCCAATGTTCATAAAATATTCATTAAATTTATTTGCAATTTCATGAGAATCAGATATGACCTTGTTGTTGTATATGAATCTTGATGATTCTGATTTACTGTTCTGTTTGTTTTAATAGTGTCTTTATAAGTTTCCAAGTTTCTTTTATATCATGTTTCTCTGCATTAAATTTTTTTTTGTAATAATGAATTTTGGCTATTCTAATTATTTGATTTAAGTTGTTTCAATATTTCTTGAATTGTGTTTCATTATACTTCGTTGGAATTTTGATGAAATTTAGATATAATTTGTTCTTTTTGTGACAGGCAGCCATCAATCCTCTAGTTAGCCAGGGTTTGGTAGGATTACTTTTAATTTTTTTAAACTTTTTAGCGAAATGCTGTGTTCATAAATTTGTGTGCATATACTGTGGAATGTATTGTAGGCATTTTCACATGATTGTCTTTCAAATACTGTATTCCAGGTCTACAGCAGCCATCTTGTTTAAATTTTTAAAAATAATCTCTACTAGTTACTGTCTCTTTCACAAATGATTTTTGTCTAGTTTTTGCTGTTTCTATATAGTACATAGGTAAATGGTTAGATATATCAGTTACGAAAATGCCTTGAAGATTACCTTCTACAGTACTATTTGTGAAGATGTTGTCAATTATAGAAGCAGTGAACTCTTGTTGGTTTGGTAATTACTGGATAAAAGCCGAAAGTGCAAAGTAGATTTAATAAGTTTTGAGTGCAAAAACAGTTCTGTTTTAATAAATCGGCATTAAAATCACCCGTAATATATGCTATTTTCAGTATGAATAGTTTGTAAAGTTTTGTTTAGTGTTTCCATGAATTTTACATTATCACTTCCAGGTCTGTGTAATACACAAACAATTTAGTTTTTGACTTTGTCAGTGGATATTTCTATTAAAAAAATAGTTTCGATATACTCTTTAATCATCGGCAAGTCTTTCCGCATCTTGTATTGTAAGTGATCTTTTATGTAGATACCTATTCCACCTCCTTTATGGATTAGTCTGTCTGTCAATAAATGTGTGATGATGCATGTTGATTAGATTGATTGGTGAGTAGGGGTTTAGCCATGTCTCAGCAATACCTATGCTGGCTAGCTCGAAAACCCTTTGGTCGATCCAAAAAAAATGTAATAGCACCATAGGTCCTATGGAGTACTAGAAGTGTCTCACGTTTGGACCTGATCTGGTGGAAGCTGTAGGAGGAGATAGGTGGCAAAAAGGTGACCGGGATGAATAGTAAGAAGTTGAATAAAGAGAGAACCATTGTTAGAACAGTAGCCTGCATGCACTTCGTGCACGCAGACTAATAAAGATCCTGAGAGAAAACAATAATCATAATAATCTGTGATAAATCACAGATTAACTAAGAGACATCTGAGGTATAGAAAGAAAAATATAACGCTTCCGCTCAAGTTTCTTACGTCATAATCAAATAAGGTACGGGTTAGCTGACGTCACAATCAAAATGATGTATTATTACTCCGTCATGAACATCGAAAAGTCCGTCGAGTGAACTAATTGTATTGTCTTTGATGGATTTACAATTTAATAAACATTTTGTTGAATATTTTGAAACTAATTTGATTGTGAGCTGTTGTTGCGATAACCATAGGCAACTGCAGCCAACAGTAAAATTAGTTTCAAAATATTCAACAGATTACCTGGATAGCTACCTTGGAATTTAGATTCTTGGAATTAAGATTTCAAATATTATCACTGGCCACCAAAACCAAGGTTGGCAATCTGACACTGGGCGGTACTCCACTCGAGTACGAGGACCAGCAGACATACCTGGGAGTCACCTTTGACAGAAGATTAACATGGAAGGAGCACATCCAGAACGCAGAGGCAAAGGCCAGAAGAAAGCTAAACATCATGAGGAAGCTGGCAGGAACAAAGTGGGGTGCCAATGAAAGGATCCTCAAGACCATCTACCTAGGTGCCGTACGACCACACCTTGAGTATGGATCCAGCTCATGGATGACAGCAGCTAAATCTCATCAACAGAACCTCGACAGAGTACAAAACCAGGCATTGCGCATCATCACTGGTGGAATGAGATCAACACCAATAGAAAAAATGGAGCAGACAGCAGGCATCCCCCACTTAGTAAAGGAAAGGAATGCAAAGCACTGATCCAAGCTGCAAAGTTCAAATCATTCAACAACCACCCGATGAAGATTAGGCAAGCACAGCTGTCATCAGGAAGACTTAAAAGATCAAGTTTTGTGAAAGAGACAAAAGCACTTCAAAGGAAACACCAAGAAATGTTGCCAGCACAAATAGAAGACCCAAACCACACCCTTGATCCTCCACCTTGGGAAAACAAACTAGAGAGCTTAGCTATTCGCACCACAGTACCTCATCTCACAACCAAAGATGAACACAGTGATGTGACCAAGAAGGCCCTGACCCTAGCCATGCTGGAAGAAATGTACCCTCAGGAGACATGGATAAGGATCTACACAGATGGATCAGCCAAAGATGCAATTAGGAGCGGAGGTGCCGGACTGCACATACAGTATCCAAACGGACAACATGAGTCAGCTGCAATACCGA
The DNA here is from genome assembly GCA_034401795.1 of Chaetoderma sp. LZ-2023a. NCBI lineage: Eukaryota > Metazoa > Mollusca > Caudofoveata > Chaetodermatida > Chaetodermatidae > Chaetoderma > Chaetoderma sp. LZ-2023a. The sequence continues at coordinate 18,963,468 of CM067364.1, forward strand.
CAGGCAAACACTGCACAAACTACAGAGCTGAAGTCGAAGCACTGGTCCATGCAGCTAATACCATCAGCAGAACAGCAGACCCTATTGCACAGATTGTCTTTTTATCTGATGCCTGATCCGTCCTTGAGGCTATCACCAAAGGTAAGCTGCCACAACTTGAAGAAGCACTACAAACCATCAAATGCTTTCGGATAGCATTGCAGTGGATCCCCTCACACTGAGGAGTCCAAGGAAATGAGGAAGCAGCCAAGATGGCAAAGGTGCGTGCAGAAGAGAATCAGACAGAGAACATGGTTACGCATACAGAGATGAAGACTATCATCAAGTCACTTTATAGAACACCTCAATCAGAAGATGCCTACCATCATCTCTCGAGGCCAGAGCAAGCGACCATTTTTCGTCTCAGAACTGGACATAACAGACTAAACCAACACATGTACAGGCGGTTCCACCTTACGACATCGCCCGCTTGTCCTTGTGGAGAAGCAGAACAGACCACAGAGCACATACTTCAATGTTGCAGTACGTATCAGGTGCTGAGAGAAGAGATCTGGCCTTTGTCAACCTCTTTTCTTGAAAAGCTGTATGGGCCTGTGGAAGAACTGCAGAAAACCACAGATTTCATCTGGAGAACGGCTCTCCAAGTGTAATACCAGCGATCGAAAAGAAGAAGATTTCAAATCGATTGCAACACGCTTAAATGTGGGTGGAGCGTAGCTAGAAATGGGCAGTGCATAGCTAGAGCTGATCCAGCTACTTCACCACTCATTAAGTGCATTGCAATGTGTGAGACAAATGAGACCCAATGGTCTTAATGCCCTACTGCTAACACTTAAAGGAAATATCACCTTATCTTATACTAACCAGTCAGGTGATAGAAGTTGCCACCCGTAATCCATTCCTGACATTTTAGCTTTTTATCATGCCGACAACGAAATATATATTCAAGCATTAGTAGCTAAATGTTGATGCATTTCAACAGCATATGATGGCTGTCATGATTTTCTTTTCAAACAATCAGAAAAAACTGAGCGTGTCTGCCTCGGTATATACACTTAGTGCCGCTTTCCATGTAAGCTTGTATGCGCGCTTTTCTGCTAGCAGAAAAGTCAACCCAGTGCATTTAGATAGAACCATTTCCATGTGAGCTTTTCAGCTCGCTGAAATTCTCTCGCTTAAAAACAAGTTGACCTCTGTACTTTTGCGACATGACGCATGTAGTGTGTAGGAAAGCAAAAATTGATCAAAAATATGCAGAACTAGCGCCTGAAATTCGCTTGTATACGCTAGGAAAACAGCCGCTGGTAAACTCACCCATATGGAAATAGACAAACCCGCGAGCGGAAAAGCTTGCGAGAACAGAATAGCTCACATGGAAAGCGGGCCTTAGTCATAGAGGATCCAGCTATAGTTTGGCAATATGGTATAAAATCAATCATACGCGTGAGCTGTTCAATATTTTGAAACTAATATGACTCGATGTTGTTGCTGCCGAGATGGGTATTACATAATAAAGAATGTAATGCATTGGCACTAATATGACATCACACACTATCGCTTGAGGAGACAAAATGGTAGCGATCACTGTTCAACTTTTACAAGGCAGATAATTGCGATACAGACACGGGAATGTTATAGGATATGAATGATATGGAATCTATAAACCATACTCTATTTATGTAATACAACATTTGATATGAGAATAGTATCCCTTTAATGTAACAAATTCCCAAGATTGATTACATTAGTGTTTGAATTACATTTATTTTGGCAAGACAAATATTCGATGCTAATATGAGCATTTTCATCAGCTTTGATCCAATTCATGAATCCATTTCCTCGCTCAATCATATGACGTCATATTCAACTAAGCGACGTGTATGCTGACGTCATAATCATGACATCATGAATGATTCGATTATGCCCGTCTTTAACGATTAATAGTCTGACACGTTGTGCGAATTGTATGTTTTTACTATTTAATAAACATGCTGTTGAATATTTTAAAACTAATATGACTGGACCATCGGCAGCAACAGCACACAGTCAAATTAGTTTCAAAATAGTCAACAGCTTACCTGTATAGGTCTTTGGAAATTGATAGTCAGGAAGTTCAGAGATCGCTCGATCGATCACAACACGAGCGAGGTGTGGGTGGAGCTTAGATAGAGATGGGCGGGGCATGGACCTTTACATCCAGAAATATGGAAGCATGTCAGTACACGCACGCACGCACGCACGCACGCACGCACGCACGCACGCACGCACGCACGCACGCACGCACGCACGCACGCACGCACGCACGCACGCACGCACGCACGCACGCACACATGAAAAGCATGTATGGTGAAAGAACTACAATGTAAACTATTTGGAGAAGATGTGAATAGTTGAATGGGCGGGGCAAGGGGTGTGTCATGATGCCGTTCCTGATAACGCAGCTTACTGGACCACTACTGGTGTAGTTCAGTACCTGCCCAGTAACCTGCATTATCAGGGATATAGAATAATAAAATTATGACGTCTTTTTGGTATTTTGGTTTAAACAAAATGTATCTTTGTCTGAGAGGAAGCACGATAAGACATGCCTTGTAACCACGTCACACATACAACTATCATAGGTATGATAATTATGGTGAGTCATACTGAAGAGAAACAGATAGAACGGTAATGCACAGAGGAATTCAAAACGCAGACGAGGTTGCGTCAACATGATGGTGCTTGCCGGCAAGTGACTGTTCTACAGCTGAAGAATTCTCTCAGATGCAATCAGTTTTTCTTCAGCCTTTTCCACTATGTCTTGTGATCATTTCGAGCTCCTTTAGGTTATTTATTGTCTTTAGTGGTAATACCTTACGCTTAGCAGGTTAGCATTGGGCGTCATCTGTGTGCCTGATACCTGTTTGTACATACCACTGCAAATTCTAGAGTTTTCCGAGCAGGTGTATTACCTGGCATTCGATAAACGTGTCTGAACATAGACAATCGCTGTTGCGCTACCGTCACACATAGAGGCTCCATGCAACACAGGTTGTAGAGTATTGCATTTTATATTAGACTCTGTGACCAGTGACGATTTGTAAAGATTTGAAGATGTTCGCGGTGACATCCAGCAATTTTGTTCAAGATGGCTTTTGGAGGTGCCTAGCTGTTGCAATTGTAAACCATTATTGAAACACATGTAGCAACATGTAGTTGCATCTTGACTTTCATGGGCCTTTTAGAGCCACAAATGCACAACTCCCAAAAGAAGTGGAAGGAGATATTTCCTGTTACACCACGAGGTCCAATGTCGGTAGAACTGTAGACGAGGGAACCCAAGATTCTGCTCTTCAGTCACTTCGCCGATCATGCGTAGTAATCAGATAATCAGACTACTTCAGATGTCAGAGTCAATGTCTAGTCAGAGAAGTTCTGATACCGTAATATTAGCTTCTTCGCTTGTATTGGTCTTACCAAGCAAGACATATTCGATGGTTATACGCATGGAAGAGATATAATTTGGGTTGAGATTGTTAAAGAAAGTGTCTCTTTGGTCTGCATAGAGTGGGCAGTAGCACAAATAATGGATGGATTCGTCATCGTGCCCGCAGTTACACTGACTCAGACAGAAAGTTGTCAACTAATTGTCTGTTTAGGCTGCTATACCCGTTTCGGAGTCTACCTAACGTAATATTCACTACCCTTGGTCCACTGTACCACTGTTGGAGAGGTTGTATGTAGGTTATCGCTTTCAGCTTGCTCTCAAATTTCGTTAAAGTTACACCCATGCTACCGGGTGGTGGTAAAGTATTAGAGGCACCGATTGTTTCTGGAAAGAACGATCTATCTCAGTTCGGCATTTGGACGGGATGGTGAGATTTTACTGACAGAAGTTGTATGAAATCCGTGCTGGAGATAAATTTCTGGAAATTTACCACCAGGATGATTGGCTCGGTTATCGAGCCAGTCATTCCAGTGGTAAATTTTCAAAAATAATCTTCTCTTGGTTTGCAAATGGACATATCTCAAGACCACTGCAGAAGCCGTTGTCGGCTGATATGAGTGTTAAAAGGGTTAAAGAGTCCAATTGCCTCGCGATATCTACTTAGTTAGTTACCCATCTTGTTTGACTTGAAAGCTAGGTAGGTGCGTGGAAACTGGGGTGATTGAGTTGTGATTGCCACCACCTTGGAAAGCTTGTTGTGATAACTGAAGATGAATAGATGCCACAGTGGTCAAGAATTAGGGTCAGCGTTGTAAGCGGTACCTAACGAAGTTAACATTATAGCTTGCAGGATTTTTTGATTAGACATGGTTTTATGTTGAATATCTTTAAGTTCATATTCTTTGTTACCGATTTAAGATGCTGACAATATGGCGTGTTTGTGTGAATTGACATTAACTATTATCGTTATGACTATGGTCACCGCGCTTAATATGTTTGGCATTTTGCTAGGTGTATGTGTATATAAAATGTGAATTTGAGCTCAAACGTGCATCAACACCGCAGGGATATAATATCTATCTATCTATCTATCTATCTATCTATCTATCTATCTATCTATCTATCTATCTATCTATCTATCTATCTATCTATCTATCTATCTATCTATCTATCTATCTATCTATCTATATATATATATATATATATATATATATATATATATATATATATATATATATATATATATATATATATATATATATATATATATATATATATATATATATATATATATATATATATATATGCGTGCGTTTGTGCGTGCGTGCGTCAAGATTTGACAGATGTTTGGCATTTTTCTAGGTGTATGTGTATATGAAATGAGAATTTGAGATATATATATTATAGATATTATATATAATGTAGATCTAAAGACTTCATCCTCACAGCTGAAGGCTGAATGCATCAATACCAGGCCTGAGGTCAGTTATATTTAAATGTAACTAGTTACAGTTATAGTTACATTGGACTATGTCAGTTACAGTTACAGTTATATTTGTTGAGCAATGTAACTAGTTACATTTCAGTTACTTTGCATAATGTAACTAAAGTTACATTTCCGTTACATTAGTTACTTTGTCTGATAATTATTATGAAGGACTAAGTGAATATGAAAGTCATCATACAAACTGTAATGTAGTCAACCAATTTGAGACATATAGTAGAAACAAAATACCACTATAACCACTGCTATAATATACTGACTGAACTGAATCTATTTCAGGTATAAAATATAAAACCTGCTGAAAATTGTTCAATGAATTTGACTGAATTTTATTGCTGCCATATGCAATTAAAAAATTTCATTCAACTTGTTTCTAAAATAATAAGATGCTTTAATTGTAAAAATGTGCTTACATATTTCTTCCTCTAACCCTTTCAACGATGCAAGCCAAATAACAAACATTAATTTTATTGTAAGAAATATTTGGTTAAATGTTTTGAAACAAATTTGACTGAAAGGATTGCTGTCATAGGTATCAACATCTTTCAGTAAAATTAGTTTCAAAATGTTCAACATATTTCCTTAGAGCATGGCCTTTCTTTCTACAGTAAGATAATCCACCGTTTTTACCATGGGCCAATATAACAGTTTCCAGTGAAATTAGCTTCAAAATGTCCATCAGCTTTATTGTATGCATAATTTAAAGTAGCAATTTAAATGTTTCTGTTGAGTACTTCAGACAAATTTTACTTTCAAAAGATGTTGCTTCATATGGCAGAAACAGCTTTTTTCAAGTCAAATTAGAGTCAAAATATTCAACAGCGTTCCAGTATACTAGTTTCATTCTACAGCCTTTATAAATTTGTCTGCTATACCAAAATGGTTGATGGCTTGACATTTATCAATGGCATTGTCCTTTGATCTTTATCAGCACACTTATGTGAATTGACCTTAGCTTGAGTATAATTGCTGAGCTATGATGTCCTAAGCTGGCCTAATCAATAGCATATAAAGAAAAGAACAGGACATGCTGTTAACACATACTGTGGCAGATCTTAACTTTCTTTACAATTCAACATTTGGTGTTTTTAATCCTTTTAACCCTTTAACACTAAAGCTAAACAAACAACTTTTGCAGTGATGTTGAGAAATGTCCATTTCCAGACAAATATAGAATTACTTTTGAAAATTTGCCATTGGAATGACTGGCTCAATAACCAAGCCAGTCATTTCAGTGGTAAATTTTCTAAAATAAACTCATGGTCTACAAATGGATATTTACTATGAGAAAACTAAAATTTTCATTTAACAAATTTGAGCCTTAAAGGGTAACTTAATTCTCTAATGATTTAGTAAACAACCTGTTTCTATGATAGCTTAATGTAAAAGCTGTATAAGAATTTGATTAAGGTTATCGCTGCCTGATATAGCAATACCATTCAGTCAGATTATCATTGATAACAAGCATATTTTGAGAATAATAGCATGTTGTAAATATCACATGCAGATATAGAATAACCCTTTAATGGTCAAGATTGGTCAAGAAAATCAAACCTTTGGCCTGGCAAATCTATTTTACAGGCTACAGGATTAATATTTGAAAATCTACCACTGGAATGACTGGCCTAATACTCAAGCCAATTATTCCTATGGTAAATTTCAAAAATAGATATCACTGATACCTGGAAATAAAGACTTATAAAGTTGCTGGCCATGGCATCAACATCTTCCAGTCAAATTAGCTTCAATCTATTCAACAGCTTAGATGAATGATTACAATGAAATTGTGATAATGGAGTGGCACATGTATAAGAGTAGCTATGCTGCAAATTGAGAAAATTTTAATAAATCTATTAGAAAAGTTTGAAATATAAGTGGATTGTAACTGAAAAGTAACTGAAATTTCAGTTACTTTTGCAATGTAACTGGTTACATTTCAGTTACTGTAACTGAAAAAATTCTTCAGTTACAAGTTACTTCAGTTACATGAAAAATGTAACTAAGTTACATTCAGTTACAGTTACAAGTTATAGTTACCCCAGTCCTGATCAATACATTTACCGATGTACGGCGAGCACATTTTAAAACGGTGTACGCGTATGTGGGATACATTACTTTCCAGTTTTAGCTATGCCTCGACATCTCTAGCTAAGCTCCACCCCTAGCTAAGCTCCACCCACACTTTGTCTGTGTTGGGATCGATCCAGCCCTGAACTCCTTGACTATAAATTTCCAAAAAACTACAGGTAACCTGTTGAATATTTTGAAACTAGTTTGCCTATGGCAGTAACAACACCCAGACAAATTAGTTTCAAAATATTCGACAGAATGTTTATCAAATAGTATAGTCCGTGGGCTGGAGGGGCCCCACCAGGATACCTCACCCCCCCCCCCCACCACTAATTGACAAAACTAAATTTTTCTAACAGCTTTCGATGTCCTCTTTAGGATTATGTATGTTAAATATGGGTTACATGCAAATCGATTTCACAATGAGATCGACAGAGGTCAAAAGGTCACAAATATTCGGCACCGCTTAATATCTAGCAACTGCGTGTTGCTATCACCGACCAAGCACCAGTAAAGGAACATTCTAGTTTTAACAGCATCCCAATGTCTATTGTTCCTATCTGTCTCGTCTGTCATATCTTGCCCATTCATATGCCGTCTTTCACCAACGTCGATGTGCATCATAGTTATTCAAGATAACAGATAGGCTAGTCATGCTTCCTCCTGCTCATGCATGCGAATTTGCGTGCTTCATGAATGTCTTCTCGATTGTTTTATATACTACTCACAAATTTCCAGGCACAGCGGATCTTACAAAACTTATAGCACCTAACTTAATCAGCTCCGTTGCTCCGGGGTGTGAGTCTTCTTTGCTTGCCAAGAAAACAGAAAAGTAGGTAAGATACCTTGCATAATTCTGCCCATCAAAACTAAAGAACAGGTCAGCCATTCGATTGCGACATGTTCCGTACCAATAGTAATTGTTTGTCTTAACTGCATTTAGGAGAGACCACACCAACCAAACATGGTCCATGTAAGATAACCAAAACTGGGCAGTCTTACCTAATTGGCCATTGCTAACTCGCAGTCGCAAGTCTGAGTAGTCATTTAGATTTGAATGAAATGCTGTATCATTCGCCAATAGTTTGAAATTCTCTTTGGTTCTTACTTCCAATAATGTGGTTACTTTTGCCAATGAATTTGGTGGCAAATTCTCTAATAATCGGACCCCTTCGTAGAATGGTATTTGTAGAGTAGCAATCGTTCAAGACCTTCAGCCATTGCTTTGTGGCAGTAGATGGCCCGACTATAATTCACACCAAACAGTACACCTTTAATCGATCCGAAAGACACAAGGCCAGATTCTAGTAGAATCTCAGTGAATCCAAATCCACTCATCTTCTTTCCTATATGATTTTCATATAGGCGCATGCCAAATGTAAAGTACCAATTATAACTATATGCTCCTTGTAGTAGTCTGGACCTTTCCATATGATAGACTAAGCTTTCATGCGCACGCCTAGATCAAAGGTCCTTATGGCATATTTCTGCCCAACATCTTCTGATGCCTTTTTGGACATTCGTAGATACTCTTTTACAGTGGCATATTCTGTTATTGATCAAATGCTTTCTAATTACATCTTACTTCTTTGATTTTTTACTCCTGATGCCGTATTTGTTGCTTGATTAGCATATAAAATCCATCTATATGTAAAGCAATTACTTTACACAATTTCGATTCGATGATATGCTCATTTCATGTTTAGTTTACAATGATTACATTTTTCATCAATTCTCAAAAATTGGCTATTCTGTCAGTTGTCATACTAACAATATTCTATTAAATGAGAAATCTTTTACTAATTATATTTGTCAAATGGTTCCTTTCAATCAATCCCAATCTGTTAAAACTAGAATGTTCCTTTACCAGTGCTTGGTCAGTGATAGCAACATACAGTTTCTAGATTTTAAGCTGTGGCGAAGATTTGTGACCTTTTGACCTCTGCCGACCTCATTATGAAACTGATTTGCATGGAAACCATATGCAATCGTGGACGATACTATAAGCAATATTTTGAGTGGTCTATCACCAATCTACAACGATTCTATCAAAATCTACTTAATTAATTTACAATGAATGCCATGCTGTCAGTTGTCATAGTAACAATATTCTATTAAATGAGTAAATCTTTACTCATTATATTTGTCAAACGGTGCCTTTTGATCAATCTTAAGCTGTTAAAACTAGAATGTTCCTTTACCGGTGCTTGATCAGTGATAGCAACATACAGTTGCTAGATTTTAAGCTGTGGCGAAGACTTGCGACCTTTTGACCTCTGCCGATCTCATTGTGAAACCCATATGCAATCGTAGACGATACTATAAGCAACATTTTGAGTGGTCGATCACCAATCTACAATGATTCTATCAAAAGATATCTCAGTTTTTAATACCCATACCCCTTAATACGGTCTGCTTCACTGTGGTTATTAGCTCTAATATAACGCATCAAAACCCATATTGAGTCCCAGTTTATCACATGTTAACATACATAATCTTAAAGAGGACATCGAAAGCTGTTAGAAAAATATAGTTTCGTCAATTAGTGGGGGGGGGGGGGTTATCCAGGTGGGCCCCTCCAGCCCACGGACTAGTAAAGACACAATTCGCACAATGTGTCGGACTACTAAGCATTTAAGACGGACTAAATCGATCCATTCTTACTGTAGTTGATTATGACGCCATCTTCCACGTCACGTAGTTGATTACGACGTCTCATGATGGATGGATAAACTGGAAAGGTTCATTTACAATTGTTTTTTAAAGTTGGTGATATCTTTAGATGCTATGTAATATAGTTTGCATTTATTCTGTCTAAGGACATCAACAGCTTACAGCAACACTCTTTCCAAAATAAACATAGACATTGTTTGACATGCTGAAAGGTGCATTAATGAATGGACCTATCCCATTTTAGCCATGCCCCGCCCATCTCTAGCTAAGATCCACCCACACCTCGCCCATAAATTTTATAGATGTAGATAGTTGGCTAAATTGTTTTACATGTAGCTGTATGACGTACTACATCCTAGGAAAATCCGAAAAGTAGCAATGGTCTGGATAAGTGAATCTTACGTTATACACCATCTTGGATGACCTAGGTTTTCCGAAAAAAATCTTCTCCAGAACCGCTGAAGGGATCAGGCTGAAATTTGGGAGATTTGATTAGGGACTTAGGGCAATTAAGTTCGTTCAAGGGAAGTTGATCCATAAAAAAACATGGCCGCCACGGGCCAATCAAAATGTATCGTATTTGGCGGCCATATTGGATTTTTTTTATTTGACAGATTTTGATGCCGAAATTGGCGTAATATAGGTTTTTGGGTATTCTGATTTCAAATCTGCCATTTTCGAAGCTGGCGGATGAACTGTTTAGTGGCAATCATGGATCATTTTCCAACCAGAAACTCCCAATGTACTAAAGCAATATGGAATTTAAAATGAACCACTTGGCCGATTTCAAGTATATTTGGCAGAAAGCATACTTGGGCCATAGAGATACAGGTTTGTTGCAATGAAGCTGGTCGATAATTTACCTGGCGACCATCTTGGATTTTTTAAATGTCTTTAAAATCTTCTTTTCCGAATCAGCTTGAGGGATTAATTCAAAACTCATGACAGGTTATCTAGGGAAACAGCTGAAGTAATATTGTTCAAGGGAAATTGATCGACGTAATGGAATATGCCACTTTCGGTCAGGAAATGTCATGGAATTTTAAACACAGAAAGGTGTACAAACCCTGTATAATTGAAATCGGGCCAGCGGTTCTGGAGAAGTCATTTTAAATCTATGTTTTTAGCATAAGATGTTTTGGGGTGGGGTGCGGAATGATCCAACATCGTTTGTTAAGTTAATCCGAGATCTCTATTTTAAATCAATAGTCTGATATATGTAGGCTGAGAATTCAAGGCTATATTATGGATTTGTATTTGATGTCCCAATAAATGCAGTATGCTAATGCATTTAGCCATTGCATCTTTTTATGGTGGATGCTTTCATGACTCAAAATGGATGCGCTAGAAGGCAGACTACGTCGTTGATACATACAATTTTACAACTGGGTGACGCCTTTACCATATGTCATGCACGATACGGAAAAAGCTGCAATTCTACCTTAATGCAGCTTTTTGGTATGGCATACGACTTCAGAAAAAGCTGCAATCCAGCAGTCACTTGTAGACGCTTAACCTAGTATTGTGACAAACTTGCAATCCTAGCTTAATGCACCTTCTTTCGAATGGCATACGCCATTTTTATCTCACCTGGCCTGAAAGGCGAAGTGAGTTTATGCCGTGGCGACCATCCATCGTGTGTGCGTCCGCCCGTCATCCATCAACATTTTCTTTAATGACTTCTCAAGAATCACTGGGCCAATTTCAATTATATTTGGTAGGAAGCATCCTTGGGGCATTGGAATCCAAATTTTCAAACGAAGTGGGTCAGCCAATTTGGCCGGTGGACATCTTGGATTTTGGCCAATTTTTAGAAACGTCTTTAAAAATCTTGTCCGAAACCTCTTGGGGGATTGAGGCAAACCTCGTGAAATGTGATCTAGGGCAACAGCTGAACCAAGGTTGTTCAAGGGAACTTGATTGGTCAAATGGTTTGGCGGCCATCTTGCTTGACCTAGTTTTAGCGAAAAGGACGTCTCCAGAACCGCTGAAGGGATCGGTCCGAAATTTGGGAGATATGATTAGGGCCTAAGCGCCATTAAAGTTTGTTCACGGTAAGTAGATCCGTCAAAAAACATGGCAGCAGTGGGCCAATCAAAATAAAGCGTATTTGGCGGCCATATTGGATTCTTTTATTTGATGGATTTTGAGGCCGAAATTGGTTTTGTGTTTTTGAGTATTCTGATCTCAAATTTACAATTTTCGAAACTGTCGGATAAACGGTTTGGCGGCCATCTTGGATCATTTTCCCAGTCAAAAGTTCCCATACTAAAGCAATGGAAATTTTTTAATGTGTTCTCGAGAACTGCTGGGTCGATTTCAATTATATTTGGCAGGAAGCATCCTGAGGGCACAGATTTGTTCAAATGAAGCTGACCGGCAAATTGGGTCGGTGACCATCTTGGATTTATGTCGATTTTTAGAAACGTCTTGAGGAAACTGCTTGGGGAATCGATTCAAAACTCACGAAACATCATCTAGGGCAAGAGGTAAGCCAACTTTGTTCAAGAGAACTTGATTGACCAAACGGTTTGGCGGCCATCTTGGATGACCTAGATTTTGCGAAATTACATCTCCAGAATCGCTGAAGGGGTCCGGACCGAAATTTGGGAGATATTAGTGACTAAGGGTCATTTAAGTTTCTTTAAAGGAAGGTGATCCGTAAATAAAACATGGCCGCTGTGGGCCAATCAAAATCTAGCGTGTTTGGCGGCATATCAGATTTTTTAATTTGATGGATTTTGAAAAGCCGAAATTGGTTTTATATATTTGTGGGGGGATTCTGATCTCAAATTTGCCATTGTCGAAGCTGTCGGATAAACGGTTTGGTGGCCATCTTTGATCATTTTCCCGCCAACAGCTCCCATACTCAATTTAGCAATGGGAAATTTAAAATGTCTTCTCGAGAACCGATGTGCCGATTTTAACTATATTTAACAGGAAGCATACTTATTTCATAGGCGTACAAGTTTGTTCAAAGGAAGACGATCAGCCGACTTGGCCGGTGGCCTTCTTGGATTCTCCCAACCACAATGGAGATCGATGCAAACCTCATGAAATATGGTATTGGGCAAGCGCTGGACCAAGTTTGTTCGAGGGAACTTGATTTGCCAAATGGTTTGGCGGCCATCTTGCGTGACATAACTTTCGCGAAAAGAACTTCTTCAGAACCGCTGAATGAATCAGGCTGAAATATGATATGTCAAAAACACATGTTCATGAATTAATCAGAATTGAGCTTTTTTTTTTAGACATGTTGTATTTTTTGCAAATTTCTGAGAAAATCATACAAAGACTAGTTATTAACCACTGAGCCAATTTTAAACCTTCTTCACAGAAATTGGAATGTTAAATTTGTCCAATTGTCATCTCGTTTTGTTCGATTATGCCAGTGGCCAATAATGCCAGGTGAGCGATACAGGCCCCTTGGGCCTCTTGTTTATAAAAAAAAAAAAAAAAGGTTTACCATCACGTTTAAAGATAGTTGGCTAAAATTTTCTACATGTAGCTGTGAGCTAATAATGAGTAGTATTGTCTGTTAAATATTTTGAATCTAATTTGCCCGTCAACCGTTGCTGCATACATGTATATGACTATAATAGGTTATTGATAACTTAGTTTCAAGTTATTCAACACTTTTCCTGTATTGAGATTGAAACCCTGCAATTTCAAAGCTTAAAGCGTTGATGTGTAAAACTGCTTTTGTAAAATTAAATAGGGCAATAATGTACTTGGACCTGAAAGGGTATGGGGTGATACTAATTTGATTCAACATATCTATCCTTTATTTTGCAGGTCCTATTGTGAGCTACTGCAACAGAGTGTCAGTTACATGTACAATGGGCAGGATGAGGTTCAGGAAAGCCTCAAAAAATCCTACGCCGTTTTAGAAAGATCAGCATTTCAAAAAACTACGTCATTAAATCAGGATATGCATGCCTTCTGAGATATGCATATACGGGTAACTAAATTTCCAAGCTGCATGTATAAATTCCCAGCCTATGCCATGTCAAATGTGTGTTCCAGAAATCATCAAATGTGACAATAGATACTCTGCACCTAGACTTTGCAGTCAGATCCGCGTACGGACAATGCTTGTTGTTTATATCCCACGTTTAGCAGACCACCATCCATATAGCTGTTTCATTCAATATACATTTAGAGTAGAAATATGTACTGCATTCTAAGTATTTAACACTTTAATGGCCACGATTTGGTAATGTAATTAAATATTTGCTTATTGAATGTCCATTTGTAGAGCAAGAGAAGAATACTTTGGAAATTTACAACTTGAATTCTGGCATGGTAATCGAGTCATTCCAGTGATAAAATTTCTACAATACTCTACTCTTGGTCTGCAAATCGACATTCCTTATGACCACTGCATAGGCCGGTTTGACCAGTAAAGAACTCAAAATAATTCTAAAGTATATTTACAGTAGAATTATTTTTACATTAACTCTAATGGTCAAACCGGCCTCTGCATTTATGTGAACTTTATTAAACTCTCTATCATGATGTATTAGATATCTTTCATTCTCTGCATTGCGGTGATTGTCGTCTGTGGCAGTAGCTTTCTAGAGCACCGCCAAATTTCAAATATTCAGTGGCGGTGATTGTCGTCTGTGGCGGTGGTTTCCTGAAGCACTGACTAACCATTCTCAAATAAAAGGTACTGGCGGTCATTGTCGTCTGTGGCGGTGGATTTCTGGAGCTCCGCCAAATCTGACTCTACTCTCTATCATGATGTATTACATATCTTTCATTCTTTGCATTGCAAAACAGGTAAATAAACAAAATTCGAATATTCAGTGGCAGTGATTGTCGTCTGTGATGGTGGTTTCCTGAATCACTGACAAATCAGTCTCAATTACAATGCACTGGCGGTGATTGTCGTCTGTGGCGGTGGCTTTCTGGAGCAGCGCCAAATTTCAAATATTTAATGGCGGTGATTGTCGTCTGTGACGGTGGTTTCCTGAAGCACTGTCAAATCATTCTCAAATAAAAGGTATTGGCGGTGATTGTCGTCTGTGGCAGTGACTTTCTGAAGTACCGCCAAATCTGACTCTACTCTCTATCATGATGTATTACATATCTTTCATTCTCTGCATTACAAAACAGGTAAATAAACAAAATTAAAATATTCAGTGGCGGTGATTGTCGTCTGTCGCAGTGACTTTCTGAAGTACCGCCAAATCTGACTCTACTCTCTATCATGATGTATTACATATCTTTCATTCTCTGCATTACAAAACAGATAAATAAACAAAATTAAAATATTCAGTGGCGGTGATTGTCGTCTGTCGCAGTGGTTTCCTGAAACACTGACTAATCATTCTCAAATAAAAGGCAGTGGCGGTGATTGTCGTCTGTGGCGGTGGTCTCCTGAAGCACTAACAAATCATTCTCAACTAAAAGGCACTGGCGGTGATTGTTGTCTGTGGCGGTGGCTTTCTGGAGCACCGCCAAATTTCAAATATTCTGTGGCGGTGATTGTCGTCTGTGGCGGTGGCTTTCTGAAGCACCGCCAAATCTGACTCTACTCGCTATCATGATGTAGTACATATCTTTCATTCTCTGCATGGCAAAACAGGTAAATGAACAAAATTCAAATATTCAGTGGCGGTAGTTTCCTAAAGCACTTCTACGTGTTCAGTTACGGGAATTAACCCGTTACCCACTGATGAGAGATTTGCCGTCTATGCACCCGTGTTCTCGCCGGAGGCAGATGTGTCATTAACCGAAGGCAGTAAAGAACATATGGGAACATCGTGTCCAACCACAACTACAACCACGAACACACAAACGGGACTACAAATGCGTGCTTATCCTGCACAACCATCTAACTCAATTGAAATAATGATACGCCACCGCTACACGCGAATTGAGCAAATCGCAGAGCAGACGGGCAGCATTAGCGCCATTAATAAATCGCTCACAGAAATTAATGGCAGATTGTCACATTTTGAGAACGACATGTCCGATCTGAAAAAAACTGTCCGTGATCTAGATTTAAGAATGATGAATGTGACGGTAGAGACAAACGCTACAAAGGAGAAACTAGCAGGTGTCGAACCATCCAAGAGAACCCTACCCACCGGCACAACCACAGCAAACTACCATCCACAATGATTTGTCAAACAATTTACACCCGTACAATCGACAAATCTACCAAAACCGCCCACCATTAACAACTCAAACCTCACTATACACGTATCCCACACATACCCAATACATGCCACCACAAGCCACACATCCACCAACCAGTGTTATGTTGATGCATACCTAGCATCTAATTAACTGTGCATGTGCAAATAGCGCATGCGCAAACTGCGACAACTGCACCAGCCATAAACACATCAGTGTTTGTAACCAAGAAGTCAACAACAACAACAACAACAACAACAACAACAACAACAACAACAACAACAACAACAAGGACGACGACAATAATAATAATAATAATAATAATAATAATAATAATGGAAAAAAATTGTAACAACAACCATTACGTCAGCAACCACTACTACTTTAACTGCCACTATTCCTACTACTACTACTAGTACTACTATTGCTGCCACACATACCACTGATACTGCTACTGCTACTACTACTACTACTACTACTACTACTACTACTACTACTACTACTGCCTCAGCTGCTATTATTGCTACTGTTCCTACTGTCCCCATTGCCCCTATGCTTACGACTATTGTTGCCCCTACATTTACTGCTGTTACTGATATAGCCCCTACCGGTATCACTACTGCTATCTACTCACCCCAAACTACAGCAATACCTGTTGCCGTTCATGCCGCAGGTAGATTAAATATCGGAAACAACATCACCACTGGCCATATTGAGCTTAATTTCTCATTTGTAAGTGTATGTGGGCTGAAGCATAAACTTAATTATCCCGAAATTACGGAATTTATTAGCGAACACAATATTGTTGGACTAGCTGAAACAAAACACAATGAATTTGATAATTTCGACAATCTCCCACCAGGATATAAAATTATACTTAAAACAAGAACGTCGGCCAAACGTAAATCAGGCGGCATTGCGGCACTCTTTCAAACCAAGATGGCTAAATTTATAACAGAAATCAAAACAGAAAATAAATATGTATTATGGATTAAAATATATAAACTACTAACCAAAACTCGGAGAGATATCATAGTAGGCGTTGTATACATATAGTCCAGTAAAACTACAAATTAACCTAGAACAAATAGCAACAGAATTTATTTCTTTTCTGCGGCATTCATGGGACTGCCAGGTGTCACATATCAAAAGTCCTCCAAAATCCCTCGATGGGAAAGTGGGTAAATTCGCATATTTAGCTACCGCCATTATCCGAATAATGAAACTTCCCTTACCCGCTTCATTCCGCAAACAAACGAAGTAGAAATGTTGTCTAAGCTCTGAATTTCATGGTTACGGAAGACAGTAAGCAATTGGCAATATTGCCTTGAACCACTTGTACAAATTCTCCAAACCACAGATTAAATATGGTTGTATGCACAGGGCCGGGGTAATTTAAAAAAATTATATTTAAAGTAAGTTTAATTTTGTTTTTCGCTTTTAAAATTTTATCTAAAATAAATTGCATTTTAATTTTCACTTTTATCTCACAATTTGAATAAATTTCTATACAATTCAATCAGAATATGGACATGGATTTAGATACATGCGTTATTTGTAACCAGAGCTTAGAAAATGGCTCACAAACTGTTAAGCTTCGAGTTAAAGGCTGTGACGGTATTAACAATTAATGCTAGCAGAGCCCGTGAAAGCGATGTCATAGCTGAAGTAGGACAGAGGGTTCATGTAAAATGTCGACGGGAGTTCATTGATCCCAAGCGGATTGCCCGTGACGCAGAGAAAATTGAACAATCTCCGCCACCCATGCGAACAATCCGTTCAGAAAGTCCAACATTCAACTTTAGTGAACATTGTTTGCTATGCGGATACCCTGCAAAAATTCAAGATGGAAAGAAACGTGGCTATGATATTTATCCAGTAAGTACTCATGACTTTCAATGTAGTATCGCCAAGGCCTGTGAGCAGAGAAAAGATGAATGGGGCAAACTTGTAGCTGGGCGGCTTGCCTTCACGCCGGATTTATGCGTTGTCAATGCAGTATACCATCAAAGCTGCAGCGTAAATTTTCGAACCATGAAAAATATCCCTCAGCTGCACTCATCTTGCTCATCCCAAAAAACATGGAAGGCCAGAAGACTTGGACAGAGTAAGAGCATTTAGTGCGACAATGGCATTTCTTGAAAATAATGATGATGAGCAGCTGACCCTGCACGACCTCGTTAAAAAAATGCAAGAGTATCTCGATGATAAAGAGAATAAAGCATACAGTACAAAATACATGCAGGATAAAATAAAAGATAATTATGGCGATGAAATATTTATTAGCACTGTGAATGGTAAGCCAAACGTTGTTACCTTTCGTTCTAAAGCATCTACTATTTTGACTGACTTCTATAAGGAACAGAAGAGAAAGGATTCCAAATCAGAGAGCATGCTAATCATCCAGACAGCTGCCAAACTGCTTAGACACGATATTAAGTTAATTGATTCATGCACATCATCTGAAAGCTATCCATCAAGGAAGCAAATGAGCGACCCAGTAAAGGCATTGAATTATTTACCAGAGACACTGCGGGAATTATTGCGGATTTTGTTTACTGGAAAAGACACAGAAATGAAACAGGCATCAGTTGGACAGGCTATTATGCAAGGAACTCGTCCTAGAGTTATTTTGGCACCTTTGCAGTTCGGGCTGTCATGTGAGATGCACCATAAATTTGGATCTAGATTTATTGTTGACACCATGTACAAGCACGGATTTGGATGTTCATACGCGGAGATACAGAGGTTTGAGCGCAGTGCATCACTTCATGGTGGAGATCTACCACAGCCATTATCAGGCGAGTTCATTCAGTTTGTTGCCGACAATGTGGATCACAATATTTGCACAATAGATGGGCATAATACATTTCATGGAATGGGAATCATTGCATCTGTTACACCAGGAAACCTTTCGTGCAAACTTATTCCAAGGATAAATGTAACATCTGAAGACATCAGGCAAGTTGGCAAGATCTGTATCAGGAACTTTGAGTCTCAGCATACCAGGAACTTCCCATTGACCTTTAAGGAGTTAACTGCGATGGAACAAACAGACCCAACAGCTGACATTGACATCCTCTGGGATTTCTCTTTGTTTCTGCGTTCAAGGAGACAGTCATGGTCTGGTATGATGCAAACTGTTCACCAAGGAGTTTATCCAGGTAAATCGTCTGTTATTTTCCTTCCGACGATAGATCTAGAGCCAAGTAACATGACCTGCATCTTTTCCACTTTGACTTATGTTTGTGAACAGGCAAACCGATACCATGTTGCACCCGTGATTACATTTGATCAGCCCTTATTTTGGAAAGCTATGACTATCATAGAGATTGAGCTGAGCTGGAGTCCATTAAAGCAAATTATTCCTAAGACTCGGAGGTCTTCATATGGAGATGAGCTTCCTTGGCTGCATTGGTCACTTAATGGCAGGAAGCAGTCTTGCGCCTATTCTAGAGGTAGTCTACGCTGAGAATGCTGTCAAACACATTCTTAGTGGAAAGGCAATTTCTCGAGCAGTTCGAGGACACCTCATGGTTTTTGCTTCTCTCAGTACAATCTTGATTGCAAATGCATACAACCTACCACTACCTACAATTGCAGATGCTGAAGTTAACACAGTAGAATATTCCGCTGCAATGCATTCAAAAGAATTGTTTGACAATGATGATAATGTTGCAGGACATGAAACGATTGAAAGTTCCCTAAATAAAAGTCTGGTTAAAGTTGGAGAGCTCTATGATGACATTATCAAAAATCTGTATGTAGCTACAAGATTGTCCTCGGAAAATGCATTACATGATGTCAAGGACAAACTAGACTCAGAGAAGGTGGTCATGAAAGATAAGAGGACTGCACGACTCTGGCTTTTGTATATGGAGTTGGTTGATATTCTGCGCAAATTCATTAAGGCAGAACGAACTGGTGATTGGAACATGCACCTTCAGACCGTTCGTGAGATGCTTCCATATTTTGCAGCCGCTGGGCATAATCTGTATGCCAAGTCTGCATATGTATATTTACAAAAGATGTTAGAAATACCTGAAAGTCATCCAGATATACACACCAGCTTCCTCAATGGTCATCATGTCATTCATCGAAGTGATAGGTATTGGGCAGGGTTATCTACTGATCTAGTTATTGAGCAAGTCCTTATGAGAAGTGTAAACTCAAGTGGTGGTCTAACACGAGGTCGTGGAATGACAGAACTTCAGCGTCTTGTTTGGTTGTTGTCTATGCCCGCATGTGCAGATGTGTGTAATGCAATGCAAGAGCTCTCTGGGGTAAACTGTGATTCAAGTGAACAACACAAAGATTCCACACAATCTCGAATAAAGCGTGATATGGATGATACCTACAAAATTCTCAAAATCCTTAGTGAACTGAATCCATTTGGACCAGACCCTTCTCTTAGAGGACTTGTTCGTGGATTGTCTGCACATGAATCAGCCAATGTTGATGATGCTAAAGATATTGGAGAATCAATTATTAATTCGATGTGTGGCCAATGTGTATCAAGCATTTCGTTCCAGAGAAAGAGACAAGCTATTACCTTAGCATCCAAAACATTTCTCAAGATTGATGATGAATGTGTACAAATTGATCCACAACTCCTATTTCAAAGACTCAGTTTAATAGCTACAAATGGATCAAAAGGGAATCCAGCATCTTATTTTGAGTATGAGTTGTGCACTTATCCGCCCGCACTCTTTGATAATTCATCTCTTCCATGGGAAACAAATAAGCCGGCACTTGCTGATGCATTCTGGAAATTAATTCAAAATGAAGATGCAGTCCTTCCAGATTCTGTCCACTATGTGCTTGATGGAGGAGCTCTATTACACCGTGTTCCATGGCAGCGTGGAGAGACATTTGCAAATGTTTGTCAAAGATATGTAAAATATTGCATAAGCAAATATGGAAAGGCTACAGTAGTTTTTGATGGTTATGACCAAGGCCCAGACATAAAAGATGTAACACATAAGAGGCGAACTCGTGGATCAGGCGCAACTGTTGTACTGACTCTGCAAACAGTTGCAACTCTGAGTAAGCCTGATTTTCTTAGTAACAAGCAGAACAAACATCGGTTCATATCAATCTTAAGTTCATCTCTCGAACAGGCTGGATGCTTAACGATAAAGGCAAGCGGTGATGCTGATGTCTTAATTACGCAAACGGCTATCTTGGCTTCAAAGTCAACAAATACTGCTCTTGTTGGAGACGATACCGACCTACTTGTGTTGCTTCTATACCATACTGATATGAATGGCTGTCAGCTATTTTTCAGACCAGAGCCAAAGCAAAATGCAAAGAAACCCCGACTGTGGAATATCAAAATGGCAAAGGAAAAACTCGGGTTCTGTTTGTGCTCACAGCTGTTATTTATCCATGCTATCCTTGGCTGT
The DNA here is from genome assembly GCA_034401795.1 of Chaetoderma sp. LZ-2023a. NCBI lineage: Eukaryota > Metazoa > Mollusca > Caudofoveata > Chaetodermatida > Chaetodermatidae > Chaetoderma > Chaetoderma sp. LZ-2023a. Next base: position 18,984,694 of record CM067364.1, read on the forward strand.
GACTCAACATCTAGGCTTTATGGAATTGGAAAATCTGCATCCCTTAGCAAAATCCAGTGCTGCAAAGAACTCTTTCAAATTGCTGAAGTGTTTACAATGAGTAATGCGAATAAAGATGACGTGATAAAAGCAGGTGAGAAGGCAATGCTTATTCTATACAATGGCACTTCAATGGATAGTCTAGTTGCTTTGCGGTACAAGCGATTCAGGGAGAAGGTTGCAAAAAGTTCCAAGTATGATGAAGCACGAGATTTACCACCAACACCCGCATCCGCAAAGTTTCACAGTCTTCGCGTGTACTACCAAATTCAAGTTTGGAGAGGAGATGCTGGAGATATGGATCCAACAGAATGGGGCTGGAAAGTTCTCAACCACCAAATGCTGCCTGTTAAGACTGACATGCTGGCAGCGCCTGACGATTTACTGTATTCGTTTAGATGCAGCTGCAAAACTGGCTGTGAATCAAAGAGATGCACCTGTAGAAAACATGGGCTCAGCTGCACATCTGCCTGCGAAGACTGTAAGGGTCTCAGTTGCTCGAATTCAATAACGCTCATTGAGGAAGATGACTTGGATAATTGATGCAAGATGAAATTAGTAGAAACCAGGTACCTATGCCATACTATTTCATCTTAGCTTAGCTTAGAAACACACAATACTGTGACATAATAAAATATAATATGTGTTGTATCAATATCAATGATGGTATTAGGTAAATTCATGCAAGTGGCATAACACAATACATTTAATTTGTGGAGAATATGTCAATCGTATTCATTTATTACTAAAAAAAGTCCAAAAATACCCAGTCACACATATATTACATACCGGTTTTAAAGAAATAAAGAAAAATGGATTTTTCAGGTGAAATGGCCCAAATCTGGTAATAATTATGCAAATTTTACCCTTTCCCCTATTGGAATTTTGGAGGACTTTTGATATGTTGTACATGATGGCCCCCTATACACTGGGCGAGGTAAAAAAATTATGTTGCAATTTGTTCCGGGTTAAAATATTTTTGGCCTAGATTGACTGGACTAATACCACCTGAAGGCTCTAGTTACTCATCCATCGAAGCTTTTGAATCTATTGATAAGGAAATTGCACCTTTAATGAAAAATTCGGACTTATTTTTACTTATTGGAGACTTTAACGCCAAAACAAGTAACCGTAGTGAGGTTCTTGAACATGATGACCAATTAGGAGATATATTAGAGATTGAAGGCGACAGTGTCTTAATTGTAAAAAACTTACCCATACGTGTCACTCAAGATACAAATAAAGTAAACCTTTTCGGCCGGCATCTCATAAATATTTGCATGTATAATAATTTGTGTATTTACAATGGTAGAATAGGTGCGGACAAAGGGGTGGGGAAGCTGACATGTAAAAATGTTAGTGTAGTAGATTATGTCATATCATCTTATACACTTTTAAATTATGCAGTACTTTTTAATGGTTTGAATTATAATCCGTTACACTCTGCCATCGAAGTGTCTTATTAATTCCCCAAATGTACAGTGTCAATGTCTCCTAATAACCAAGAATACAACTCAGGCACTGACGCAACAAATATTACACCCGCACAACCACGACCTAAAAGATGGAACCCAGACAAAGCTTCAGAATATACAGAACATGTGATAAATAACGAAATTTATACTAACTTGCGCATCTCATCAGATAATATTACCGACGATAACAGAAATATTATAGCTTCCTATAGTGTGTCTGAAACATCTGCTAGCATAGCCACATTATTTGAACAATCGGCTGGAAATACATTTGGATGCGTGAAGCCTCGTCAAAACCAGTCTAACAACAAGAAATATTAAATCGCCCATGGTTTAATAAGGATTGTCGAATAGCAAGAGAAAGTTATCACAAGTTGCGAACCAGCTATCGACTTAGTAAAACCTTATTACCCTGATTGATGCTAGTAAAATATATAAATCCAATATGAATAACGCTATTGCTAATTATAAACGAAATTTCAAACTAAAAATAGAACAACTATGTAGCACCAATCCACGAGATTATTAGAAAATTGTTAAATCCTCGGACCCAATTCCAGATCCGTGTAAAGTTAGTATTAATGATATGTTTGAATTTTATAAATCTGTAATGCAAAGCGAGCATTCACATGCAACTGACACAGATAACGCTCCCGACCAGCCAGTTCCTGATACACCAATTAATGACGCCCTTAACATGGAAATAAGCGAAATGAAAATTAGAAAGGGAAAACGCTCACTTAAAACTAATAAAGCAGCTGGTGGGGATAACATAATAAATGAATACATTAAGTCAACTGAAAATATTATGGTTCCTATATACCATACGCTCTTTAATCACGTTTTCAACACAGGAATTGTACCAGGTGCATGGACAGAGGGACTAATAAAACCTATTTACAAAGGAAAAGGCAGTCCAGAGGAACCACATAACTTTAGACCTATAACCTTAGTCAGCTGCCTGGCCAAATTATTTACTAGTATATTAACTAATAGAATAGACAATTACTTAGAACAAAATGAACAAATAAAAGAAATTCAAGCTGGCGTTAGACGTAAATATTCAACAACCGATCACATATTTGCAATCCATGTCCTAATAGAAATTTTCAAAAAAAGAAAGAAAAAACTGTTTTGTGTCTTTGTAGATTTAGAAAAAGCTTTTGATAAAGTTTGGAGGGAGGCACTATGGGGGAAATTAATTAAAGAAAATATGAATGGGAAAATCTTAAATGTCATCCATAATATGTATAGAGGCATAAAATCTAAAGTATTTATGATCGGCATTGCCTCTGAAACATTCACGTGTAACTTGTGGTTAAGGCAAGGTGAAAATCTATCTCCAATCCTATTCAATATATACTTAAACGATCTCAGCGAATTCCTGGAAAGCTCTGGTTGCAGTGGACTGGCTCTGACAGAAAACATCGATCTCTATATCAAACTGTTAGCGCTATTATATGCAGATGACACTGTTCTTTTCGCCGAGAGCCCTTCAGACCTGCAGTCAATACTAAATGCACATGTGACCTATTGCCAAGTATAAAACCTTCGGATAAATAAAGAAAAAACAAAAATACTAATTTTTGGCAGCAATAAACGGCGGTGGGAAAGGCTAAGTTTTAGTATTGAAGGTGAACAAATCGAAATAACTGACATGTACAAATATTTTTTCCACAATGGTAGATACCTCAAGGCGATGCAACACTTAAGTCAACAAGCTACTAAAGCCCTATACTCACTATACAGGCGAATAGAAAACATTGAATTACCCTTAACGTGCCAACTAAAATTATTTGACTCGATGATTATACCAATACTTACCTATGGATGTGAAATCTGGGGGATAGAAAATCTTACTTCAATAGAAGAAATTCAGGTACAGTTCTAT
>CM067364.1:18993098-19038098 GCA_034401795.1 Chaetoderma sp. LZ-2023a
GTAATTAGTGAAAATATATCGGCCAATAACCGGATATGTCTAATTCATAGTGAGTAACTATGTAACGCGATTGCTGATTGGTTGAAGCATAGATAACGAATTAGCGTGTATCCAATAAGGACGCTTGTATCGGGGAGCTTTGAGTTATACGCTGTTTGGAAAAAAAATCAATATTTTAATGTATGCCTACCTGTAGATCGACGATATCGTTGAACATCGCTGCTGGGATGAATGAGCTTTTTAGTTGAGAAATTGGGAACACCTAACGATCGAGTATTGTTAAACATTATAAACACTAATCCATCAGTCAATCAATCAGCCGCTATTGCTAAAAAAGACGGCTTATAGCGCTTATTGATACCGTTATTCAAACAGCAATACACAGACACCGCAGCTAATCCCCCAAATGGCCATTCAAATGTAAAAGATATCACAATATCTTCCATATATTCCTTCATCCATTTAGATATGTTGATAAGTAAATAGAAAAAAATATTTTGCCTGTAAGTCGTTGCTGCTTTGGGCAAGTAGGCATGCGCAAATTAATTTCAAAATATTCAGCATATTAGTGATAACAACTTTGTGATCTGTCCAATGTTCTGAGCTGTGAAAGGGTTAAGACGCCCAGACACGTTTCTATACGCTTGATCAGTTGTATTGAATTTCTCAAGCATGAGTTCCTCTAGAGGGAGATTCCGCTGTTATCCAGTCAAATACAGAAACATGGCGGGTATTTTTGCAATTTGTAGGCCAAACAAGGCGACTAACATCGGGCTTGTAAACTCATTATGTATATTTTTTTTTAATTAGATCAAATGGGATACTAAAGATGATTTGGGGATTGTGTTTACAATTAAATGTGGTGGTTGAATCTGATTTATGGGCATTAACAACTTTGAGTTGTGCAAGAAAACATATAACAAATCATAGTTTTAAACAACGCAGTAATTTCGTTTTTATTGAACACACAATACATTAGGTATATTTTTAAAGTAAAAAACATGCACAAATAAATATACACACACGATAATATAATCGATAATTAAGCACACGCAAAGTTACCAGTTTCTGTTACACTTTTTCACTGCGTCCCTCGTGCGTCCTCGGGGACGCAGAGGGTTAATTTTTATGCGTCCCTCTGCCATTTTTATGCGTATATACGGGCAAAAGGACGCATAAGGGCAACTCTGGTTATATGGCGTGTCTATATGCGTTACGATTTGATATATGGCCAGTGGCCCGGATGATCATCTGGGGCAAACAGCGCGTGCAGAGGAAAAAGGAAATTTAGTACCCAATAACTCCCTAAGACAGCACGAATTCGTCCTTCAAGAGATCTGCTGTCTCGTATTGGTATTTTATTATCTCTCTCAAATGTTGTATGCCCTTCGCACATAATGACCACGCTCTCTCGCAAGAATTGTCCACTCCAGAATATAAACAGTACCAGTGACCAAGATAAGCTTAATACAAGCATTGTGAAAAATGGTAAATACCCGAACAGCCAGCGGAGGTGTACAACCCCTGGTATAATATCCACCAGTAATGAAGTATGGTAGATAGCGTATATGTAGTATGGAATGCAATGTATCCCGGCATACAGAGATCCAATGAATGCCCAAAATAGAAATATTAGAAAGTGTCGCTGGTTGTTAAAGCCGATACATGCACCGGCAAAGAAGCAATGGTGGTCACGCTTTAGCACACATGTTTTACAGAGTACACAGTGGTGACAGCGTGGTGGCCGTAGACGTTTACACAATAGACACGGTTTCCACGACCAGTAACTATAAGCCTTCCTGGCTGGGATGCCATTCTTATCAGGAAGACTCGTTGCTACATATACGGTGAATGATGACGCGGATTTCCGTTGAGTACACGTATCCATAGCAACTGTAGATGTATCCATAGCAACTGTAGATGTATCCATGTTAACGGTAGAAGTATCCATAGAAACAGTAGTGTATGTTTGCTTGTTTGCTGTACTGTTGCGTTGGGAAGCATTTGCCTGTGTTGTGTCTGTCTGAAAGGAATCCTTCTCCGATGACAATAATTCATTTGCGTTATAACCATGTGTATATTGACCAATAACTGGAAGTTCATCTTGCTGAGTTGCGAGGTCAGTTGGAGCAGTACCGTGTATTTTAGGTAGATACGGTGACTTCACATACCTAATACAAAGCCAGTTCATTAATAATTCAAACGAAATAAAACTAGCAAAAAATTGATTGCTGAATAATATCCAACCTTCCTCATAGAACCTCGGAAGTCCATCCAAAGTACCGATTCCCCATACTGTACACAGAGTGACTAGGAACCAGACAGGTACGATCGCATCTATGCGCTGAGCGGGACATGGTTCACGTTTGCGTACCTGGTAGAGGTGCTTCCATTTTTCAGTCAGGCTCAAATTGGGGTTCTTGTACATAGGATTGAGCGCCATGTGAGTCAATAGTCAATCAGCTAGTAACAACACATGCTGTATTAAAAAAATAAAACAAACTCTATTAGTCATACTATTCACAATACCTGAAAGAAATAGTCAACTTAATATGATGATGCTGATGATGATGATGGTGATGTTGATGTTGTTGCTGTTGTTGTTGTTGTTGTTGTTGTTGTTGTTGTTGTTGTTGTTGTTGTTGTTGTTGTTGTTGTTGGACGGTATGCTACAACAGCATATTTCAAAGAGTGAATTTTAACCAAAAGCCACAGTAGGATAGGGTAGGGGCCGGAAGTGATGTCCCCTTCCTGATTCCAGAAGACACGCCATCACAGAGAGCCTTGGAATTCGCCCTACTCGGAGCCAGCCAATACAAAGCCATGGGGAGGACGTCAATGCATACATTTGCTAAGTGTACTAGGAGGTGACCTCAAGAAAGCAGAACTCTGTACACTCAAGTCAAGAATGGACCTGAGGAAGCTAAGCATTTCGGCTGAGGACAAGATACACTGGGCAAAAGCGAAGAAGGACTGATTGCAGCTGTATGATGTTTCTATTACTGCAGCCGCAGTATACAGTAATCATACATACATATTGTAAGACATTTGTGGCAAATAAAAAGTCTGGAGTTGAAGAGGTGAGCCGAGTCCCTGAGAAAAATGAAGAAGGAGCGTCTTGTTTGTCAATGAGCAGTAATTTCCTCTGGCTTCAGCCAACTTTCTGTAGGGATGGATACGCGTCAGTAGCTTTTATTCAACCATACACTAACCCACAAGGCAGCATACAGACTCACAACACAACGATATTGATCTTTAACCACGGTGATAGAAAGTCCATTTCTAGATATGCCCCGCCCATTTCAAGCTAAGCTCCTCCCACGTGTGCGCGTGTTGGGATCGGTTTATATACTTGGAACCCTGAATTCCCAGGTAAGCTGTTGAATATTTTGGAACTAATTTGACTGGGAGAGACACACAATTCGAACAACGAGTCGGACTATTAAGAGTTAAAGACGGGCCAAATAGATTAACATATGATGTAATGATTATGACGTCATCCTACACGCCGCTTAGTTGATTATGACGTCATATGACGACAGATGATAAATGAATAGTCTGGAAAGGTGAATTGACGTCACTATTCCAATGTTCTCTGGGTAGGCCCATGGAGGCCATGTCACGCTTCCGTGTGTACATGCTCATCAAGTATACATGGGTAATTACCATGCATGGGAAATTCCAAGAAACCAGACCCATCTCGATTTGAATTTCAAATTGAATGGGACATTCTGATTGCTCACGGCGGTCAGCTATCATCGCAGAAAGTCATATGGATCAAGTCGACCGTCCAATCAGAATCATCCAATCGACTTTGAAAATCAAATCCAGGCGCATATGGGCAGACGAAAGAGTAATGTTACTTACTTCCAACGACTTATCAGGAGAGTTGCACTACTATCAAGTCGCAACTACCTTTCTGAATGATTTACTTGATTACAGCCATACTTGAACATGGTCAAGACTGACATACATTTATTTTACTACTCATATGCAACACATAGAATAAATTTATTTTACTACTCATATGCAACACATAGAATAAATTTATTTTACTACTCATATGCAACATATAGAATAAATCGTATGCTCGCGCTCGCGAACACACGCACACGCGCGCACACACACACACACACACACACGCACGCGCACGCGCACACGCACGCACGCACGCATACACATACACACCCACACACACACACACACACACACACACACACACACACACACACACACACACACACACACACACACACACACATATATATATATATATATATATATATATATATATATATATATATATATATATATATATATATATATATATATATATATATATATATATATATATATATATATATATATATATATATATATATATATGTATGTTTGTATGTATGTATTTTTATTTTATTGACGCACTGGCAACGTGCGGCTTCAATTTCCATGTGCTAACTTAGCCGACAGTCATGCACCCATTAGTTTTATTTGTTGATCACCATCTCCCGGTCGGGGGATCGAACCGGTGTGTGTGTGTGTGTGTGTGTGTGTGTGTGTGTGCGCGTGCGCGTGCGCGTGCCCGTGCGCGTGCGCGTGCGTGTGTATGCGTGCGTACGTGCGTGCGCGCGTGCGTGTGTGTTCGCGAGAGCGAGCATACGATTTATTCTATATGTTGCATATGAGTAGTAAAATAAATTTATTCTATGTGTTGCATATGAGTAGTAAAATAAATGTCACCTACAACCTACTCAGGCTCATCAGCGACACTGCCACTCAAATGTCATACAAAAATCCATCGGGGTTTTTAATTCTTAGCGCTCTGATGTCAAAAATATAAATTTTGACATCAGAGCGCTAAGAATTAAACGGGTCTTCAGTTATTAACATATTACGCATGTGGGCGGGGGAATACGCAAGGTACTTTAGTATGTCTTAATAACCATGTTCTTACGAGACAAGACTTCTATTAATTCCAACGTAATTTCAATGAAAATGTACACAACTTCTGAAATGTGACATACACCTCATCGTTCCCAATTTGGGAGGAGAAACTAGTCTGTTTAGCTGAATAAGACGAATGACAGTCTTCGGTTATTTATATTTACCATGAAAACACCCTTAGCACTCCCAACCACTATCAGACTGCTGCTAAGACTTAATTATAAAAGAAAAATCAAACATTTTATTCTTTGTTGGTTCATGTTGCTCTTTTACTCTCTTTCTGGAACAAAGTTTTGCATAAAATCGACTATGGAATGATACACACGGACATGATGTTTGTAAAAAGAAATGCATTATCTTGCTATGTAATGGTCCTTTACCCTTTAGCTATGCCGCGCCCATCCCTAGCTAAGCTCCACCCACACTTCGCTCGTGTTGGGATCGATCGATCTCTGTCCTCTGAACTTCCTGACTATCAATTTCCAGGAAAATATACAGATAAGCTGTGAATATTTTGAAACTAATTTGACTGGGAGCTGTTGCTGCCTGTGGCACCAACAGTGCCCAGTCAAATTAATTTCAAAATATTCAACGGCATGTTTGTTAAATAGTAGACATACAATTCCTACAACGTGTCGGATTATTAAGAGTTAAAGACTCTACAGATATAGAATCATTTATGACGTAATGATTATGACGTCAGCATACACGCCACTTAGTTGGTTATGACATCATATGACGCCATACGATCGATGGATAAACCAGGAAAGGGAAAATACAGCATTTTGAGAAGCGGCACATCAGCATCTTGGGAAAGTCAAGGGATAGTGTTACAGAAACAGAAACATTTTTGTTTTAAATTAAAGAGAACTTCAAAATAATGGACAACGCCAAATTGTGGGTTGATTTGTTACGTTTCCTTAACAGTATTAGCCAAATGGTCTAGCCGTATTCTGAGGGGCATGTGCATTTTCATGTGGCGCATACAACATTTGAAGAAAATAACCAAAAACATAATTTTCATCTCACCCCCAACCCCACACCCGCCCTATGCAATCTAAGTTAATAAATAATCTTCATCACAGTCCAGAGAATTTCTTGCTAACATCTATCTGGTGAGCTCCATGTCATTATAAAAAAACCCACCAACATTCTGAGGGGTACGTACCTACAGGTACGAGACGATCTAGCAGCGCCCATTATAAACCCTCAGTCCCCATTGTCTCTTCCCACCCAGTTGTTGTATCATATGAATGAGTATAAGTGCAAAAAAACCAGGGACAGTTACTCATAATGGGCTAAAATAAAATCAATTTAGATATAACATGAATGGAACGGAGAAAATAGTGCCTCGATATAAGCCAAGCAAACTTCTTCGCGGAACTCATTTAACCAGCAACCCTCAGTTTAAGTGGTATACAGCTTTGTTTACAAGCGCAACAACGCTCGCGCAGAGATCAACTTTAGACCTAGTCTGAGTCTGCTCTGACTCAACCCGCCCCTGTGACAGGTATTTGGACGGACTGACGGGGCCCGTCAGTCCGTCCAAATACCTGTCACAGGGGCGGGTTGAGTCAGAACAGACTCGGACTACTTTAGACCTAGATATAGGCTTTATAATACGTCGTAATATTACAGTTGTACGTCACTACAATGTCAATTGTACACCTGGTATAGTACACCGTTACAGGTAGAAATCATAATAAAGGCAAAATAGACTGATTCGAGTGACTCCATTCCATTGGAAAGTCAATACACATGAAATACAAATCATTTATGGGCTAATATATGTTTCTCACCTGCTTAATACTAATAACAATAATACTGATATTCTGTAATCACAATGCTAAATCTTCTGAATGTGTAATAGTTTCTTTCAACATTAATCCCGTACGCGGCCTACGTTTAATGGCATCACGTGTAACATTCAGATTAGGCTAGCGCATGCTTGAACCACAGGCATTTGAAGTTTACTACGTTTACTACGTTTACCAGTTGTTGTATCATATATCAATATATATCATAGTATTTAATACATGAAATATACTAATAATATGAGTATAATAACAAGTGCCCGGTCAACCAGGCGTAAAACTTCTCCGTTACAACATGTCTTCCGATATACGGCCTATATTGTATACCACCCCACTCAGGTAAATAATACCTGGTCGACATAGCAACGCCTTAACCCTTCCCGTTCTGACGTCAGTAGTCTGTCTTTTACTGTGTTAATAGCAAAGAAACGGGCGTACATTTTTCAAAAATTTTGGTGGACGATGTTGCTGTCTACGACAGCAACATCTTCCGCCAAATTTGTTGAAAAATGAAAATGAAAATATTCATATTTTAATTTAATTTTAAAATTTAAAATTTTAACACCAAAGTGGTAACGGTTAACCCTGTTTGTTCTCAATGTTAAGCTGTAATGATTCAGTTCATTTTGTGTGTGTTCAGACCGGACTCCATCCCTATTCGTATTCGCGGTAATTGTCCGGTGTGGCGATGGAGTTAAATGCGTTCATATGTAGACAATGGTTATCTGTAGGCCTACTTGTGCAGTAATTATCCCTCATAACCGGTGTGGATTGATTACACACGCGAATAGTAGAAGCGTTACGATCTATGTTGAATAACACGCATTGATAACGTAAAGCTAATAAGATTGTGTATTGAACGCTATTCACGTCTTGAACCGGTCTATGTCCCGAGATTGATTGTCCTAGGTAATATATGCTTGGAGTTCATTAAGTGTATTAATAAATTATCAAGTCCTTAGCTTGTACAGATAAACGTGTCTATAAAGAACTTTTGCTCTCGGGGCAACAGGGCGTGGTTCTTTAAAGCGGTTAGTCGTCATACCGACCCGTTTGAAGCAACCAAAAATCATCATTTGCTCTCAAAAGCTGTGTACCATGGAGAATGTGTTGACACATGTTCTGGCGACCGTCAGTCATATGTCAACCGTTACTTATTTATTTGGCTGGCATTTATCGGCCGTCCCTATATTCTAGGTCCCATATATGTCAGGTCTACATTTCTATCAGAGTGGCCAGTACCGGTAGTCAACTACCACTGTTTTACACTCGCACCCATTTGGGGGTGGGTGGGTGGGGTGTGTGTGGGTGGGGTGTGTGGGGGTGGGGGTGCACGTGCTCCCGAGTGCACCCCCTGGATCCGCCACTGAAAAAAAAATGTACAGGCTAAGCAGAATATTTCTTTGTAAATTTACAAAAATAGTTTTCTTTTGGCCTGCAAATTGACATTTCTCTAGACCACTGCAGATACCGTCCATCAAATCAGTAATGATAAATAAAATTCCAGTTTTCTCCTAGCCAGTGTCCATTTGCATGCCGAGAGAAGAGTATTTTTTGAAAATTTATCGCTGAAATGACCGGCTCGGTAACCGAGCCAGTCATTCCAGGCGTAAATTGTCAAAAAATACTCTTCTCTCGGCATGCGAATGGACACGCATGGCCTCACAATCACTGCACAGAGTCCGTCTTTAACAGCTTGGTGATTAAATGGTTACGTGGAAACAAGAGGGCTGCTTTACTTATACTGCGCAGCCCCGTTGTCATAACACAGTTATTCTCACTGCTCGTCAACAAAATGGAGTCTAGGCTCAGTTGGTTCGATCATTAAAATTCCCATTATAGGCCTATTTAAATTATTCGATAAAGCACCGCCAGTACCGCCTTCATGTGTATTTGCAATCGTCACCTCAATGCATTTTTTAAAATTAGACAAGCATTTCTACTATAATCAATGCTATGATGAATCCATTGAAGATCGATGTTTTGATTACTGTATTTGGCCGAATTGATGAATCCGATCTGTCGCTCAAGTATATGACGTCATTATGGTCATAATTAATTACGTCACATGTAGACTGAGGTCATAATCAGAATGCATAATGAATAACGTATCTATCTCCGTTATGAACATTGAAATGCCAATCAAGTGTAAGAATTGTATGTCTTTGATGGATTTACTATTTAATAAACATTCTGTTGAATATTTGTAAATAATTTGACTAGGCGTGCGCTTTTGTAGGCACTGCGCGAAAAACTAAGGCAGCAAAATTTCAAACAAAAATTTCAGGATGCGGTCTAGCTATCATCCCACATCGAAATAAGTAGTACAGTTACAACGACAGAACTTGCCACGCCGATGCTTTATCATGGTATCTCATAACTGTGAAAGTTTCATTAAAATATCTTAATTATTGAAATTACTGGCCTACAACTTACCGGGCAATGTTGATCGGCCGAGGAAAATTCCTAGATTTTATGACAAAATTTTAATTCATTTGATGATATCCCCGCGTGAGCAAAATTATAATTAGTCAGGCAAATAGCCATTTCTTTCACCTTTAAGCACGCTCCAATTTAATGACAATACACAACGTATTTCCAAAGATAGAGCCTGTGTGAAAAACCATCTCATGCCAAAAAAGGATAAAGTATTTTCAGACGGTATCATAGATGATTAATCTTTATATATGTTTATATATTCCAGGCTTTTAAACCCCAGGTCCGATTTTAACATCATGTTAATCCCGATGTCGGCACCTATTAAGAGGTTCAGGACATTGGAATTGCTTCAGCGGTTCCGTTGCTATTACCATTTACGTATACTTCCTTAAAATATATACCCACAAGTAGTGATGGGTGGTTATGTACGCTATTGTTCTTCACCGCAGGGGGTCTTTGAGAACAATGGGGATCGTGTGTAGAACAATGGCGAACATCCGCACACAAAGGAAATGTATTTCGAGAACAATGGCGTACAGCCCACACGATTTCGAGGTTTGAGAACAATGGCGTACATTGACACGTATTTGAGAGATTTGAGAATAATGCCGTCTATATTCGCACACTTGAGAATCAATATTTATTATATTCATGGTAAAACCCCGTAGTACGTCCTGAAAATGTTAACCCCTAAAAGTTGGGTATTTTACGTTTTAACTTAGCGGCGGCTTTTGTGGTTGCATGATGATTTCAATGTAGTATATAGGTTGGAGAGGGTATGTCAATGAGGGTTTAATAAAGGTCACGCTCGTATGCACACATGCTAATATGTGATACTGCTAGTTATATGTTGTGCCCTTGTGCATGCGTAGGTGCGTGCGTGCCACGGTGTGTACCCTTGTGTGCATGCGTGTGCCAGAAGACTATTTTAGAAAATGTATCATTGGAATGACTGGCTCTGCTGGCTATCCATTTGTCTAGACATTGCGACAGCAAACACCACCCACCAACCAACCACCACTGCCACCACAGCATAATCATCATCACTGACACCCACCACCACCACCACCACCACCAGCAGCATCAACACCATCACCCACCACCTTCACCACCACCAGTGCCACTAGCACCACCACCACCAGCACCACTAGCACCAACAACCACCGCATGTTGCAGATTGCGACCACTTGTTGTGGATTGCGACAGCATGTTGCGGTTGCATGTTGCAGATTTGTGGGTGCATGTTGCGGATTTGTGGGTGCATGTTGCAGATTTGCGGGCGCATGTTGCAGATTTGCGGGCGCATGTTGTGGATGGCAACAAGTCTATGTACATGCCTGAACACACCTACATGCCAAAATGCATGTGTACATGTGCTGCCACATGCGGGCCTCATGTTGTGGATTTGTGGGCGCATGTTGCAGATTTGTAGGCGCATGTTATGGATGGCAACAGGTGTATGTACATGCCTGAACACACCTATACACCAAAATGCATGCATACATCTGCTGTTGCATGCGGGCCGCATGTTGTGGATTTGCGGCCACATGTTGCGGATTTGCGGGCACATGTTGCGGATTTGTGAGCGCATGTTGCGGATGGCAACAAGTGCATGTACTTGCCTGAACACGCATACACACCAAAATGCACGCGTACATGTGCTGCCGCATGCGGGCCGCATGTTGCTAATTTGCGGGCGTATGTTGCGGATTTGCGGCCGCAGTACATATAATCCTATAAATGGTACAAATTCAATCCCTTTTCTCATTCCAGTTTAAACATCGCAAAGTGGTTGGACGTGTAACTGCAAAGTAGTTAGGCAGTCAGATTTCTTTGAAGAACCTTGTAACTTGAATACTTGCTAGATTTATCCTATAATCAATATGCCGAGGCATACATGTTTTGAATGTGATTCAACTTTTAATAGGTCAAATGACCTGAAGCGGCATATGGTCCGATTCCATAGCGATGAAGATAGCGAAAATCTAGACAGTGAAGATGAAGAAATGACAGAGATGAATAGTGAAGATGATGAGCCAGTGGAGTCGGAGAATGAAGCCGGTGATGACTCAGCAAAGTCTGAGAGTGAAGATGAAGGTGAAGATGAAAAAGAAGCCATAGGCAATGAAGAACTATTTACCATATTACAAAATATTAAGCAGGTCTTAGACGCTGAACAATCAGGTTTAGAAGATGAGGATGGTGAAGTGAACACAGACCCAAATGGTGTAGGCAATGTGTCTATTTCCATATATGCTGATGCTTTAGTTACAAAGTGTATAGACATAATGTTCCAGTGGAAAAGATTACAGAACTCTACGCTCACTAAAATAATTCGTCGGGAAACTAAAGATTTTATCACCGAGGGGTACGCATATGATGAAGCAGTCTTCTCAGCTTTTCGAAAAAGAGTTTCTGATCAAGAAGTATATAAGGAACCATCTAGATGCTGACGATAATGATGATGATGATTCTGTCGGTGATGGATCTGATCCATAAGGAATCAGTCATCAACAAATGGATCTCCAGAACATTGACTATTTGTTTATGCTA
Organism: Chaetoderma sp. LZ-2023a; assembly: GCA_034401795.1. NCBI lineage: Eukaryota > Metazoa > Mollusca > Caudofoveata > Chaetodermatida > Chaetodermatidae > Chaetoderma > Chaetoderma sp. LZ-2023a. Next base: position 19,004,849 of record CM067364.1, read on the forward strand.
CAGTAACTATATGTTTTATCATATGTAATATTTTCTTCAATGTAAAAATATGGATACAAATAGAACATTGGTTCTTTATGTGCGTGTTGATTTGATGATTGTAGATTCCCAGCCGGGTTCCCCCCCCCCCCCCTCCTTCCCTCGATATACAAATCAGAGTGGGTGCTGTTGAACTTGGTGGTGATGGCGGTGGGGCTGGCGGTTGGTGGAAATAGGTGTTGTGGTGGATGATGGTGGTGGGGTTAATAGATGGTGGTGAGTGTTGGTGCCTGGTGGGTAGTGGTGCTGGTGGTTATAGAGGGATGGTGATGGTGGTGATGGTGGTGGTATTAGTGGTGGTGATGGTGGTGATATTCACTAAATATCTTAGAAACGATTGGATAGAAAGTTGTTGGTAAAACCACAGTCAAATTATTTTCAAAATATTTGTACAACAATAACGCACATTGCCGGCTGATGCCTTGTAAACAAGTATGCTAGTATACCTCATCCCTCATGCCAGGCAGAGTTTGGCCGTGCTAGCATACCTCATCCCTCCTCCTCCTCCTCCTCCTCCTCCTCCTCCTCCTCCTCCTCCTCCTCCTCATTCGTTCTACCTCAATTATGCGACCACCTCTACAGTCATTCCAGGGATGTTATTTTCTGATTTTTCAAACCTAAATCATGGCGCATTGGTAGTTTAAGCGAATAGTTTTGATACTAATTTGACATAGGAAGCTACAATTCGCACTAGTGCCTTCATGCGCACAAACTCTTAAAAAGTGCTGTTCAATGCGACAATTTGACATAGAAAGCCATAATTCCGCTTAGTTTCAAAATACTTTTTACTACAACCACAAGGGAGCGCATCGACCACTTAATTAATATGGTAAACGACACAAGGGTGCTCGTCATTATTTGTCAACGATGACAATAGTGGACATTGTTCGCCACCATTTTTATAACAATTTTTAAAATTTAATAATTAAATGACTGTCGCTTTAAAGACCACTCCTTAAATACGATAGATGCATGATTATGATCTATATAATATTATACATACAACATTGCTTGGTTTACTTACATATTACCCACATAGCGATGTACTTAGCTCTGGGTTTTTTGAAAATTAAACGACTGGTAGGAAGCCACTTAGTTTCATGTTTGAGGGTTTTAGATGAAGGTTAACGTGTTTGCATACAAATTGAAGGATTAAAAGCGAATCATAGATGCATTATGCACAATAACTAGGCAGTCATAGAAAACATATTTCCCTGGATACTTTTAAACACGCACAGATTTTATGCACGTTAACCATTTAACAAACTGATCCATTGCATCTAGCCCATGAACATATCCAATATTTTTGCCTGCATGTATGTGTCATTATATGGAGGCCAGTATGCGACAGTTTTTGATTGGTCGATAGTCATCTCACATGATATTCCTTATATTTTTGTAGTCGAGCTATGTAGTATAAATGTAAATGTTAATGTACATTCAGCTAAAATGGCCAGCAGTACAAACTGTGATAGATCAGACACTGGGTATGTGCGATGTCGTTGGTGTTCCATCAACATCTGCGACACCATATGCCGACGGTCGAAACACAAGAGGGTCTGTAGGCATATGATCAAGAAAACAGAACCTGAGTGCATATTGTCTATTACCAATCAAACAGTATCCACATGGGTGTCCTGCAATCGGTGATACTCCGACTGATATATAAAAAGCAAACATGGCGCAGTTTGTTACCAAGCTGACAATCACGCCTGTGTGGATCTGCGAAGACTGAGACATATCTCAAAACACGGCCCTTTTCAGGGCCCACAAATTATTCGAAAGAGAACTCTTTATCTGTTCAAAAAATAAAATAATGTAATAAGGTTTTTGCACACAACAACCCTCTTCACACATGCATACACAAGCACACATTCTGATCCGTCAAAAGTGGTCGATGGAATATCGACAACGAACTAAACAGGAACGCTCTGCTTAAGCGCAGAGAACAGTGCCATGCAGAGGCCGGCTGCCATGCATAGCATTCCTCGTCAGCCTCTTCCCTCCTCCTCCTACGACCTCCCTTATCAGACCACCTCTTAAACCCTATTTTACATCCTATTATCAGACCACCTCTTAAAATCTATTATTTTTACCCTACCACACTACCACGGTAGATAACCACGCACCACCGCTAAGTTAAAAACGTAAAATACCCAACTTTTAGGGGTTAACATTTTCAGGACGCACTACAGGGTTTTACCATGAATATAATAAATATTGATTCCCAAGTGTGCGAATATAGACGGCATTGTTCTCAAATCTCTCAAATACGTGCCGATGTACACCATTGTTCTCAAACCTCGAAATCGTGTGGGCTGTACGCCATTGTTCTCGAAATACATTACCTTTGTGTGCGGATGTTCGCCATTGTTCTACACATGATCCCCATTGTTCTGAAGGACACCCTGCGGTGAAGAACAATAGCGTACATAACCACCCATCACTACTCCAGCATCTATAGGCCTCGCGCCACCAGTCATCCCTATATAGGTGAAAAAGTATACAGTTTCAAAAATTTTATTTTCAAGCATTTTGGTGTGAATATGCACATTTAAGATGCAATTTCAAGTATCTTGCATGACAGTTTGGAACTTGGCCTTAAATAGCACAACATAGGGCATACGCTGTTTAGTTTTATAAAGATTTAGTCCAGACGATACTGTAGAATAATATTAAAACATTAAATACTAAACTTCACAAGGTGGAATATTTATGGGGCATGTATTTTTCTGACACACTAACCTCACGCGAAATCCATCTATTAATTATCCTGTGAGACCCACCCACACATTTCTGTCTCGCCTGGATCACTAATTCCGGCGTAAGCGGCGTCGTTGGCGGCGTCATCTGTCAATGCATTTTGGCTAAGGTTTTTAAATCAACTTTTTTTCTCAACAATGGCTCATCCTATTTCAACAAAACCTTACAGAAGTGCTTTATCCTATACAGGGATATGATTTGTGGGACAAAATATTTAATTTTGGGTCGTTTTTACAATTTCTTTCACGATTTTGCACGTAAACCTTTTTCATATATTTTACCAGTGTGCTTTTGGGTAAGATTTTTAAATCAACTTATTTTTCAACACTGGCTCATCCGATTTCAATGAAACTTTACAGAAGTGATCTATACTGTATAGGGATATGATCTATATAAAACAGATAACATTTTGGAGGCATTTTTACTCTTTTTTTCACGTGTTTGGACGTCGACTTTTTTTATGTATTTTGCCAGTGTACTTTTGGTTAAGGTTTTCAAATCAACTTATTTTTCAACAATGTCACAAACACTTCTCCATTTACAGCCAGCACCAAACCACACCAAACGGGACAGGAGATTAAGCGACCTGGATACAACCCAGCAAGCATCGGCGCCAACATAAGAGACGCCGACGAACATGCTGTTGGTGTATTGCCGAAAATGGGCTGAACAGTGCACTGTCTGTTCTTGCGCTCATAAACATGAGCCTGAACGGCCTACCACACACACTACACCTAACCCATCTACCACATACACAACACCAACTGCTACATCTCTACCACCGATTACGCCTGCTCCTGTGTAAAACCACCAACACCGCAAATAAGTCGGCCCCTTCCTCACAAAGCCACCAATTTCATTAAAGGAAGTCATCACTAAACAGACTTTTTACATCGAGGGCGGACCCTAACTCACAGGAACAGGATGTTCAGCATGCCACAGTTGAAACTCTTCCTGGCACTCATTGTAAAACCATATACAAATGTGCCTGTCTCTTCAGCGGTGTGCCAACCAGCGCCACCGTTGACACTGGCGCATCCATCACAGTACTCAACACATGCCGATATGAGAGCATCCCACCTCATAGATAGCCCCCACTCAAGCCAATAATTATCTTCCTACAAACTGCCACTGGAGCTCACGTCCAGCGAGCACACTAATGGATAATAATCATCTTGTTGAATATTTTGAAAAAGCATTAGGCTGCTGCTATGTAATGGTGTGCGGTGTTCTCACATCTGCATAAAGTAGAATGGCAGCTGGAATAGCTTATGGTGGGTAGGTTTCAACATTTCAAGCCCCCACATCGGGCACCAGTTGTAGCTCGGTCGCCGTGCCATCCATCATGATCCTCAGGATCCGATTCGTACTCTGAGTACGAGTCGGCCTGATAATGCTGATTAGCTAGTCTTGGGGCTTCTCGTTCAGAGGGAGGACTGCGGGCGATCGGCGTGTACAAGAGCCGATCTCGTGGATCGGTGGAACACTAATGTTCCAGTGTGGCCAGGCAAGCATTCCCGCCAATGCCGAGCACTACAGTGTCGCCTGTGCTCTTGGTGTAGCCAGTATGCCTGTACATGTTGTTGGTAGTTTTACGTTATCACTGTATTTTAGTCGGCTCACCTAGTTTGTTTGCTAGCTCTATATAGTGGAAAGTACGTGGCCGATTTAAGTCGACATAACCTTACTTTATGGTGAATTTACTATCTCTGGGTAGATTATATATCTCGCCAGAGAATGACTTATCTCATTATATATGTATGTAAGAAGTTTTTGCGAGAGGTAAGCATCATGCGGACCAAATGTGTGCATGCACACTAGTTTAATATAAACTAATCAAGTGCATCAAGTGGGATGAAAAATGGTTAATGAGTGGAATGCTTCACAGTGGCTGCCGTCAAAAGAAGTTGCTATCATGCCATAGCACAGGAAGAAGAAGCAAGTAACTGCTCCTCTCAAATATCAACGAAATGTGTGCTGATTTATATATGTTATTAGTACATGTGTGTACGATGTGTTACTATAAATCTTTAAACAGGGCTAGATTTGGTTGACACAACATAGTGAGCGGACTTTCGTAAGGATCTAAACTAACGTTTTGATTTTTTAGGTCCAGAACACAGAGATTTATACCTCAACAGCCTATCCCATGCCTATTGTTTGAAACAAAAGGCGCCTTTTTAAGGTGGCAAGTTCAAGCCCTCGTATCAGGTCTAACTATAGAGCAAACCCCTCAAGGCGACAATTGCTGTTGCAGCGACAGGGGGCCGAGCCAAAAAGTGACTCAGCCTGTGTCCATTACAACGGCCACATAAAACAAGGATAAATACAGGACAGTACAAAGCGTTTAAGAAGCACTGTATCTGCTTAAGACTGGGTCGAAGAAGCAGATAACGAACTATTGTGACCTTTGCTTTGAAGGGAGGACTCACTCGGCCCTTCCAGTCACAAGAGAGTTAATGCATAATGTACATCTTTTGCCGAATTCGGTGTGCCGAGAACAACCCATCTATACTTGGTCCCTAATGAGCTAACGGTTAATCTGCATTGGGCTGATTGGTAAATAGCCCAAGATTCACTTTTGGGCCAGTTATATTAATATTATTATTTCGCAATGAATTCCTATTTTGGCTTTAAAAGATCCTATTCTAAATGTATTATCGAAGATACTGGGGTAATGTATGCTCTTCATTTAGATTGGAGCTGTCAAGAAATGTTTGCGATTTTAAGGGTCAGCCCAACCAAACCGAAGAAAGGCGGTACTATTTATAAAGTGGCCAGTATGGCCACAGTTAAGCACATCGGTGGCAAGCTGCCGCACTGGCTCTATCTTTTCGGCGTTGCTCTTTTGGTGTAATGTTAATATACAATAGTGGTCTATAAACTTAATACTACGTTGATATTTCGGCACTTTTTCCGCCTCTGCTACGGATTGATATGTGCTAGAGCGTTCTGTTAGTTCACAAAACATGTTTGGAGGTGACTCGTGAAAAGCAAAATGTTTTCCATCTGTGACGTAATTGCACGCGAAACAACATCATACATCACAGAGGCATATATTACGTCATAAGTGTGTCACGCAAAGGATGTTGGGATATCGTTTTCTTAACAAACATTCTTGTCCCGCTTCGAATAACCCCATTGAAACTATTTTCCACCTCTGCCATGGAACATAAGATTAGTGCATGTTATATTTTAACGAGAATTTAACGTAATCATATCTCTGCAAATTCCTGTCCGATTTCAATCCTGTAAAAAGATTTTTGAGTTCCTGCATGAATTTCCCTAAGGGAAAAGTCAGCTTTTCTTATACTAATAATGCAGGTGCTAAAGTATGGCACCCATAACCCATTCCTGAGATTTGAGCTTTCTATTGAGCCGACAATGAAAGATATTCAGGATTTAGTATCTAAATGTTGATAAATTTCTACATCCCATGACGGCTGTCATGATTTACTTCTCAACCAATCAGAAAAATAGTGTGTCTGCCTTGATATATGCACTCAGTCATAGAGGTGTCAGCTATCATTTGGCGATGTGGTATAAAAGCAATCATACAGGTACTATGAAGCAGATGAAAAGTACTGGGTCAAGCACACTGCCCTGCGGAATGCCACTTAACACTGGAGTCCAATTGGAGCATGATACACTGGTGGATACTTGCAGCATTCTGTTGCTTAGGAATGCCTGTATCCATCCCAGTGTCGCTACTAATTCCATAGCTGTGGAGTTTGCTCAGTGGTCTTTGGTGTGGTACATTGTCAAACACTTTGGCGAAATCAAGGTAATTGACATCGACTGCATCACCATCGTCAACAGCTTTCCACAGAAATCTAGTGTGTCTTTGAGCTGTGTGATGCAGGACCGGCCATTTAAGAAACCATGTTTGGCCTGATTTAGTTGACAGATTGCTGTTTTGATTTACTCATCCATGAATGGATGAATATACATTTGATAGATGCGCTTCGCAGGTGTGTTTGATAAGGTTATGGCAGTATTGAGCTTCTGACAGAAATGACTGATCATAGTGTGCAATGTGCCTTTGGTTTAGCAAGCTCTTCATAATATTGTGACAGAATTGTTCCTTGTTCTTTAGTGTTTAACACTTTTTGATCATTGTGTCATATAATTTCTGCAGTAGCAGCCTTATCTTTTGTGTTTCTCTTTATGAGTTGGTAGAACTTTTGTGTGGATAGATTGCTTTCTAGTTGTTCATATAATTCTTCACTTTTGTGGGCCCGTTCTAGCCGTAGTTGCTTTATAGCAGATTCATTTGCTTGTTTTAGTCCCCGAAAAAGATTGGCATTGCCTCTCGGATACCCTGTGCCAGCCCACAACCAATGTTTATTTTTACAGGAAGCTAATAATTGTAAGTTCGGGCGATGCTTTCCATTTTGGCCCTTTCAATTGGATTAGTTTTGATGGCACCGCATTATTTGAGGCCTTCCAAAGGAATCTTGTTAGGGTTATAAGTTTGTCATCTGCTGATGTATTAAGAAAAGAAGTATTCATTAACTGTTTATGCATTATCTGCTGGAATAATTTTGCATCTTTTTTGTCCAATTGTAGTTTGTAGGTTTTTGTAGTCATCTCCTACCAACATGTAACATTTCCGACCCATTTCATAGGCCAAGACAACCCCAACACACTTGACCTCATCCTGTCCAATGAAAAGGAGATAACTGAAGATATCGCAACAGAAACACCCATTGGCCATAGTCACCATATACAAATAAATTTCAAAATTCGCAGTAGCTATGAGGACAAAGCAAAGCACAAGGAGTCGTATCAGTGGGATAAGGGAGACTACGCAGGCTTCAGTACCTACCTATCACAGCACTCGTGGGAGCTAGAGCTGGTAGACAAAACAACAGAAGAAAGTTGGGAATTATTAAACCTCAGAATCCTTGAAGTCGTGGATAAGTACATTCCTAAGAAAAGCTTCAATCCTGGTAAACATCTAAAACCACCGTGGATGAATGCACATGCCCTCACCTAAGTTAAGAAAAAAACTAAACATGGAGGACATTCAGGAGAACTAGAAACCAAAGTGACCTCACAATCTACTGTAGAGCAAGAAACCAAGTTCGCAGAGCAACAAGACAAGTCATGAAACAGTATGAAATGAAGGTTGCAAGTGAAACTAAAACTAACCCTAAGGTATTCCACAGCTATGTAAAAAGCAAACTGAAAACCAGGAATAGTATATCCGACCTGGAATCAGACGGTGTCACCATCACCAAGGATACTGACGAAGCTGAACTGCTAAACAGATATTTTTCAAGTGTGTTTACTAGGCAAGATACAACTACTGTACCAGAATGCAATGCACACGGCGTCGAAGAACCCCTTATGAACCTAAAATTCACTATGGAAGATGCTAGGGAGAAGCTACAGTTACTTAATGCCAAAGCATCACAGGGACCAGACGGTATTCATCCCTGGCTGCTTAAATGAGCTTAGTAATGTAGTGGCATTGCCCTTACACATCATATTTATTTAGTCAGTAGAGGAAAGTAAAGTTCTTCAAGAAAGGAAAGAAGTGCCTGTCATGTAACTACAGACCCATAAGCCTCACCTCCATTTGCTGTAAGGTAATGGAATTCATAGTCCGTGACCAGATCGTACACCACATATCTGCTAATAACCTTTTTTTCACCAGACCAACATGGCTTTATGGAAGGCCGCTTATGCACAACACACTTGTTAGTGCCTATGGAATTTTGGACAGACAAGCTAGATCACCAAAATGCCATTGACTGCATCTATTTCGATTTTCAGAAAGCCTTTGATACGGTACCACATGCCCGGTTGCATACTAAGTTAATCAGCTATGGTATAACAGGTAAAGTAGTTTCATAGATATAGGCTTTCCTCTCAAACCGCAAGCAAAGAGTAACTGTCAATGAGGCATATTCTTCATGGACAGATGTCGTCAGTGGTGTACCACAGGGCAATGTTCTTAGTCCCATTCTCTTCCTCATCTATATAAATGACCTTTATGTCATGAGCAGTTACATAAAAATATTCGCCGATGACGCAAAAATCTATTGTACAGTTGCTTCTATCTCTGACTGTGAAACAATACAGAAGGACGTTGCAGCAATGGAACTATGGTCCACAAATTGGCTTCTCAAATTCCACCCACAGAAATGTAAGGTCTTGAGGTTTGGCAAAGTGCACCCAGAGCACACCTGCAAAATGACTGGACCAGACAGACAGAGCATCGATCTAGAGGTATTCCCAGGATGATGATGATGATGATGATGATGATGATGAGGAGGAGGAGGAGGAGGAGGAGGAGGAGGAGGAGAAGGCGGAGGAGGAATATACAGAACAAGAAGAGATAGGCAGACGGATTACTGTTGGCTCTATCCTTGGTAAGGTTGTAGAGAAGGAGATTGTCAATACTGAACCAGTCAAAGAGCAAACTCCAATTTGGTTTCACTGAGAAGTGCTCATCAACAAATGCAGTCTTCATATTAAGTGAAACTATTGCTGAAGCCATGGAGAACAAGACTCACCAGTACATTACATTCATGGATACGAGTAACGCCTTCGATATTGTACACCATGCAGGACTTTTAACTGCTCTCAGGGCATTAATGGCAAGCTGTGGACCACACTTGATAGTATGTATACAGGTATTGGTGCATCAATTAAATGGAAAGGAAATCTGTCAAGAGCATTAAGTGACGGTCAATGAATCAGACAAGGAGGTAAGTCATCCACAGATCTGTTCAATAGCAGAAGTAATAGCCTACTAGATAATTATGAGACTCATCCAGCAACATATCGAATTGGTACACTTCCAAGTGGTGTGATTATGTGTGCAGACGATTTACTACTTGTTGCAAGTACAACAAATGCCATGCAGCAGCTGATTAATGAAGCCAAGGCAAATGCAGTCAATGAACGCTACCTTTTCAGTAGTACCAAGACCACCACCATGACAGTTAAAGCCTCGCTGCCTGCGAGCCTATACCTTAATGGAAAGATACTGGATACCACAACGCAGGAAAAAACACCTTGGTATCATGAGAAACTCAGCTTGTACAAATCAGCAGACAATAGAGTGCAGAATAAATTCAGCAAGACGAGCTGTCTATTCCTTGATGGGTGCTGGGCTACATGGGCTAAATGGGCTGAATCCTGTTACATCAATACATATCTGGGATATTTACATCAACCCAGTTCTTCTGTATGGGCTGGAAGGATTGATTCTTAAATCAGCAGATGTGGACAAGTTTGAGGAATTTTATAGAGCATATCTTAAGATAATACAGCAATTGCCAACTGTTCTGCGAATGTGGCCGCCTATCTGTTGCTTGGAGCCTTACCACTTGAAGGTCAACTACATAAAAGGATTCTGACGTTTCTCATGAACATGCTGCGTAGAGAAGGTTCTGTAGAAAAGGATTTAATCGAGAGGCAATTGGCTATTAATCAAGAATCATAACACAGTTGGGTGGTGAAAACGAAGCAAATCCTCAATATGTATAATTTATCCCTAAGCATATAGCCTTTTGAAAGAGTTACCGAGCAAAGTGAAGTGGAAAGAACTGGTGTCAGCTCAGGTTCATTTCTACTGATACAGGAAACCAAAAGAAGAAGCTGCTGAGAAGAAAACACAGTACCTCAACAAAATTCCTGTGAAGTGGGAAAGGCGCACACACTGTGGGAAAGCTGCAAAACAGATAAGATTTCAGTGTATAAAGACACCATTCAAGCTAAATTATTAGTGCAAAGATACCATTTGCTTCGTGCAAACAAGCCATTGAGCTAAAGTAACCGTGCAGTACTAACAATATGAACATTCACGATTCAAGATTTAAGATTATTTATTTCATGCTCAATATACAATATACAGACATCACAGTTGGGCAGTCCATCAAAGGCAGAGCCTATGAGTCGATGGATCCCATACACACAAAATAAAACATTGCAATATATAAAGTAAACACAGAACACAGGATGGCACAACATCTATTTTTTTGTACCATATTGTCATGATTGTTCTACATGTAGTGTATTCTACATATAAAGGGTAGTTTAGATTCCAACTAGGATTTTTGATTGTAGATACAGTTTTTTTAACATGGTAGGGGAGACTGGGAACCGATGAGCCACGGGGACCAAAGAGCTACCCTCATGAGTTTTAATGCATTGCAGGTGCGACCCCCTGTTAATTATCAATGAGACTATCACGCATGCGTCTTTCCAACATATTGCTTCATTCATTTCAGTTTTTGATAGTGGAGTTAGAACAGTTGCTAAGTTTTTGATACTGTGAAGTAATTTTTCCTCGTTTGGGTAAATGTTTGATGCAAAGGAAGTAATAGGTGTTTGATACATCCTATCCCATCCTTTTTTTAGTTTTATTATCTCTTAACATCAAAACATAGCTTAAATAATTTAGCCTTCTGATTCTGCAGTAGCAGCGGCTAATTTTGTCAAACTGTTATTGGGGACCGATGGGCCATTTCTTGTGGGTCCAATGATAATTGAATAAGAACCATTAAGTTGCTGTTAGTTGTTTTAGTAACTGATGATTTTTATGCTTTTCAGTATAGACCTTTAATGATCCAAAGAATGTCCCGGAAAAAGAAACGGAGGACAAATTGTGGCCTCTTCACTGCTGAGACAATGCAGAAGGCAGTTAATGATGTTCTTGAGAAGAACTTACCAGTAAGGGCCGTTGCTAGAGATCTAGGACTAAGCAGAGCCACCATATCTCAATACCTCAAAGATATGCATGCTTCCAGGGATCAAGGGACCACAGTTAATTACAAGAAAACGCATGCAACAACACAGGTAAACAAGCCTAGCGATGAATAATTGAATGCAGTAAACATATAGGCTCTCTATCCATCCCTCAACGAATCCATTGAATAGTATAAAAAAATATTATTGATCCTTCCATTCCTCAGTTAATCAAGCAATCGCTCAGTCTGCACATCCATCCATCTTTCTGTCCATCCATCCATCTCTCCATCCATCCATCCATTCATCCCTCTTTGTGCCCATCCATCCGTCCATCCATCCACCACTCACCCACCCACCCACCTACCCATCCTACTAAACTACACACTAAACTTAGTGTACTATAGTACTTAATAGTACTAGTAGTAGTAGTAGTGGTAGTAGTAGTAGTAGTAGTAGTAGTAGTAGTAGTAGTAGTAGTAGTAGTAGTAGTAGTAGCAGTAGCAGTAGCAGTAGCAGCAGCAACAGCAGTTTTCTAAAGCGCGTTCCAAATGAGATCTTTAGTACCAAACTCATGTGATATTTCGATATGATTTTCGTCGTCGTCGTCGTCGTCGTCGTCGTCGTCGTCGTCGTCGTCGTCGTCATTGTCGTCGTTGTTGTTGTTGTTGTTGTTGTTGTTGTTGTTGTTGTTGTTGTTGTCCATCCATCCACCCACTCACTCACCCATCCACCCACTCACCCATCCATAGTAGTAGTAGTAGTAGTAGTAGTAGTAGTAGTAGTAGTAGTAGTAGTAGTAGTAGCAGCAGCAGCAGCAGCAACAACAGCAGCAGCAGCAGCAACAGTAGCAGCAACAGTAGCAGTAGCAGCAGCAGCAGCAGCAGCAGCAGTAGTAGTAGTAGTAGTAGTAGCAGTAATAGTAGTAGTAGTAGTAATAGTAGTAGTAGTAGTAGCAGCAGCAACAGCAGCAGCAGCAGCAGCAGCAGCAACAGTAGCAGTGGTAGTAGTAGTAGTAGTAGTAGTAGTAGTAGTAGTAGTAGTAGTAGTAGTAGTAGTAGTAGTAGTAGGAGCAGCAACAGCAGCAGCAGCAGCAGCAGCAGCAGTTTTGTATGATCTCATTTGGACCAAACTTGTGTGATATTTTCGATATGATTTTCGTCGTCATCGTCGTCGTCGTCATCGTAGTAGTAGTAGTTGTAGTAGTAGTAGTAGTAGTAGTAGTAGTAGTAGTAGTAGTAGTAGTAGTAGTAGTAGTAGTAGTAGTAGTAGTAGTAGTAGTAGTAGTAGTAGTAGTAGTTGTTGTTGTTGTTAATTTTGTCATCGTCGTCGTTGTTCATGTCCGATCCCTTTGCTTTAGCTTTTCAGGTACCCTAGCAGATTATGTCATCAAATGTTCAAGAATGTTTCATGGACTTTCTGTGAAGCAGACAAGTAAACTGGCTTGGCAGTACGCATGGGCAAACCTGAAGACTTACCCAACACCATGTGATACAAACCAAGAAGCAGGCCAGGACTGGTTTTATGGGTAAATGAAAAGGAATCCTGAATTGAGCCTGAGAATTCCAGAAGCCACAAGCATTGCGAGGGCAACTATTTTCAATCGACAGAACATTAATTTCTTCTTTGAGCAGTACGAGGATAACCTCTCTTGGCAAAACTTTAAGCTATAGCCACGTCAGCTGTGGAATCTCGATGAATCAGGGGTGAAAACCGTTACTGATGCAACAAGAGTTATTTCTCAGAGAGGCTTGAAGCAGGTTGGTCAGATATCGTCTGCTGAGCGAGGTGTATTGGTAACCATGCGTTGTTGTGTCAATGCTGTGGGCACCTCTCTTCCACCGACATACGTCTTCCCCAGAGTGAACTTTAGAGATCACATGCTTACTGGAGCACCAAATGGCAGTCTCAGTTTGGCGAATTGATCAGGGTGGATGAATAGTAAACTTTTTCCTGGCGTGTTGAGGCATTTCGTAAAACATATGAATGTTTCAAAAGATAACCCTGCATTACTGGTGATGGACAATCATGAGAGCCATCTAGGCGTTGACACAATTGACCTTGCACAGGAGAATGGACTAATCATCCTCACCTTTCCTCCCCACTGAAGCCACAAATTGCAGCCCCTAGATGTGAGCATTTTTTACCGCTTAAGCGCTATTATAACTCGGCATGCAATGACAGCCACAGCCTTCCATAACTACTCTGCAACAGGGGGGTATTTTCTCCAGAAATGATTCAACATTTACCCAATGCTCCAGAGCAGAGGCAATCAAATTCAGGAAAAAGAGCAACTGAAAAGAAAAAGAAGATTGCACCACCGAAAAAATGTTCAAGAGGTCTATTCCTAGATTCCACAAAAAGGACAAAAAATGGACCATCAGTCCCCAGTCTCCCCTACATTGGGGTGGGGGGGGGGTGGTGTGCTCAACAAAGTCACAGTAGTATTGGGGTGAGAAGTTGTTGGTAGGTGTGACTTAGATAGATATTTTATAGTAGAGTGTCGGCATCTGATATATCCATTGAGAAAGCGGATATCATATGAAGATTCAAGATGATTGAGATCTGATTGGGTCCATCTGTTTTGGCGCATTTCATGCTTTTTAGCATGGTATATCTATCCTAAGTTTGATAACTTCTACCACTCTGATGGCAATTTTCCAGCTTTTATTATCTCTATAGCAGAGAAATTGGCGTCCAATATTCAGCAACTTTGGTGGACGATGTTTCTGTCTACAGCTGCAGCATCTTCCATTAAAACCCGCCTAGAAAATGTAACATTTATTATCTATGGTCATTTTATTTTGAAAATTTTAAATTTTAAATTTTTCCATCCGAGTACAAAGGGTTAGGGAAGAAACGAAATGATGAAACTTTATCTATACAGAGTCTGTCCATTAGGGAGATTCCATCTGGCCCGGACAAAGATTTTATGACAGATGTACAGATACATGTAGGAAAGTCAACAAACCGAAAGAGACGCATCACATAATAACTTGATAATAGTAATAGTATTAATAACAACAGTAGTTAATCAGCGAGTATTGAGCTGTGTATCTTATTGTAGTTGTAGATTGATAAAATGAGGAGTATTAGATCAGGATTTGAAATAAATAAGATGCATTGACGCAGAATTGGGATAGATAGGATAGATAACATTAACAATGTGCTAATGAACTCGTACACAAAACAAGAGACTATTAATGAAACTACTTAACGGTGCTCTGATAAACATGTACACAAACAATTTGTTTCTCTTTTTCATCATCATCATCATCATCAGCATCCTCATCATCATCATATTTTCAGGACTTAAGCTTCTTATGTCCTGTTGCATTGTATGTTTGTATTTTGCTGGTGTGGTTTTATTGGTAGTGATATCAGCTCTGGTGCTAGTATCGTACATCATTGTGTCTACGTTTTTATCTACTCTCTGTTTGAAATCCTTACAGTCTTTTGCTTCAACGGTATGGGTGGAAAGAGAATTCCAGAGATTCACTATTCGTTTGGTAAAAAGGCTTTTTTTAATGATCTTGTTGCACTGGTCTACTCTTAACTTGTATTGGTGGCCACGTGTTACATTTGTGTAAGGTTCTTGAAAAAAGTCTGCACTATTAATGTTGTATTTGTTTTTAATGATCTTGAAGACTTCAATTAGGTCCCCGCGCAACCTGCGGTACATTAATGCCATTAGTTTTAGTGATCTTAATATCATTTCGTAGCTTTGATTTCTTAGTTTTAGTATAAGTTTCGTAGCCCTTCGCTGTACATTGATTGTTGAGCACCCCCTCCCCATCCTCCCATCCCCTCCCACCCCCTCTCCCAATGTACCATATTAAAATCCCTGTATCTACAATAAACATCCTAGATGGAAGACAATTACAAAATATTATGAAGATCGTTTATATGTAGAACACTCTACGACAAAATGGCACAAATACATATGTTGTTCCGTCCTGTGCTTACGCCTATACAGGCGTTATTATTATATACACCTGTGCAAAAGTTAAGCACCAGCAAAAACAATAGAACGTAGAAACATGATGGTACAACTAGGCTGCCATACTTTTTGTCCCCGCATTAGCTGACATAATTCCAAGTACGAAATGCACATGCATGCATGACTTCACGCCGCTTGATGTCCGTGCGTGGCGGGAAACAGCACACGTGTTCAGTTATGTAAAAGTCCAGTTTGAGGTGTAGAACATTACATACAGATTTAGCCGACAAGATTAGGAATTTTGTGTTCATGACCGTGGTTTATTTGTACAGAGAGAATTAGCTCTTGATTGTGAACCGCTATGGCAAGACGAAGGTTAAGTGATCGTGTGAAATGGCTAATCATAGGCATGCATACCACTGGAGAGAGATTGGCAGACAGCTGAACATTAACCATACTGTAATCAGTCGTTTGATTGCAAAACATGGGCAAACTAACGAGGTGAAGGACAGGCCTAGATCTGGAAGACCGAAGAAGACTACTGCCCGTGATGATCGAGCCCTAGTACGCCTTGTTAGGAGATCTCCATTCACCAACAGCAGAGTGCTCAGCCAGCAATGGGAAACGCGCAATAGAGTGTCAATGTCTACCGTCAAAAGGAGACTGTATGCTGCTGGCATGAAAGCTAGGAGACCTGTCAGACGTCCTCTCCTCACTGCACACCACAAAGAGGAGCGTCTGAGGTGGTGCAACGAAAGAAGACACTGGAACATGAGATCCTGGAGACGGGTACACTGGTCCGATGAAAGTCGGTTCCTGCTTCATGCCACAGATGGTCGAACTCGTGTATGGAGGTCCAGACGCACGGCGTACGACCAACGTAACATCATGGAAGAAGTTCCATTTGGTGGAGGTTCCGTTATGATATGGGGGTGCATCTCATTTGATTGTAAGCTGGATCTGTTGACTGTACCTGGAACACTAAATGGACAAAGATATCAAGATTCCATACTGGATAGAGTTGTGGTCCCTCATTTTGTAAATCATGCACCTGGAACCCACCCTATATTCATGGATGACAATGCCCGACCACATCGTGCTAGAGCTGTGCATGAATACCTCCGCCAGAATGCCATCGAAACCCTACCATGGCCAGCAAGGAGCCCTGACATGAACCCTATTGAGCATATCTGGGACATTCTGGGAAACATGGTGAGAAGGAGGGATCCTCCTGTGCAGAACCTACAGGAATTAACAGACGCACTCCATCTTGAATGGCAACGAATACCACAATGGCGTATCAGTCAGTTGGTGACCAGCATGAGACGTCGTGTCCAGGCCGTAATCCAGGCACAAGGTGGATATACCCGGTATTAATAATGACAGTCTCAAACTCGTGCACAGATGTTAAACTTCGTTTTCAGACACCATTAATGACAATCTAGCTACGTGTGTCAACTGTAGGGCAATAGTTGTCAGTTGTGTCAACGTAACCATATTCAGGCCTCGTTTTCAAGTTCAAACAAAAACATACAGTGTTTCCCCACCATCATAATCAGCATTCCTCTAGTTGCATTATTACCTCTTGCACTAAGATGGATGGGTACATAAATGTTTATGCTATTGCTTTCTTCATAGCACATGAATATACCCTCGCATGTGCGTAAAAATATGGTGGTGCTTAACTTTTGCACAGGTGTATATTACAGATGTTTATATCAGCTGTCACCTTATATATTGTAATGTCTTGTTTTATGTGTAGGTGGTCCATCGATTCATAGGCTCTGCCTTTGATGGACTGCCCGAATGTGATGTATATATCCTATATATTAAGCATGAACTGGACTGGATTGAGGTGACCAGCGGCGTGCCACAAGGAAGTGTTCTAGGACCTATACTTTTTCTGATATATATAAATGACCTACCTGATCGATTAACCTGCCACTGCAAAATATTTGCAGATGATACAAAGATGTACGGCAACCCAGCTACCAGTCAGATTCAGGAAAACATAAATAAAGTATGTAAATGGTCGCAGACATGGCAACTATCTTTCAACACAGACAAAACGCATGTCATGCACTTCGGCAGAAATAACCCTCAAACCAAATACTATATGACAGATACACCTGATCCACATCCTGTATCAACATCAGATGTAGAAAAAGATTTGGGGGTTCATGTCGACAGAAACCTCTCTTTTGACATACATATAGGGAACATTGTATCCAAGGCAAACAGTACAATAGGACTAATCAAGAGAACATTTACCAACATTGATCAATCTACTTTCACGCTACTATACAAATCACTTGTGCGACCCATTCTTGAATACTGCAACTCAGCATGGTCTCCAAGACTGAAAAGGCAATCGCAGCTATTAGAAAGAGTACAACGCAGAGCAACAAAACTTGTCCCACAAATCAGAGAGTATAGCTACACAGAAAGACTTGAAGCCCTAAATCTAATGTCACTGAAACATAGACGGTTTCGTGGAGATTTGATTGAAACATTCAAACTCATCAAAGATCTATATAATATTGGTTAAAACTACTTTTTCGAACTGTCCAATGTTACACGGACCAGAGGTCATAGGCTCAAGCTCAACATAAAACGTAGCAGCAAAGATATTCAGAAGCACTCCTTCGCAAATAGAGTGGCACCACATTGGAATTCACTGCCAACAACAATAGTCGAAGCAACCACAGTCGAAATATTCAAGGGCAAACTAGACATCTTTTTCAAAGAAAGAATATTTGAATTCGACTGAACACAATTAATTGTGGTGTGGCTTTGGACGTTGCTGTTACACATATGCTTATACAACATATGTGAGCCGTCAATTCCCAAAGTCATAATACAATTATTACATCACAGTGGACTAATCTTGAAACATCCTGTGCATCTACATGAACATGCACACATGAAGATAGCTACAAGTGTTGTATCCAGACCAGGGTTGCCTGCCCTACCAGTTTAGCACTGAGGCAATAACAAGCCAATGGATTATGCCTTGTAAATTGATGATGATGATGAAATAAATAATTTTGAATCTTGAATCTTGAATCTACATTTTCCATAATTTGGGAGACCATACAGCATTGCAATATTCCAAGACAGGTCTCACAAGTGATCTATGTAGTAAGTTGAATGTGGCTGGTTGTATGTTTGTTATAGTTCGTTTGATTACACCCAAAAGAGAATTTGCTTTTTAACTATAGTATTTATATGTGTATCAAATGATAGTTTGCTATCGATGTAACCCCCCAAATCCTTTTCACAATCAGTGGACGTAATTGGGGAGCTTAAGCTATTTCCTAATGTATTGTATCGTATTATTTCGCTGCACATAGATAAATATATAAGTGCCGTAAACAACAACCATGCTACGGTACAATTATTAAATGTAAGAATATGAATCAACTCCAGAAGGATGTCCGCATCAAGGGACTGCGGTCTGATAAACGGTATTTACTCAACACAACAAGAGGAAAACCAGTCTCACGTTTTGGGAATTTCAGGGTTTTTTTTGCACAATGTCAACTTTATCTTTGCTTTTAATTTGATTTGACGGTGCC
Organism: Chaetoderma sp. LZ-2023a; assembly: GCA_034401795.1. Classification (NCBI taxonomy): domain Eukaryota; kingdom Metazoa; phylum Mollusca; class Caudofoveata; order Chaetodermatida; family Chaetodermatidae; genus Chaetoderma; species Chaetoderma sp. LZ-2023a. Next base: position 19,023,872 of record CM067364.1, read on the forward strand.
GATATGAGGTCTCTTATGAATCGTAAATCTGTATCTTTGCAAATATTTGCATCTATGTCAGTACAACTATTTAACTAAACAATACCAGTTTTCGTTATTTCATAATTTAAATAAATGACGAAATAATTCATCATCATCATTATCACATACCCACCATCATCTGGTAGGGACTGCTCTATTGCACGACCACATAGCGAAAGACACGACGACAGACTGCACACCCTTAGACTACCATCACTCACCTACACTGCTACAGATGGCTATGCGGTAATATAATTAAGTTAAGTAATGTTACAGAATGCATTCATTGCTGCCTCTATGTTTCGCTCCATATCCTGTCACAGATTAAAAAATTATAATAATTTAGGAAGAAAGATTTGGTGACAGTCGAGAACATCCAGAGAAGGGCTACAAAATTTATCACTGAGACCTGAGCTACGAAGACCGGCTGCGGAAGCTGAAGCTACCCACGCTGACTTACAGAAGACTGCGAGGAGATATGATTGAGGCATTCAAGATGAGGAGAGGCACATATGACCATGAGGTTTACCCAACTATTCCGCTCAGAGATTCACAACCCGAGGACACCATCTGCAAATTTACAAGATGAGGGCAAACCGTCAGTTACGGCAACAGCTTTTGTATTAGAATAGCCCGATCCGTGGAATAGTCTGCCAGAAGAAGTTGTGAGTGCACCAAATTTACAAGATGAGGGCAAACCGTCAGTTAAGGCAACAGCTTTTGTATTAGAATAGCCCGATCCGTGGAATAGTCTGCCAGAGGAAGTTGTGAGTGCGCCATCTGTTAAAGACCTTTGATGCAAGACTTGACAAACACTGTCAGGACAGGAGATGAAATATCGGTTTGATGCAGTTCCAAAGATCTCTGCTGCGAGACACAACGCGTCAGTTAATGAAATGAAAGCTGACGAGGAAGAAGATCTGGACTCATAGGACTTAACCTTTCGTCCTGTATCAACATACGGTTTAATAATTATTAGCTCACCTGGCCAGAATGGCCAAGTGAGCTTATGCGATGGCGTCCGTCTGTATGTCATCCGTCAACTTTTTCTTTAAACAACTTCTCAAGAACCACTGCGCTGATTTCAATTATATTTGGCAGGAAGAATCCCTAAGTCATAGAGATTCAAGTTTGTTCAAACGAAGCCGATTGGCCAAAATCCAAGATGGCCGCCGGCCAAAATGTCTGATTTTTAGAAACACTAAAAAATCTCCGAAACCGCTGGAGGAATTCATTCAAAACTCATAACACATCATCTATTGCAACGGTAGACCCAAGTTTGTTCAAGGCAACCTGATTGGCCGATTTGCCTGGCGGCCATCTTGGATGACCTAGTTTTCGCGAAAATTACTTCTCCCGAACCGCTGAAGAGATAGACCTGAAATTTGGTAAATATGCTTAGAGACCAAGGGCCTTTCAAGTTTGTTCAAGGAAATTTGTTTGTTAAAAAACATGGTCACCATCAATCAACCAATCAAAATTTAGCATTTGTTGGTCATATTGTTTTTTTTGTATTTGATGTATTTTTATGGTGAAAATTGCTCTATATATGCTTATCAGGGTGGCGAGTTGAAATATGCCACTTTCAAGACTGTCGGATAAATGGTTTGGCCACCATCTTGGTTTGTTTTCCCGCCATAGGCTCCCATAGTAAAGCAATGGGCCCATAGTAAAGCAATGGATAATTCTTTAAATGACTTCTTCTCAAGAACCACTTGGCCGATTTCAATTATATTTGGCAGGAAACATCCATATGGGCATTTTGTCAAACGAAGCGGATTGGTCAAAATCCAAGATGGTTTGGCCGCCAGCCAAAATGGCCGATTTTTAGAACCACTAAAAAATCTTATCCGAAACCGCTGGAGGAATTGATTCAAAACTAATAACCCATCATCTATGGCAACATTTGACCCACGTTTATTCAAGGAAACCTGATTGGCCTATTTGCTTGGCGGCCATCTTGGATGACCTAGTTTTCGCGAACACGACTTCTCCCGAACCTCTGAAGGGATAGACCTGAAATTTGGTAAATATGCTTAGCGACCAAGGGCCATTCAAATTTGTTCAAAGGAAGTTTGTACATTAAAAAACATGGCCGGCATCAACCAATCAAAATTTAGCTTTTGTTTGTCATATTGGCTTTTTTGTATTTGATGTATTTTGATGGCAAAAATTGCTGTATATATGCTTATCAGTGTGGCGAGTTCAAATATGCCACTTTCGAAACTGTCGGATAAATGTTTTAGCGGCCATCATGGATCATTTTCCAACTAGAAACTCCCATGTACTAAAGCAATAGGAAATTTCAAGTGTATTTGGCAGAAAACATACTTAGGACATAGAGATACACATTTGTTCAAATGAAGCTGGTCTGTAATTTGCCTGGCGGCCATCCTGGATTTTTGAAATGCCTTTAAATATCTTCTTTTCCTAATCCGCATGGGGGATTGATTCAAAACTCATGACAGGTTATTTACAGAAACAGCTGAATCCAGTTTGTTCAATGGAACTTGATTGCCTAATGCTTTAGCAGTCATCTTGGATGACCTGGTTTTCATGAAAACAACTTCGTATTCAGAATCGCTGAATGGATTGGGCCGAAATTTGGGATATATGATAATGGACTAAGGGCCGTTAAGTTTTGTTCAAAAGTAGTTGATACATAAAGAAACATGGCTTCTGTTTTCTTGTTATAATTCTGCTCAACTCTGTAGGGTTCTACTTATTGTTGATGGCCTTTCTGGTTGAAATGCCTATGATGCAGCCTTTTGTTTTAAAACGTGGGGATAATAAACATTTAGCAAAGCTAGATAAGAGAAGGTATTTATGAATCTGTGACTTCCACCATTGCAATGGGTCTGAATCGGGTTGAATACAGGGTTCTTTCTTATAGTTATTTATTTCATCCTCAATTTGTTCACTTAGAGATTGCTGTCCTGTCTTCAACTCACATGGCATTGATGTAAATCTGTGACCAAGAACTGCAAGAAGATCAGAAATTACTGTCTTTTTTTCTCGTCTGCGAAACTGAAAGCGAGACATAGAGATCACTAATGCCGGCAGCATTGGCCGCGGCGTCCGTCATTTGAGCACTTGATTAAGGTTTTTAAACCAACTTATTTATCAACAATGGCTCATCCGATCTCAATGAAACTTTACAGAATTGACCTTCACTATACACGGATGCGATTTCATTTTATGGCATTTTAACTATTTTTTTCACGTTTTTGGACTTTGAACTTCATTTATGTTTTTCTGGATAAATGAAAGGATCAGGAACTAACATATGCACTTGAATGAACGCTTTATATATAATAATCAACATATAGTAAAAACATAACTAAATCGGAATAATTAGAAAAAAGCAGCTAAATGGTATTTATATCACTCTGACAGGAACCAATTAGTGACGCAGCTGGACCTATGTGCTCTGGTGTACGCAGAGCGAATAAATAATAGCCACTATAGCCGGTCATATAATCTGTTATATTCGCATTAAGCTGATTAGCCACTACTTCCTGCTGGTAAAATACTGTCTAGTTTTAAAACAATTTGACGGAAAGCCGTTGTTTCGAGGGACGTGGGTCGCCATTCAAGCACACAAATTAAAAATATTAAGTGAACATCATATTGCTACCTTGGAAACCAGCTATGTATTTCGAAATCACTTTGACCAAAACCTGTTAATTCCACCAGAAAAAGTGATTTTTAAATATAACGTTTTCAAAAGTATCTATATTGAATTAGCAATAGTGTACTAGTCATGGAAATCCTGGAAAGTCGTGGAATTTGATAATTTAAAGTCCAGACCTGGAAAGTCAATGGAAAATCAGTGTTTCTTAGCATGTAGGTCATGGAAAAGTCATGTAAAATGGTAATCATGTAAAATAAAAAAAGAAATCTTTTGGTATAAATCACCTCTATGAAATAAAAATTACCGTTTACGGCAACAACTTATCAAAACAAGACTGGCTTGGTTGTTGCAAGAGGCAATAGTCAGACATTTTGCAGAAAAACTTGGATCTTATTTTTAGAGCGTGTCATAAACACAAATCTAGATATTAATTTTCAAAGGTCGTGGAATTTGTTAATTTTGGTTATGAAAAGTCATGGAATTTCAAACACAGTAACATGTGTGAACCCTGTATATACTATGCAGTGGTACTATCCGGCATCCACATCATTACCAACTTCATTTTGGGAAATTTCTCATGCTTTTTCACAGTTTTGGACTTAATTCTTTTCATGGTTTTTGGGTTACGGTTGTTTATGGACTATGTAACTCGACTATGATCATTCCGATTTCAATGAAACTACAGAACTGTTCCAGGCAATACAGGGATATGTAGGCTTGCATGATTTTTCGATTTAATCGTGAAGTTTGATTTATTTTTAAAATCCCAATTTTTACGGTGTAATTGAGAAAAAAAAATCGTCAAAAATTTCATGTTTGTTTTAAAATCTGAAGTGTCTACTTTTACTGTTGTCATTAATCAATATTAAATATCAGTCAAACTGTCACACCTTAGAAACACCTGGTGACAAACTTCCACCTGTCACATGTACAAAGCATATGCTGAACAGAACAATGAGAATCAATGCAAGCTGGTTCTGCAGCTATGGTTTCCACTTTCCAGCCAAATTAGTTTCAAAATATCCAACAAGCCAGTCCGCTATGATGCTGTCAGGTATGGGTTCTTTCAAAGAAATAAAATGACACATAAGATACTATTGTCATTAACTGAATTCAGTTAAGTCATTTAACTGACTCGGATTGTCCTCCAAGTACAAATATTATTTACCAGGTGAAACAGTGTCGTATATCATCTATAGGTGAATGCTGATAAGGTAATGTTATGTACTTATAATACTGATCTGTTACTCACAACTGGCAACAAAATTGTGGGTGTGGGGTGTGTGTGTACGTGGCCAGGGGGTGTGCTTGGATAAATGGTTTATGATCTAAAGTATGAATTTATTAATTTAATAAATGAAAATCATCTTCCCATATTTACCAACAATTTTGGTAACTATGGAAAGAAGATTTTCATTTAATAATTTAATCATAATAATAGTACATTTTTGCAAACCTGAGCTTCAACTGTGTCATTCTGCAATTGCCGATGAATCGAATTAGTGAATGTCCTAACCCTTACCAGTCTGATGTCAATATTATATCCTTTACTGTGTCAATAGCAAAGGATCTGGTGTACATTTTCCAGCAATTTTGATGAATCTTCCACAGCACCATCTTCCACCAAATTTGTTTAAATCTTTTTAATTTAATTTGAACATTTTAAAATCTGACATCAGTGTGGAAAGGGTTAAGCCTTACAACTCTGATTGGCCCCTTCCTCCTCGGTGATAAATGGCAAAGAATAAAAACGTGGGTCAATAGTTGTTGAGTGTAATAAAAATGATTTAGTACACGCGTCCTCATATATCCTTTAGACATGTCTTTGTAGACAGCTTCTTTCATGCTATTTATAAAAAGACAATCATCTGGTTTAGGGGAAGTTGTTTTTAAAATTGTATTCTTTAACCCTTACCACACTGATGTCAAAATTTTTAATTTTCAAATTAAATTAAAAGATGAACTGGTATACATTTTTCAACATATTTGGTGGAGGATGGTGCTGTCAAAGACAGCAACATCGTCCACCAAAATTGTTTGAAAAATGTACACCAGTTTCTTTGCAATTGACTGGGTAAAAGATAGAATATGGACATCAGAGAGGTAATGGTCAAAGACAAAATCAAGAACACTAGGATTTTCAGCTTCACAATGAACAGTTGTAATAGATTTCAGGGGCTTTAATAACTACAGATTTTTAAATATTGCAAAATATCGATCTCACTTAAGTTCCGCAGTTCTTTAACAATTTTACGAACATCTGGAGCCATCAGGGCAGTAATTACTGCAGGTTCTATTCTCAGATAACGTTCCAACATATCGTACTATTCCATCGAGTTGGGACATCCATAATTAATTTCTGTGGACCTCTAATGTTAAGGAGTCCACCTTGTCTTTCAGTATGGTTGTAGCCTTCGGTCTTTTGTGAAAATATGGGACAACACGCCTTACACGTCCAAGTAAACATCCCCCACACAATGTGCCCTCCAATCCCTGCTTCATTGCCAAGTCCAATGTATGCGCAAGACATCCAATTTGTGGTTCCATTTGACTTACATGTAATGCAACTGTCATGTTACTAGCATTGTCAATAATGACTGCTTTAAAACCATGTGTATGAAGTGTGCCCCATGTCATGGCAGTTTGCTTAAGGGCAGACCCAAAATTTTCTCCTGTGTGCGCTTCTGGGGTGTGTACTGTCCCATACACTGTTTTTTATTGACCAATCTTCACTTATGTAGTGCGCTGTAGTAGTGCAGGGCAGAATTTAGAATTTGATATTTGCATGGCATGTATTGCTATGCAAATTATAAATTGTATAGCTATCTGCAAAAATGTCTAGCAATTAACTCTTTCACCGATAAATTCCCTGTATCTCAACCTAGAACACATTTACTGAAGTTACTATAAATCTGTGTGATCTGTAGTAACCAGAAGCCGATTAACCCTTTCATTGATAAATTCCTGGTATCTCAAACTCCGAGCAAACAAACAGGAAAGCTGCTGAATATTTTGAAATTAATATGACTGGAAGCCATTGCTGCAACAGAATATGCTATACATTGTAAAGAATTTACTTTTTTTTATTGATTTGTCATTGAAAGGGTTAATGATAAAACGTAATAATAAGATCAATGATGAATTGCAATCATGGACACGTTTTGCATAGCAAATATAGCTTTACATGTTACAGAATGTATAGCAACTGCCAAAATTTGTGTAGCAAATTGAGATGCGATACCAGATAAATTATGCCCTGTAGTGACATATGATTCATTACTTCTACTGGTTCAACCATCGATGGTCAATGCTACTGAAACACATGATGAGAGTTCCCTAACCAGTTCGGCCTTAACATCCTGCTACATAAGCGGGAGCCCATTTTTAGAGAAATAAGGTCTTGATGGCAAAGATGCTCAACCCTTGGCTCAAGCACGTTTACGATGTTTTTAAAAGCTGTAGTTTCCACTACGGAAAATAGTATGTAGATCACACGCGATGAATGTTGCAATGCTTTTTGTTATGAGTTTGGACGTTGTTGAATTTGTAGCCATCTTTTTGTTGAGGAATTAAGCCAGTCTTAACCCTTTAGCCCTCATATCAGCCAAAAACGGCTTCAGTAGTGGTCTTAAGAAATCTCCATTTGCAGAACAAATGAAGACTATTTTTGAAAATTTACCACTGGAATGACTGGCTCAATAACCGAGCCAGTCATTCCAGTGATAAATTTTCAAAAATAGTCTTCTCTTGTTCTGCAAATAGATATTTTCTATGAGAAAATTTAAATTTTCTTGAACAAATTCGAGGGTTAAAGAATTCACCATTCCAGAGTATCCATCCATCATTTTGACCTTGTATGAGGTCATAATCAGCTCAGTGCATGTATGATGATGTCACAATCATTATGTCACAAAAGGATTACATATATATAAACCATGATCAAATATCAAATACTCCGACACGTTGTATGAATTGTATGTCTTTGTAATTCGTTGCAATCTAATAAACATGCTGTTGAATATTTTGAAACTAATTTGACTGGGCGCCGTTGCTGCCTTAGGCAGCAACAGCGCCCAGTCAAATTAGTTTCAAAATACTCAACAGCTTACTTGTGTAGTTCTTTGGAAATTAATAGTTAGGGAGTTCAGAGATCGATCGATCCCAACACGAGCGTGATGTGAGTGGAGCTTAACTAGAGATGGATGGGGCATAGCTAAAACCGGAAATGTCTATTAAGATGCATGTTAACCCTTTAGTGCTCAAGCCGAGGGTTAAAGGGTTAATTGACTTACACACAGTAGTACAAGGAGATTGTATACTCGGTTTAGTGACTTTGCACGGTTGGAATTTGAACATTTGTTATCACTATCAGTTCCAGAGTCAATGTTTATTTTGTGATGACGTCTCAGATGTACACTCATATTGGTTGTATTACCAGTGTGGCGAAGTTCTGCATAGCAAATCCTACATACCACTGTATCGTTTTGCACAATGCGAACATTGTTATCATTACGCATGGAGTTGAATCAGAAAAAGGACGCCAGACGTTTGATTTGAACTTAGCTAGTGGTTTTTGAATGTCCATTTCTGGCGTTTCTGCCATCACTTTTGGTTAGACCAAACATAAAATTAATTAAAATTGTACACAAAAGACCCTGAATGTCACATGTGCAAGGTGCAATGGAAACGATACTTAGGGTTTTAGAATGGAAGATTATTTTTTAAATGGCAGAATCTCGGTCAATGTCCTACAATCTGCAGTTTCAATCTAATTACCGAAAATATTTAGAAAAAATTCACCTCCAAACACAGTAGATGGCATAAATTAACATGTCAAGTTTTACACATGATTTATTTTTCTGTCAGATAGTGATGTTACTGGCAATGATAATATTGAGAATGAATGTCATGAACTAGCTCCTTGTCAACATTTTGTTGAGTTGTAGCATCGATATTTGTCAGGAAGACGAAACGAAATTGTGTAGAAGGACGTTATCACGGGGCGATTTGTGTCGAGGCGAACTTGCATTTTCGGCTGTGGACAAATTGCCCTGTGAAAACTCCGGTCTCCTTTCACTTTTACCGTCAAATATCAATGTTACAACTCAAAAAAATGTTGACACTGAATGTCATGCATTCATTCTCAACATATTCTCAAGTCAAGAATGGACCTGAGGAAGCTAAGAATTATGGCTGAGGACAAGACACAGTTGACAAAAATGAAGAAGGACTGATTGCAACTATGGAATCTTTCTACTACTACAGCCGCAGAATACAGCAATCATATATACCTATTCTTGAGTTGTAACAGCGATATTTGCCAGCAAATGTAAATGAAGTTGCATAGAAGAGCTGCATTATCGTGGGGCCATTATGCTAGGGTCGAACTTGCGGAAGTGATCGATATAAAGTTTTTAGTAAAAGTTATTGCTCTAGCATTCTCTCAAACTAAAATACGTATGTAGCACAAAAATAGTCTTCTTTTGGTCCGCTAATGGACATTTTCTGAGAAAATTGAAAATTTCTTGAACAAAGTTGATGGTTAAAGATGATGCGGATGATGATGTGACTGTATTCTGTGACCTGAAGTAATGTGCTTATTAGGTGCTGACGTATTTCCGGGTGAAGCCCAATTCTTAAATACACAAAACAATGTTTTCTTGAACAAATTCAAGGCTTAAAGAGTTAAAGAACAAGCCTAGGTGGGCGTCTGGAAGTGAGGCTGCCTTTCCAGTAGATTAACCCTTTTAAGTCTTAAATTTGTCCAAGAAAATCTCAATTATTTCAAAGAAAATGCCAATTTACAGACCAAAAGAAGACTATTTTTGAAAGTTTAGCACTGGAATGACTGGCTCGGTTATCGAGTTATCAAATTAGTTTCAAAATATTCAACAGCGTGTACAATTCGTACAATGTTTCTGACTATTAAGAGTTAAAGACGGGCCAAATAAAATCATTTATGACATAATGATTATGATGTCATACTAGACGCCGCTTAGCTGATTGTAACGTCAGATGAGAGATGGATGCTCTGGAAGGGTGAATTTAAACATATTCTCAATGACAGGCCAGAAAGCCTTGCAGAAACAAACACTAGTACTTAATCAATTCATTATGTTGTACTATAATGGAGATTTGGAAGAGAGATTCTATCTAATACATCACACTAGCAAGTGGCTTCCACATGACATGTCTTCTGTAGCAGCAGCAGACATCTGTGTCCAAAAAGGGACAGTACTTGAACTTTGAAACTATTAATCCTGGGGACTGGCCACATTGCAAAGGGAGATAACTTCTGTTTGTTTGAAATAGCAAGTGAAATCCTGTGACTGACTTACCTCCCTCCCTTGTGGTCAGTAAACTGAGTAGACAATAAGTTATGATGTAGCTTACCCAGAGTTGTCCTTTTGCGCGTATATATGCATAAAAATTAACCCTGTGCGTCCCTGAGGACGCACGAGGGACGCAGTGAAAAAGTGTAACGGAAACTGATAACTTTGCATGTGCTTAATTATCGATTATATTATCGTGTGTGTATATTTATTTGTGCATGTTTTTACTTTAAAAAATATACCTAATGTATTGTGTGTTCAATAAAAACTAACTTGCTGCGTTGTTTAAGACTATGATTTGTATGTTTTCTTGCACAACTCAAAGTTGTTAATGCCCATAAATCAGATTCACCCGCCACATTTAATTGTAAACACAATCCCCAAATAATCCTTAGTATTCCATTTGATCTAATTAAAAAAAGTAAATAGTGAGTTTACAAGCCCGATGTTAGTCGCCTTGTTTTGCCTACAAATTGCAAAAATACCCGCCATGTTTCTGTATTTGACTGGATAACAGCGGAATCTCCCTCTAGAGGAACTCATGCTTGAGAAATTCAATACAACTGATCAAGCGTATAGAAACGTGTCTGGGCGTCTTAACTATTTCACAGCTCAGAACATTGGACAGATCACAAAGTTGTTATCTCACTAATATGCTGAATATTTTGAAATTAATTTGCGCATGCCTACTTGCCTAAAGCAGCAAGGACTTACATGCAAAATATTTTTTTCTATTTACTTATCAACATATCTAAATGGATGAAGGAATATATGGAAGATATTGTGATATCTTTTACATTTGAATGGCCATTTGGCGGATTAGCGGCGGTGTGTGTGTATTGCTGTTTGAATAACGGTATCAATAAGCGCTATAAGCCGTCTTTTATTTAGCAATAGCGGCTGATTGATTGACTGATGGATTAGTGTTTATAATGTTTAACAATACTCGATCGTTAGGTGTTCCAATTTTCTCAACTAAAAATCTCATCCCAGCAGCGATGTTCAACGATATTATCGATGTACAGGTAGGCATACGTTAAAATATTAATTTTTTTCCAAACGGCGTATAGCTCAAAGCTCCCCGATACAAGTATTGGATACATGCTAATGCGTTATCTATGCTTCAACCAATCAGCGATCACGTTACATAGTTACTCCCTATGAATTAGACATCCGGTTATTGGCTGATATATTTTCACTAATTACGCAGTTTAATCTGATTTATACATATTATTTTTGATAAATTATTGTTTTGTCTGGTCTTAGCCAATGTACTCCACTATATTTAGTCATTCCAGTTACATTATAAAAAATACCCGCGCATTATATCGAAGTAGGTCAAGCCGTCCTTGAGCAAACTCGCCCCAGATCCTCGTAATTTTTCAATTCGTCCAAAGTTAATATTAGCTCACCTAGCCTGAAAGGCCAAGTGCGCTTATGCCGTGGTGACTGTCAGTCAAGTTTTCCTTTAAACGACTTCTCAAGAACCATTGGGCCTATTTCAATTATATTGGGCATCTTTATGGCATAGAGATTCAAGTGTGTTCAAACGAACCTGATTGGCCAATTTGGCTGGTGGCCATCTTGGACTTTGGCTGATTTTTAGAAACGTCTTCTAGGGCAAGAGCTACATGTAATAATAACAAAAAAAATTTTAATTTCTAAATCTTCTCTGAAACCGCTTTGGGGATCGATTCAAAACTCATGAAATATCATTTATGGCAAGAACTGAATCAAGTCTGTTCAAGGGGGCTTAATGGGCCAAATAGTTTGACCTAGTTTTTGGAAAAACAACTTGTCCAGGACCACTGAACGGATCGGACCAAAATTTGGTAGACATGATTAGAGACTAATGGCTATTAAAGTTTGATCAAGGGAACTTGATAGGTAAAAACATCGCTGACATGCGCTAATCAAAATATAGCGTGTTTGGCGGCCCATATTGGATTTTTTTTTAGATGGATTTTGAGTCCGAAATTCAAACGAAGCCGATTGGCCATCTTGGATTTTGGCCGATTTTTGTAAACGTCTAAAAAATCTCTGAAATCGTTTTGGGGATTGATTTAAACCTTTTATATTTTTTAGGGCACAAGCTTAACCAAGGGAACTTGATTGGCGAAATGGCTCAGCAGCCATCTTGGTAGAGCTAGTTTTTGCGAAAACAACTCCAATCAAAATGTGCTAATAATGAATTTTTTTATTTGATGGTTTTTGAAGCCAAAATTGGTTTTGTATAGGTTTTTTGGTATTCTAATTTCAAATTTGCCATTTTTGAAGCTGTTGGGTAAATGGTTTGGCAGCCATCTTGGATCATTTTCCCGCCAAAAGCTCCCATAGTAAAGCAATGGGAAATTTAAAGTGTCTTCACGAGAACCACTAGGCCCATTTTAATTATATTTAGCAGGAAGCATCTTTAGGGCATAGAGATCCAAGTTTGTTCAAACGAAGCCGATCGGCCCATTTGGCTGGCAGCGATCTTGGATTTTGGCCGATTTTTATAAACATCTTTAAAAATCTTCTCCGGAACTGTTTGGGGGATTGATTTAAAACTCAATATGAAGTATCAATTAGGCTAAGAACTAAACCAAGTTTGTTCAAGGGAACTTGATTGGCGAAATGGTTCAACGACCATCTTGGATGACCTAGTCTTCTCGAAACCGACTTCTTCAGAAATGCTGAATGGATCGGGGCGAAATTTGGCAGATATGATCAGGGACTAAGGGCCATTAAAGTTTGTTGAAGGAAAGTTGATAAGTAAAAGGACAAATCAAAATGTTGCGTGTTTGGCAGCCATATTGGATATATTTATTTGATGGATTTTGAAGCCAAAATTGGTTTTATGTAGGGTTTTTCGGGATTTTGATGTCAAATTTAGCGTTTTCAGTACATTTATCAGGAAGCATCCTTACGGCATAGGGACACAAGTTTGCTCAAAGGAAGATGATCAGCCAATTTGGCTGGCGGCCATCCTAGACTTTGGCCGACTTTTAGACACGTCTACTAATCTTCTGAAACCGTTTGAGGGATCGTTGGAAACCTCATGAAATGTGATGTAGGACAAGAGCTGAAACTAGTTTGTTCGAGGAAACTTGATTTGCCAACTGGTTCGGTGGCCATCTTGGATGATTGACCTAGTTTTCGCGAAAACAACTTCCAGGACCGCTGAACGGATCGGGCCAAAATTTGCCAGATATGATTAGGGCCGAAACGCCATTAAAATTTGCCCATTGAAAGTTGATACTTAAAAAAACATGGCTGTCATGGATCAATTACAATTTAGGGTGTTTGATGGCAATCTTGGGTTTTCTGACTACTTATTAACAACTGGGTCAATTTTAATAAAACTTGACTATGTAAACCCTCACAGAAATTAGATTGGTATATTTTTCCAGTGGTCATCTGGTTTTGTTCCTTTGTGCCAGTGGCCAATAATTCCAGGTGGGCGATACAGGCCCTTGGGCCTCTTCTTTAATTGACCATTTCACACAACGATGGCCTATCAGATTTCAGTGAACCTACAGAAATACATACGTCGTCATCTTCGCATTCTTCTTCGTTGTGAATAAATCTATGTTGGGCTTCCTCCAGTGCTTGAACAAACGATCTGCCACACATTGATTCAGTTGCCATTCTGTTGGCAGAATACTCATCCTTCTACTCAGAGAGTCTTGAAAGGAGATTTAGCCTTCCCAGAATATGAGCTTCTCTCAGGGTGATCCCATGAACTCGGCACCAGCAAAGCAGTTTCCATGGCATCATACAGAGACCAGGTGACTTTGTTCCGTATGATCGAGCTAGAATGATCATGCCTTAAACTTAAATGAGGAAATGTTCCAGTGCTAAGATTACTGCTCTCATTTCTAGCAGGTTGATTTGTTTTCAAGACTGATCCAGATTCCAAAGACATAATATCTTTGAATCTTCCAGGCAAGTTCCCCATTCCTCCATTGATGCACTGGTGTTGACCATGATCTGAGGGTGGGGAGGAGACAACAATACCCCCACAAAGAGAGTTTCTCATTCCATCCACCATTGAAGGTGGTGAATAAGAGGATCCAGCACTGACACCTTTGAATACTGTGAGCCTGTGCTTTAGTGTTTCTGATATTACTAGTTATTCAAGAGATGAAAGTAATCCCTCAAGGCTTGTAATCTTATGTCCACTGAAATTACCCCGTGTCTCAATTTCAAGTCAACTGTACATATGTAGGAAAGCTATTGAATATTTTGAAAAAATTTG
>CM067364.1:19043098-19195598 GCA_034401795.1 Chaetoderma sp. LZ-2023a
TCTGAATGACCATAAAATGCCACAGCATCCATCTCTGAGTATTAGATTAACTGTAAATCAGTTAATTAGTGTTCATAGCAGGTAGTAGGATTTTAATTTGGGCTCGCTAATATGGGCGGATTTCATTTGGGCATGACTTGTAAAGTCATAGCTACAGTAAGTGGTAATCTAAAGCCCTGGGTCTGGAAAAAGTATGGAATTATAAGAAACCAATTATCCAGGCCTTGAAAAGTACACATGTATGGAAAATACAACATTTTGTGCTGCTTGTTTGTAAAAGGTATGAACGATTGAAATATTACAACCAGATATGATTTTCATATATCAAATATTATACATTGCCGTCATGTAGCTAATACTGACCACTAATTACGACAGTTTTCTGCAAAATGTGGTGGTTTTAACCCTTTAATGGTCAAACCGGCCAAAACCGGCCTCTGCAGTCATCTTGCAGCCATTCTTGAGGAATGTCCAAGAGAAGACAATTTTTGAAAATTTTTCCTCTAAAATGACTGGCTCGATAACCGAGCCAGCCATTCCAGTGGTAAATTTCCAAAAAGTCTTCTTGGCCTGCAAATGGACATTCATTAAACAAATATTTCAATTTTCTTGAACAAATTTGACCCTTAAAGGGTTTTAAATGCACAGTTATCAGATGCATCATAAAATGTAAATTTATAAATTAGGGCTGGAAAAGTATGGAATTCTATGTTCCAGAAAGTGGATAAATTCTGCTACTCCTCATTAACCGTTATCCTGATTTCAACCTAATTTGTCTGGAAGAACCCTATTGAGGTAGGTTTCAGAACTTGTATACAGAATTTTGGTTGGTTAATTTTTTTTTTGAAGATCTTAGTTGTTATTACACCACAAAAACATCCATTACCGTTCAATCACTACTTGCTAAATCAATTATTTGCATTTTGCTATCAGAATAAGATTTTTATGCCTGCATACACACCTCCCCATGCCTAATCCTATTCCTATGGACCCTCAACCAGGCTACTGGTTGAGTCCCACCTCCAGCCTACCTTCAGGTATAGACTGGCACCAGTCTATACTCACCTCATAGTGACGGTTGTCGCTAAGCGCGCTCGCGCATGCGCATTAGAGCCCGAATAGGAAACGGATTCACTTTTCAATTATTCTGCAGCAGAATAGTTGTCTAAAAATATTTATATAGGTTTTTGTGTTTTGCGCTGTGTCAGTGATACCTTTTGACTTTATATCTCGGAAGAATATGCCCAATATGAAGTCAATCCTCCCTAAGTTACGTCTAGGAAGTATAATTGTGTTTATATGGTATCTTATAGACGAATTTATATATTACCGGTTTTCGCGAAGATCGTTTTGCTTCGTGGTATCTTGATTGTTATGCCTATCCTAAATCATCATCATCATTGATAATGTCCAGTCCATATATATAGAGCCTGTAACGAAGTTATTTCTAGTGCATTATAAGGATTATCTTAAAATCCCTTGAAAGTTTCTGGTAAGGAAATTTGAATTTTCCCGCCGTTAGAACTGAGTTGAGGGTGTCTCTTGTTTGAGAGTTTGAGCGGTATGCTTCATTGTTACGTTTTTTCGTTTGTAGGAGTCAGCGAAAGGGTCAGATAACACTAAATGTTCGTCGGCAAAATGTGATCGTCATCACTCGATCGAGTTCGCCGGGCACGTTTGTGCGAAGTGTCCTGTACTACTAATGCTATGTGTGGGATTTGTAAAGTGTGGTCGGTTTTCGGTAGCGAAAGCGTTCTTTAAAGATTTGTCAGTCATAACAATCGCTGCCCTCTGGTCGTCCTTCCCCTTCCTCCGTTGCTAGCAAGGCAAAGGCGGTGTCCTTTGCTCAATCCTCTGTTCCGTTATCGGTAGCAACGGAGGGGGGAAACTCATCGGGAAATTTGGACGCCGTGATGGCGCTTTTTGCGAGATTTGAATCGTTTGCCACAGTGTTGACAAAATCATTCGATGAATGAATTTCTTCTGCGATAAAAGAGGCCAAAAAGCAGGAAGGCTCGTCAAGTTCGGAGGATAGCCCGAAGGCTAGCGGGCGTTCCCGCAAATGGGGGAAGCCGGTCCCTCTGACCTCTAGGCAGGTGTTGGTATCACCAAAGCAGAAGACAAGAGCATCCAGGCTCTTGAAGGTGTGCTCGGAGAGTGCATCAGATAAAATCCACTTAAGACTTGAGGGTGACAGGCATAATCCTCAAGCAGTGGTGGCGTCGGCTGAAACCGGTGTCCATGAGGCCAGTCCTTATGATAATGCCAATTTTACGGTGTTTCCGGTAGTTACAGTTGTCTCTAGAGTGCCCGTTTCTATAGGTCGATACCTAGTCTTGCTAGTTCCGGTTCCGTTGTGGTGGACTCCGGTTTACTTCCGTTTTCCGCATCTCAATCTTTTTCCGTCCGAACTTCCGGTCTAGCAAGACATCCGGGTCTTCAAGATCCGGTTCCGTCTTCGGTGGTTTCCGTTTCCGGTAGGACCTCCGGTTTAGTGGGTAATCCAGGTCGGCAAGATCCGGTTACCACTTCCGTTCCGGCCACTTCTGGTCTGTCTTCCGTTTATGTAGGACATCCGGGTCCTAGAGATCTGGTACCTACTTCCGTTTCCGGTTCTATTAGCGCTTCCGGCCATTCCGGATATCCGGAGTCTGAGGACTCCTTTTATTTTCGAATTCCGGTAGAGGCGTTTTCCGTTTCCGGTTTGGACGCTAGTCAGTACACTTCCGCTTCCGGTCTTAGGGGTGTACTTCCGGGTCGTCCAGACCTGGATAGACTTCCGTTTTCCATTTCCGGTTTCATGAGAGCTTCCGCAAGAATGCATATCCGGGTCTGTTGGACCCGGCATTTCATTGTTCATCAATATCCGGTTCCGTTTTTTCAGTTTCCTCTTCCGGTTAGTCTGTACATCCGGATTGTAGGATCTTGATCAGTTCCGGTAGTCTACTTCCGGTTTTATCCATTTCTTTTTCCTTTTTTCCACATCCGGATTTCGTACAGCCGGGGATAGGGTCATTTCCGGTTTTACCCGGCATTACATTGTTCATCCATTTCCGGGTTTTCAGCTTCCTGTTCCGGTAATTCTGTACATCCGGGTTGTAGGATTCTGATCAGTTTCCGGTAGTATACTTTCGGTTTATGCATTTCCGTTTCCCTTTTTCCGCATCCGCTTTCCTAGAATCTAGTCATCTTCTTGCCTAAGATTAGTCTTATTTCCGTATTTGTTTAATATTGGGAATGTTTAATGGCTGAAAATAGTCATTCCAAGTCATTGCCCGTCTTGTAGTCTCTCTTGGAATTGTAGTCTATGCAGACATTTATTCGTTTATCAGTGACAATTTTCAGCATAATTAAAGACTCTCCTGACTGGTTACCGTATGGGATTTTGTTGCAGATTATTTTATATGCGCATTTCATAAGCCGATAAGTCAGGTGGTATTCTACGCATTATTTCGAGATACGATTTTTGCTTTCATCCAACTTTAGATGGCCAGTTGTCTTCGGGCCATTCGGCCTTTTTTTCGCTCCTTTTACCTCTTATGTCGGCAGGTTGACATATTTATTTAACCAAAGGGAGTTTATTTGTGGAGGGGATAACCCTGATTCTTAAGTAAATCGTAGTATAATTTCGTCAGTCGCTGAAAAGAATTAGATTCAGTAAAGGTTTCATAGGAGTACAGGATTAATGTCTACAAGTACATTATTCGCTTAGAAAAGATAATCAATCGGATAAGGGGGCAGGAAGGAGGAATATGATTCTTCTGCGTTGACATAGTTTCGGTGAGTTCGTTTTGTTTTCATTTTTTCCAGATTCTTGTTTGTTTTTCCTTTTATAGCGTAAATTTAGCTCTATATTGACGGGGTTGCTGCGGGCCTTCGGGGGGGGGGGGGGGGGCGGGGCTCAGGATTTGCTGGGTATTTTGGGGGCAGTTTGGCTGAGGGTTGTTGGTGATGCCACCGGCAATATTCGGTCGGATTATTCCCGGACTATTCGGTGAGTCTTGGGTTTTTTGCTCGTTGAGGTTGTTGTGGGGGGGGGGGGGCTGGGGGCGGGCCAGTTGGAGTGGGGTTGGGGTTGCGCTGGAGGGGGGAAGAGCAGACGAGAATCTTTGGATTTAAGCATCCACCAACTATTTTCGGTCAAAATGTTTTCAAAATCTTTGCAAGTCCAGAGATATTACAGTTGTAATATGTCGTCTGCAGAATTCAGTATTCAATCAGTTAATATCTAGTATCAGTGTTCAATCTTTCCTTTCTTTGGGATTTCTAACACAATGTCATTTGTTAGTACAAAGATGAAATTATTGATGATAAGACTATAATTATAAGAATCAATAAATTTATTAAAATCTTTTAAGTTTCTGCCTCTTGGCATAAATGTTGAATTGTTTAGGATATCTATTTTATCAGCAAGCCCGGGCGGCTAGGCAACCGTTGATGTATTCAATACAATTTTTTATTAAATCTCCATTGTTATACGATGTTTAAATTAGATAGTCTAATGTGGGCCATAGCTCTCTTATCAGGACCTGGTCACGTATTCTATTCATAGAATTGTGATGACGGTCATCACTAGTAACTTTCCCGTAGTTCATGTAGATCTCGGGCACATGATTTGGCTATATCTTGACTCTAAGCAATCCCATAGATTTGCCACAATCTCTGGTTAAATCTCTGTAAATAATATTATCTATAATTTTTGCAGAGTCTAGCATTATTAATAAGTTAGGCTATACTGATATGACCCTTTTTGGTCTCCATTCAGAGTAAGCGGTATTATTAAAATATCCATAATAAACGTGAGTTACCTATTTGGTGAGGCCTAAGCATTATGATATAGCCCAGGATTTTTGGCATATGTCATCTATGTGTTTTCTATGAGCAGTCCTCTTTAGCATATAGTAAGTTTGACACTTCTTTAAGGGTGGCCCTTATTAAAAGGGGCTAGATATTCTTGGATCTAGAATCCTTCTATGTAGTCTCTTCTTCCAAAATGGTCTTCTGTTCCTTATTATTAGAAGCTATTAATTAGCTTTAGAGGGGTTGTTGTTTGTCTATGATTGTCAAGGAGTCTATAGAAGAGGCTATTCATTGGAAAGTAGATCCAGGCTTCTGTGCATTGGTTGGATTGTCTGTTAGGGTTCTAAATCTCGATTCGTTCAGTCATTCCCATGGGGTTTTCTTTCATTTTTAGAAGGATGAATGAGGTTTAGTCTTATGGATTGTCCTCTAGTAGAGATGTTCGCGGCCTCTCTGAATGCTCAGATCTTCTCTTACATGTCTCCTTTTCCGGACAGTCAAGCCCGGGGGTGGATGCTCTGTCTCAGTAGTGGACAGGAATGTTCGCCTATGCCTTCTCTCGAATGATTTTGATTCAGTTAGTTTTGAAGAGGGTCAAGGATCAGGTTTGCGAAATTCTTCTGATAGCTCCCTTTTGGCCAAAGAGGATTTGGTTTTTAGACCTCCTAGATTTTCTGGTAGATTTCCCTCTTCTTCTTCCAGTATACCAGCATCTTCTATCTCAAGTAAGAGGTCTTTGTGTGCATCCAAATCTAATAAATTTTAGTCTGTGTGTCTGGAGAATCTCGAGTCTGAAGTCCTCGAGAATAAGGTTTCTTCTGGTCTCAGGAAATGATTGACTCTGCCAGAAGGGATTCGACCCGTTGAGTTTACAAGGGTCGACTTAAACATTTAGGTGAATGATGTTCAGACCAAGGTTTCGTGCCCGATTCTGTTTCTATACCCAAATTATTAGAGTTTTTATCTTATCTGTTTGGTTATTTTCATTTGTCAGTTATTAAGTTCAGGGAGTATACATTTTCTCTGGTGTCATCCCTTCCTTGTCTTCTGTATGCCGATGTCAAGGATACTAAGACTTTTAATAGCTTTATTAGAGGTCTAAGTAATGTTCGTCCTCCGATTGCTAAGCCTTTACCTTCCTGGAGTTGGGCTTTGGTTCTTCAAGTTATGGAAGGTCGCCATTTTGAACCTATTTCTTCTACCAGTAGTAAGCTTGGTTTTGTTTTTAATTGTCAAAGCTGTTTTTTCTTGTTGCTACAGCCTCTGCTAGAAGGCGTTCAGGAGATTCATGCTCTTTCTGCTGAAAAGGAGAGATTTATAGTTTCAGGAGACGGCTTGTTTTGATATCCCAGAAGGAATTTTTTATCTAAAACTCAAACTAACCGCTATCCTGATAGTCCGATCATTTTAAAATCTTTTTCGTCTGTCGCCATCCGAAAAATTTTGGTGTCCTATTAGGGCATTAGGAACCTTCAATCAGCGATCAGATGTTATAAGAGTCGATCCATCTCATTTGTTTTTCCTACAAGGAAGAGTTATCTAAGTCGGTCTCAAATTCTTTGATTGTCAGATGGATTTGTGAGAGTATAATTAAGCCTTGTTATGAGATAGCCTCACCGGATCAAATTAATCTCTCCCTTATTAAAGCCGAGGACGTTAGAGGTATGGCTACTTCTTTCGCTCTTTTTGAGGGTTCGTCTTTAGATGAGATCAGGCAGGTGGCAGGAGGGAAATGTGAATACACCTTTACATTCTTTTATCTCAAAGACCTGAGTGCGGCAGCTTCCTTCTTTCGTAACATTTCCACTTTTAACTAAAAAAGCCGAAGACTATTTACCAAGCGCTTCCCACCATTTTCGTTAGGACTATGCATCTGTGAGAAATGGTGAGAGTCTTCTTTTGTTTTTTGGTTATTTCTTTAAGTTCAAGTTGTTCTTATTTGCTAATCACGGTGTGATTGAGCTAAATGCTCTATTAGGTTATGTTGTTAACATTTGGATAAGATTGATTTAATTTATCCTTGTTTGTTAACCAAAAAAGAGCCGAAGACTATTTACCAAGCTCTTCTCACCATTTTCATTAAGACTCTGCGTCGGTGAGAAAGGGTGAGAGTCTTCTTTTGGTTTTTATTTATTCCTTTAAGTTCAAGTTGTTCTTATTTGCTAATCACGGTGTGATTGAGCTAAATGCACTAATATGTTATGTTATTAACATTGGGATAAGATTGGTTTGATTTTTATCCTGGTTTATTGATTCTCTAATCTCCTCCCACCTTATGTAGACAGGGGGCACTGACCAAATCTACGGGTTTAGCAAGTAGTGATTGAACGGTAATGGATGTTTTTGTGGTGTAATAACAACCCCCCCCCCACACAGACTCCCCCCCCCCCCCCCCTTGCGGGTTGGTCTGTTGTTTTATTAACCACTATAAAAACATACTTACCGTTCAATCACTACGACCCGGCCTCAACCACCCCGCGTGGTAAGGTTTGAGAATCAGACTAAATATTTTGCACTTAAATTTGGAAAAGTGAATCTGTTTCCTATTCAGGCTCTAATGCGCATGCGCGAGCGTGCTTAGCGACAAGCGTCACTATGAGGTGAGTATAGACTGGTGCCAGTCTATACCTGAAGGTAGGCTGGAGGTGGGACTCAACCAGTAGCCTGGTTGAGGGTCCATAGGAATAGGATTAGGCATGGGGAGGTGTGTATGCAGGCATAAAAATCTTATTCTGATAGCAAAATGCAGATAATTGATTTAGCAAGTAGTGATTGAACGGTAAGTATGTTTTTATAGTGGTTAATAAAACAACAGACCAACCCGCAAGGGGGGTCTGTGGGGGGATTTTATGAAAAGTGTAATGGAAATTGTCAAAATTCTACTTTTAATTGAAATACTCTTAGCCACCAACAACTTACAGTCAAATTGTTTTCAAAATATTTAGGCGGTTCAGAGATATAACTCTTAGAATATGTTGTCTGCAAAAATGGCTTCTGCAGTGGTTTTGAGAAATGTCTAGATTTGCTGACCAAGAGATTATTTTTGGAAATTTACCACAGGAATGACTGGCTTGATAACCGAGCCTGACTGGCTCGATAACCGAGCCAGTCATTCCAGTGGTAAATTTTCAAAAATAGTCTTCTCTTTCCGAAAATGTGGGTCCCGATGATGATTAATAATAAAGCCACACTCAAACAATTTCTACATCCAGGAGACGTAACTAATATTTCTTTATTATAGTCTTCTCTTGATAATTGCAAATAGAGATTTTCTATGAAAACATAGAAATTTTCTTAATCAAATTTTTATGGTTAAAGTGTTACGGTGATCATCATAAATAAATGTACCAAGCTCATGATTGCATTAATTCAAGATTCTTAGACGCTAGCCTTCCGACCAAGTGAAATGATAGAGGGATGCGATCTGTCACTCAGTTATGACATCATAATCAATTTTCATCACATGTATGATGATGTCACAATGATGTCTAGTGTACATTATGTGTGTTTGAAGATTTTGCAATTTAATTAATAATCTGTTGAATATTTTGATATTAATTTGGCTGGGAGCTGTCGCTGCCATAGACAGCAATAGCACCCAATCAAATTAGTTTCAAAATATCCGTCAACTTTCCTGTATAGTTACCTTGAAATTTAGATTGGGGGAGTTCAGGTTTCAGTTTCAAATCGATTTCAACACGTGTAAAAATGTGGGCGGGTCTTGGCTAAAAATGGGCGGGGCATAGCTAGAAATAAATCACCTGCTTTAAGTTAATTAATCCTTTAGCCCTTTAACACCCATATCAGCCAAAAAATGCCTCCTGCAGTGGTCTTGAGAAATGTCCATTTGCGGACCAAACGAAGACTATTTTTGAAAATTTATCGCTGAAATGACTGGCTCGATACGCGAGCCATGACTGGCTTGATAAGCGAGCCAGTCATTCCGGTGGTAAATTTTCAAAGATAGGCTTTTCTTCAGGTCTGCAAATGGCCATTTTCTGAGAAAATCGGAATTTTCTTGAATAGATTCGAAGGCTAATTGTCAAGCTAGCCAAAACCAGCCTCTGCAGAGGTTTTTATGAATGTCCATTTGCAGGTCAAGATAAGACTATTTACCACTGGAATGACTGGCTCGATAATCGAGCCCGCCATTCCAGTGGTAAATTTCCAAAAAAATTGTTTTAAATCTTGGCCTGCAAATTGACATTCAAACAGCAAAAATTTTAATTTTCTTGAAAAATCCTGTCCATGGTTAATGAATATTATAAAAGTAAAAACTAAATCGTGTTGCTACTGATTATGTTATAGCTCTGTATTATGTAGTAAATCATCACTGAAATTGAGGAATCCAGTCTTAATCATGCCCCACCAATCTCTAGCTAAGCTCCACCCACACTTCGCCCGTGTTGGGATCGATCGATCCCTGAACTCCCTGACTATCATTTTCCAGAAACTATGCTGGTGAGCTGTTGAATATTTTGAAACTATTGTAATTTGACTGGGTGACTAATTAGTTTTAAAATATTCAACAGCAATTTTTTTATTAAATAGTAAAGACAATTCGTATAACAACTCTTAATCCGTCATCAATTAAGGGTTTTTGATAAACTTAGCTGCATCATTCATGACGTAATTGATTATGACGTCATCCTACACATCATGGAGTCGATTATGACATCATATGATTGAAGGATAAACTGGAATCCTTCAATTTCATTAACCGTTACCACTCTGATGTCAAAATTTTTAAATTTCAAATTAAAGTAAAAGATGAACTGCTGTTTATTTTTTTCAACAAATTTGGTGGAAGATGGTGCTATCGTAGACAGCAACATCTTCCACCAATATTGTTAAAAAATGTACACTAGTTTCTTTGCTATTGACACCGTAAAAGATAGAATATTAACATCAGTGTGCTAAGGGTTAAACCTGTTTGCTTTTGCTTTTTTCGCAGACTACAGATTCATGAAATGCCTTTTTGTCAATAACAACGTTGGTGTTGCAAAATGGATTTTTCAGTCGCACTGTTAAACACAAGCTAAGAAGAGAAGGACTTCCATAACCAACCGAATAGTACACCTTTAAGTTAACACGGACAGATTTAGAAGATTGTCTTGCTGATAGCGATTACCCGCATTTAGAATGGTGACCTGTTTTGCACGATTTAAGAGTTGTAGACATGATATATTGTCCAGTAACTAATCTGGCCAGGTGAAATTTATACACCTTAAAGACATCACAAGTCTCTGAACAGACAGACGTGATGTCACAAGCCAGCGGACAGTCAACACTGGACACTAGCCAGAGTAAGAGAGTGTTTTGGTTTTCAGGTATCCAGTTGAGCAATGGCATTACCCCAAGTCAGCAGATGGTGTCATCTTGTTCTGGTGCCCTTTTGACCTCTGTGCTTGGTAAGTATAGGAATTAAAGGCATAAAGCTTATGGTCTAGCCTTCTACTCTTATGATGCTGACCAAATGTTTATAGTAACCAAGTCCATAGAAGAAAGACTGGTGCACGTTTCGGTAACAATTTTGCTAAACGCTGTTGCTGTCATAAACAGCAACATCGTTCAGTAACATTGTTTCCAAAATGTACACAATTTACCTGTGTAATGGGCTTATGAATGATCATTTACGAGCCATGAGAAGACTATTTTAGAAAATTTACCACTGGAATGACTGGTTCGGTTATTGGATTGAGCCATTAACCCTTTACCCCTTGAATTTATTCAAGAAAATTTAAATTTTCTCATAGAAAATATCCATTTGCAAACCAAGAGATTATTTTTGAAAAATTGCCACTGGAATGACTGGCTCGCTTATCGAGTCAGTCATGGTCCGCGTATCGAGCCAGTCATTCCAGTAGTAAATTTTCAAAAATAGTCTTGGTCTGCAAATTGGCATATTTCGGGACCATTGCAGAAGGCATTTTTTGGCCGATATGAGCGTTTAAAGGCTTGAAGTGCCTGTGTTGCTTTTGCGCTGATTTGTAAATTGCTACCTGTAGTGTTGCACCTGATCATGATTAAATGTTATTATGACTTAAACCTTTAATCCTCATATCAGCCAAAAATGGCTTCTGCACTGCTCTTGAGAAATGTCCATTTGCAGACCAAGAGAGGATTATTTTTGAAAATTTACCACTGGAATGACTGGCTCGATTACCGAGCCCGTCATTCCAGTGGTAAATTTTCGAAAATACTCTTCTCTTTGTCTATGAAGTGACATTTTTAATGAGAACATTTTTTAAAAACAAATGCGAGGGTTAAAGGGTTCAGCGGGTCGTGTTATGTCCTACTTCAATATATATATATGTATGTCATAATGAGTGTCATGTTTATAAATATTCATTCTTGCAACTCACAGATAACGTCCATGTTTATTGCCATGTGCTTATGTACAGCAGACATAAACTGAATACCATGTGCATCAGATATTTCACCCCACATATATGCTGTCCATATATTGTCAAAAAAAAAAAATTAATGCATAGTAATGCATAAATATCAGGGGTAGAAATAAGGCGTTTTTACATGCATAAGGATGCTAGTGTGGGTAAATTTGTATTCCTGGGTGAACAGGGAGCATGTGAATTTCTGTCTGATATGCTATAAGCACAAGTTTTGTGCATGGAGATATTTTGCTGCGGGGTTAAAATCCCAATGTTAGATGCACAGGTGTACATGTAGAACAGATAAATTAATTACTTCAATTTCTACACCTGTCATATATAATAACCCCTGTCATATATAATACCACTGTAATAACAATGTAGCATATCCCATGTGGCAGTTGAGATATTCAAAGGAAAGTCTTAAAAGGCGAAATTTAAAACTAATTAAGCTTCATTAAAACTGATCATATTATTATTGCCGATTAAATATCAGTTGAATTTCATGAGAGCTAACTCTTTCACCCTTGAAAGGCCAGTGCCTTAATTTCAAGACGGCTTTAAGGAAAAGTTGTTGAAAATTTTGAAACTAATTCAACAGGAACCTGTTGCTTCCCTAGCTCCCAGTTAAATTAGTTTCAAAATAATCAACAAAATATTCCATTTCAGTACATCGTAAAGAATTTGTTGTTTCTGGTCTGTAAGAGTAAAAGGGTTAATATTCAGTAATTCGAGATAAAGTCCTAAGAATATACATATACAGCACTTTACAGGCCAAATTTGTCAAGAAAATCAAAATATTTTGTTATTGAATGTCCATTTTCAGGCCAAGAGAAGACTATTTTTGAAAATTTACCATTGGAATGACTGCCTCTGTTATCGAGCCAGTCATTCCAGTTGTAGACTTTCAAAAATAGTCTGCTTGGCCTGCAAATGAAGGAAATTTCAATTTCCCTTTCTCCGAGATCTAACAATACTCACCATTCTATTACTACTGATATACAGCTGGCCCTGACAGCTGGCTCTAGGACTATAGACTTAGAAAGCTTTACCGACACCTTGGAACCGGGTACTCGGCTCCCAACTGCCGAGTACCCGTCTACCATGAAGCTCATATTGTTTGCATAGCCACCAAACAAGAGAAACTCATGGCTTGCCTCCGTGGGGCTGGGAGGCTGGGTCCGTAATAGAATGGTGAGTATTGTTAGATCTCGGAGAAAGGGAAATTGAAATTTCCTTCATTCTCCTTCGATCAATACTCACCATTCTATTACTTCTGATATACACCAGATTTGGTCAGTAACCTGGTGGGAAGGGGCAAGCCATAACTGCTACTTTTGCCCCTTGGAGAAAGAGTTAGACTTAAACCTGACTACTGGAGACCTAAAAGGACCATCAAGTTAACGGAACCGAATCACATTCGCATCACTGCCCCCCCCCCCCCCCCCCGCCTTTTTTTTTATCCTAAGAAAAGGGAGAGAACTCACGAACATGCATCTCGCCTGAAAACACAAATATGCCAAGAGGGTTAACTGCTCTGCATATATTAGCCTGGGAATGAGCATGAATATATAAGATGAATGATCATGATATATAGACATAATACAAAACACTCAATCCTGAATTACCTCATGATATTTGGATTTCAGACCTGGAGCCTCCAACCACTCACTTGTCAGGCCATCAGTGACACAATCTGGTTGATATCCTCTTGCTCGACCATGTCTGCTTCTTAATTCTTTCTTACAAATGCCAAAAAAGGAAGATGAGCAGTGTGGTCATATAGCTATCGTCTCAAAACAGCTAAAGCGAGTGGATTGGCGAAGTCTGACACATCCCTCATATAGTAATCCGTGAAAGAGGACTCACAGTGCCATTGTGCAACAGCCATGATGTCCTTAAACGGAACACCATTGTAAAAGGGCGGAAGAGGCGGCTATTCCTCTAACATCGTGCCCTTGCGCATTGCACTTGGTGCCCGGTCGTAATCTCACGGGTAGTCTGAATGCATTCGACTACCCAACGAGAGATAGAATCCACGGATGCGGTGCCATATGGCTCCTTATGGCAGATCCACAGATGTCTATCATTCGACCGTAACGAGTCTGTCCGTTTTGTCCTTAGTCAAAGCACGGACTGGGCACCAGACACTGGCATCACGATCAAACCTACATAGTTTCGGTATAACGATCGGTTTGCCGGAATATCTCAAAGATTGAATCTTTGACATAAACTCTGCTCTTGGCAGTAGACGCAGACCCTCTCTGGAGACAATAAATCGGTCCCTCTCTGCTGAAAGTGCATGGATCACACTGCGCCTTCTAGCTGAGGAAGCTGCCAATAGAAAGACCGCCTTTAGAGTCAAATGCTTTAGACTAGCCGAACGCAACGGTTCGAAAGGGTGCTTGGCCAGTACATTAAGCACTAAAGAGAGACTCCAGGCTGGAATGACTACCGGTTGTCTCGGTCGGAGATTGCTCATTCCCTTCACCATCACACTCAACTGGGCCACCTCTGGACTATCCCTGTTGGCTAGACAAGGAATAGCTGATGCCAAAGCTGACTTGTATCCAGCAATTGTGACAGGAGCTAGTCCTGAAAAGAACAGCTCACAGAGAGTCTGCTATTTGCTGAATAGTGGAATGAAAGGTAACAATACCCTTTTCCTCACACCAGTCTGCAAATCCGTTAACCTTGTTGTTATATGACTTGAAGGTTGACCTCCCTCTCGCAGCTGCGATGAAATCTGCAACATGTCGAGAAAAGCCCTCCGACGTGGAACGTTGTTTGACAACAACCACAGAGTCAATAACATTTCGGGAAGCTCGTGTAGGAATCGTCCCTTGGCCTGGGAGATTATGTTCGGAATCTCGGGTAACTGCACTGGATTTTCCACCCGCAGACCTCGAAGATCCGTGAACCATGCCCTGCTGGGCCAAATGGCGCTATAGCAGGACCAGTCACGGTTCCTCCCTGATCTTCACCAATATCTTCGGTAGAAGAATGGTGGGTGGGTACGCGTAAGCGTGCATCCCTCTCCAGCTTAACGCCAGATCGTCTGTATCGACGGCATTAGGATCTGTAATCGGCGAGACATAAGTCATGATTTGAGCATTTTCCCTTGTGGCGAACAAGTCCACGTTGGGTTTGCCCTAATGTTCGAAGATCCTGTGAAGAACTGGAGGGTTGAGAGACCATTCTGTTGGCAGAATTCTCTGTCTGCGAGACAAAGCATCCGCCAGAATGTTCAATCGCCCAGGAATATGAGCTGCTTTAAAAACAACCGAGTAATTCCTGCACCATTGAATCAAGTGCCACACTTAGATACATAGTGTGGGTGACTTGGTCTCGCCTTGGCGATTTCTGTATGATACTACTGTCGAGTTGTCCGACCGTATCAATATCGCCTTGCCCCTGACTTCTTAGAAGAAACCTTTTCCAATGCCAGTTCCACTGCCATCATATCCAACAGATTGATATGCAGCTGGCTCTCTTGGAGAGTCCATGTGCCGGAGACCTGGTGTTCTCCCAGGTAGGCCCCCCATCCCTCCAGCGATGTATCCGTGTACACGGACAGCTGGGGGTGGGGTAGGTGCAGCGAAAACTCCTACTAGGAGATTCTGACGCTTTTTCCCACCATACAAGATGCGACATTATTGGCTCCAAAACTGGCACCAGTTTTGACAGGGGTTCTATTCTCTGTTTCCACAGAGACATCAGATACAACTGGATAGGTCCTCGCATCCGAGCAGTGTACGGGTATACCTGCTACATGGAGACCATCATGCCCAGCATCTGAAGAAACCGCCTCGCCTGAATGCGGTTTCCCAATCGAAACTCTCTGGGCTCTGACGGGTAAAAAACCCTGCCCTCCTTGAGATCGAATCTCATCCTTAAATAAACGAAATGTTGAGTGGTGTTCAACTCAGATTTCTCCTTGTTGACTATCCAGCCTAGATCTGAAAGCAACTTCAGAGTCAGAGCAGTATCCACCTCTAACCTGGCTGATGATCAGCCAATCGTCTATGTAGGTGTGAAGCGCCACGTTCTCTTTTCTGAGAAACGCTGTCACCACAAGGACCACTCTGGTGAAAACCCCTTGGAGCTGTCGACAGGCCGAATGGGAGGATTTAAACTCCCATACTAGATTCTGAAATGCAACTCTCAGAAACCTGTGACAACTCCTGCTCATAGGAATGTGGGAACATGCATCTCTCAGATCGATCGATACACACTACACCCCTTCCTCAAACCTGCCATTACCGACTTCGGAGTTTCCATCTGAAACCGAGGCGTATGGATAAACCAATTCAATGGCCTGAGACTGAGTACGGGTCTCCATCCCCCTGTACTCTTGGGGACAAGGAACATGTTTGAATAGAAGCCTGGAGTGTTCCAGTTTGCTGGTTTATTGCTCCCTTCAGAAGCAAACCTGACACTTCGTTTTTAATAGCTTGTAACTTGTCTGGTCCCGTTGAACGGGTGTCCAGACAGGTGCCAAAGACAGATTCTGTGGTGGAAAGTCCCACCACTCTGGTATGTACCCCTGGGATAACCATCCCAGGACCAGACTGTCTGACGTCACACCTCTCCAAACCTTGACGAAAACGCATGAGCCTTCCACCCACTATAGATGCCTCAACGCCTAATGGGGGTGTCTGGCTCTCGTATCCGCTCCCCCCCCCCCCCACCCTCTCTTGACGAGAGAGAGAGAACCATATTGGTCTTGGCTTGGCCGGTCTAACTGGCACCGCTGTTCCTGTCGCACAGGTGTGGTCCAGGCAGATGCGAAGGGAGCCCTTGTACCCTCGGGTACGACCCGCTCCCTTCTGTCCGCCCTTTGAGGACTTACCCCTCCCCTTCCCCTTGCCGCCTGTCGGGCGATCAGGAGCAACATTGGGGAGGGTAGAGGCCCCCACAACCTTCTTGGCTTTCTTCGCCGAGGCGGCTGAGAAAACCCAGCAGAAAACAGAAGCAGCACTATGCTTTAGGCTTTCACCTTGCTTTTCGTCTGTTTCTTGAAGGTTGCCCGGTCAGCGGCCTGACTACAGTCAGATAAACCGCCAACCCATTCTGCACAATGCTGGCCGTGTCCTCCAAGATGGCCAGCGCCTGGCCACCAAAGATGCTAAGGCCTGTCGGGGGCGTCCCAAGAAGATGCTCCCTGACGGCAGTAGCTGGATGCATATGGTCAAGGACCATCTGCCTCCTGGACATAGTCACACGCGCCTGCACCCTTGCCAATGCGTCCATAGACAGCACCAGGCCGTCATTAACGCACGAAAGTGCCACAGGTGGCACAAGGTGGCCTGCCCCCACACCAGTCCATGGAGTAAGCCTGCACGGAAAACCGTGCGGACCCGTAGCGGTTGAGGAACCGTGGCCAAACACGGGCACCAACGGCACCCCCATGTCTGACCGCCGGACCAGGCGAGATAGGTGAGTACCATGCCTGGCCGGCCACACCCGTCACCGTGTTGGTTGGCGGCAAACCAACCATCACGGGACCGGTGCCCGGTACCGGAGTGGCCTCAACCACGGGCGGAGCCGCTGCCCTGGCTTGCGCCAGGCCAGACAGATGGAGAACGGTTCCGTGCTCTCCACCCGTGGCATCACAGGCCGCAGCACCCTCTCCTCCTCGGCCTCCTGATCTTCAGACCCCGAAGAGTCGTCACTAGACAAGGAAAACCGTGAAGCCGTCCTGGCGGACGGCTCCCATGCCTGACGGACCGGCCACCGCTACTGGATCACCCGGAGGTGGCCGCAGAGAGACAGAACCCATCAGGCCGGAGCCCGACGGGACTGCCAGGGGGCCATACGAGACGGCTCCCTCGGTGGCCAGTCCAGACCCCTGTCCAAGGACAGGGTCCGAATCAAACATGGGGAGAGATTGCCATACAACTTTTGGAAGCAGGGACGACACCAGCGTCGGCAGAACGCTATGCAAGACACCTTGCCTAGCCGGACCAAACTACGCTGGCGGTGCCATCTCCGCCACCTCCGGTTACAGACGTGGAACGCCCCCACGGGCCGAAACGGGCGCTCCACGATTTACTTTCGGACCGCCTGACCCTTCTGGCAAGGAACTTAAGCATCATATCGACCGACCACACAGCGCAAACGCTACACCTACTGTCAAGACTACACTTAGTACAGTGGAAACAGACATGGTCCTTGCATAGAACCCGTACGATATGTGGCACTCGACACATGATGGCGGGGCTGGCTTGGCCTATAAAAAGCCAAACCTACAATAAGCCAGCAGAACAAAACAAAAATGGAAGGCAGACAATTAATTTTCAAATATTTTGACCATAAATTAACTGTCACCCTCCCGCACCCCACCCCGCAACGTTACAGCAAAGATCGCATTGATTATGACGACAAGAACGAAGCGGGCAATAATACACCCATACACTGATCCTCAAGGATGTATAACGGAACCAGGAATCATATCGCATAGCATTCGGGGTATATTTACTAATAAATATAAATTATACTCCTAACGAAGGCCAAAACGATATGTGAAGAAACAACAAAATGTAAACAAACTGCTGTAGCACACGGTAAAACCGCAGACCACACATCTAAATCAAGAATTTTGAAACCACTGATCATTGCAAACAGATCGTGATAACACGCAAAACTTGAAAATTCCAAAGTTTTTCTGGTACCAATTAAAGTACGCAGCACCCAGAATCAGATGCGCGAATTAATGAAACATTTTCTTCACATAAACATCCGAGAAACACGGGTGTGACATCACCTGGTCGGATCTTACGGAGAATGACGTCAGCCGATAATCGTGTTAAAACACCGATAAGTCAACACCTAATTTCATATCTGCCGATCGCCTGTTGGGGATTTAATAGGAAGGCGATCATCTGGCATATTTCGTTGTTAACACACGTCCCAGATTCTTTGGGGTTAGAAATTGGAACATGCGAAAACAGACAAAATTTTAGAGACCTAAGTCTTTTAACTATGGAATAACATGGAAATATACGACCTGGTTATCATCGGAAGCATCCATATTAATCCAAAATATCCTTTTGAGAACGCACAATCTATCACTATTAATCACAGTAAAAAGACTTAGGCTTAAACAATCTTAAGACTTTCCAACTGCAAAAAGCATGTATTCTCTTGTCGCTATACAAACAAGAATGAGCTTCATGGTAGACGGGTACTCGGCAGCTGGGAGCCGAGTACCCGGTTCCAAGGAGTCGGTAAAGCTTTCTAAGTCTATAGTCCTAGAGCCAGCTGTCAGGGCCAGCTGTATATCAGAAGTAATAGAATGGTGAGTATTGATCGAAGGAGAATGGACATTTCTCAAGACCACTACGATGATTGCCGAGGCCGGTTTTTGGCCAGCTTAACCATTAAATTGTCAACCCTTTACTTCATCTTTGCTTAATGGTACTGGACACAAACTTGGACATATGTTTCTTGTGTATAATGAGATGGCATCACACAATGACCTTGTGGTCAACCCAAGGTCGCTGTTACCTTGGTAAAAACTTCTGTTTTTCCAATTGTATTAACATTTCGCATTTAGCTCAACTTAGCAGTTCATATCTCATATTTGGTTAATCATACTGAAACCGATCTTGAACACCTGCTGCCTTATAATGAGAGCATGACTGCCATGACACATTATCCTTCAGGGTTAAAAGGTCAAAGGCCAACGTCATTGTAATCTTAGGAAAAACTTCCTTTCAACGTTAGCACTGTGCTTAACTCAATTTCACTGTTTATATCGCATGTTTACTTAGAGTTCTCATGTTCCATTAAATATAGACCTTTTGCATGAGATAGGAGATGCCTGCTGATTTATGTTCAATTTACCCAGCTGCACGCTATGCTACAGTATGCCCCAGTAATAATATAACATAAAAATGGGGGGAAAACGAGACTAAAACAGGGAATAATTGCGTCGAGTTTTAAAATTGTTTCCAGGTCACTATGCGTCAAAAAATATATTTTTTCCATCAGATACAATTTCGGACAGGTCGGAAATAAAACTGGACGCATTTGCGTTAAAACATTTACGCGTATTTGTTTCTTGTTGACGCGTTTGAGCCAAATCATTTATGCTTCTACATGTACCGTAACTTCGTGTCTATACATGTATTGTGCAGTAACATGATTACTAATAGATAACACGCAGGGCAAGATTTGAGAAAATATGAGCCAAAAAAGCAGATATATAACACGTAGTCATAGTTCAGAAAGATTGTAAAACATTTTTCTGATGAACGAAAATTGGTACCGTAAAACACTCATTAGTAACCGCAGCTTCTAACAGGTCAAGGGCTGTAAATCCAAACCTCTGAGAAAGGGTGGTGACTTCTATTAGGTATATGTCAAGAAAAAATTGAAAAAAAATGATACAAAAAATAACACGAAATTAGAACACATTAAAAAATTTTCATGCTAGAAATTCTTACCATCTTATGCCTATGCTTGATGTATACCTTATATCCGACATCGCGGGAGTGAAATTATTAATTGGTACCACCTAAATATTGCGTATATTTTAATAAACATCGTTTATTTCATCGAAATTAATCCAAAGTTTGAGATAATATGGTGTCGAGAAAAAATAGAAATCACGTGGACGAGTTTAGGTTGTTACCCAAGTAGCGCGAAGACACTAATCGTATTACCCGGTTAGAGACTTGCGCAATCCACAAATAGGAGGGAAGCTTTGAGTAGCTACGAGAGTGACTGCATAAACTCGTCCTATAGCTGACTAATATGCCAATTATTACTCGGTAGAATCTAATGTAACCAAGTTATGAAAACACCCAAGTGAACAAAAATCTTGCCAGTAAATATGCTGCCGAATACATTTACTGATTAGGTAATAGTGAATTTATTGCTCATATTGTTTTAAAAACATTATTAGCTCACCGGGCCTTTCAGGTTATGCCGTGGCGACTGTCCGTCATGTGTCCATCCATCGTCCATCAGTCCGTCCGTCAACTTTTCCTTTAAACGACTTCTTAGACCACTGGGCCGATTTCAATTATATTTGGCAGGAAGCATCCTTATAGCATAGGGATCCAAGTTTGTTCAAATGGAGCCAATCGGCCAGTTTGTTCAAGGGAAGTTGATCCGTCAAAAAACATGGCCACCGTGGGCCAATCAAAACGTAGCGTGTTTGGCGGCCATATTGGATTTTTTTATTTGATGGATTTTGAGGCTGAAATTGGTTCTATATATGGTTTTGGGTATTCTGAGCTCAAATCTGCCATTTTCGAAACTGTCGGTTAAATGGTTTGGCGGCCATCTTGGATTATTTTCCCGCCAAAGACACCCATACTAAAGCAATGGGAATTTTAAAATGCCTTCTTCTGGAGAAGTACTAGGCCGATTTCAATTATATTTAGCAGGAAGCATCCTTAGGGCATAGGGATCCAAGTTTGTTCAAATGAAGCTGATCGGCTAATTTGGCCGGCAGCCATCTTGGATTTCGGCCGATTTTAGGAAATATCTTTAAAAATTTTGTTCTCCGAAATTGCTTGGGGAATCGATTCAAAACTTATGAAACCTCATCTAGGGAAAGATCTAAGCCAAGTTTGCTGAAGACGACTTGATTGAGAGAATGGTTCGGTGGCCATCTTGGATGACCTATTTTTCCCGAAAACAACTTCTCCAGAACTGATGATGGGATCAGGCCAAAATTTGGGAGATATGATCAGGGACTAAGGGCCATTAAAGTTTGTTCAAGGGAAGTTGCTCCGTCAAAAAACATGGCCGCTGTGGGCCAATCAAAATGTAGCCTGTTTGATGGCCATATTGGGTTTTTTTATCTGATGGATTTTGAGGCCAAAATTGGTTCTATATATGTTTTTGGGTATTCTGGGCTTAAATTTGCAATTTTTGAAATTGTCGGATAAACAGTTTGATGGCCATCTTGGATAATTCTCTCGTCAAAAGCTCCCATGCTAGCGCAATGGGACATTTAAAATGTCTTCTCGAGAACTACTAGGCCGATTTCAATTATGTTTTGCAGGAAGCATCCTTAGGGCATAAGGATCCAAGTTTGTTCAAATGAACCCGATCGGCCAATTTGCCCGGCAGCCATTTTGGATTTCGGCCGATTTTAGGAAATGTCTTTAAAAATCTTCTCTTTAACCGCTTGGGGAATCTTCATCTAGGCCAAGAGTTAAGCCAAATTTCTTCAAGAGGACTTGATTGACCAAATGGTTCGGCGACCATCTTCGAAGACCTAGTTTTCCCGAAAAAGACTCCTCCAGAACCGCCGAAATTGGGGCCGGATGATTAAAGACTAAGGGCCATTAAAGTATGTTCAAGGGAAGTTGATCCGTCAAAAAAACAAACCTGGTCGCCATGGGCCAATCAAAATGTAGCGTGTTTGGCGGCCATATTGCACTTGCAAAAATGTCCACAAACTCATTTAAACGACTACTAAACCACCCACCAACAATATTGACAAAAATTGATGGTGCTCCAGGTGAGCGACACAGGCCCCTTGGGCCTCTTGTCTTCTGTATATATTTATTATTAATTTGCAATATTGGCATTTGCGACGTTGCAAAATCTGTTTTTACTTGGGAGATCACCTTCTAGTTCAGATAAAGTTCAGTGGAATGCCTCCAATCACAAAAGAGCTTTAATTTGTAATAAAAGTTATGTTTGTAAACGCTACTTTAACTAAAATAAGTCTTAAGTAAGCATGATTTTGCATTATTTAAAAATAACTCTTAGTATTTAATGAAATATTGACTCTTAAATAATTGTGAATCTCCGCGCACTGTCTATTGCAAAACAGTGCTAAATATCCACACCTAAATTTCATAACACACGTTTCTGAATTATTTGGGCTCATTGGAAAAACAATGCTTACCGGAATGGTTACTGATTATAGTCTACCCGTCTTAACACGCATCAGAGTTTTGTTTCAGGAGTTTTGTTTTCGTTGAAAATAATTTTGTTTTGCCAAAAACAAAACGCTTACGCGTCAAAAAAATTGTAAAACCGGAAAATATTTTTGTTTCATCATAACGAAATTTATACCAGTTTGCGCCAAGAAATTGGCGCGCTTACGAACGCGTAGAGCGTTAAAAACTCTGCGCGTTTGTGTTCCCTTTTTTGTTTCATTTTGTTTATGTTATTACTGAGCCATACTGTACCCAGCATGCAACACCACCCAGCATGCAATTTCCTGACTCCATAATCGTTCTAACTATTGGACGCCATATTCGTTTAGTCTATTGTCTGCACAAGCCATGATTTCTCAAACAAAGCCAACCCACCTGCAGGTGCAAATAGTCATTTCTCCTCCAGCTCTGGAAGTGTAAGCATGCGCGTAGGATGTACTATTCACGGCCTGCATTTCAATACTCTTCAGCGCAACTGTGTCAATTGCCAGAAAATTAGATAAAGCTTGTCATTGATAGCAACAACTTTCACACAAATTACTGTCAATGTATATAAATTTTCTTCTATTTTCCTCTGGACATTGACACACTTTCTCTGAACAGTATTGAAATACAGACTCAAATGTACAGCCATGAATGCGCCTTACGTGCATGCTTACGCTTCCAGAGCTGGAGGACAAATGACTATTAGCAGGTTGGTTTTGTTTGAGAAATCCTGGCTTGTGCAACCAATAGACTAAACGAATATGGCGTCCAATAGTTACAACGATTATGGAGCCAGAGCATTGCATTGCTGGGTAAAATTGCATGCTGGGTAGCATAGCATGCTGGGTAAGTTGAACAGGCATCTCATATCTCATGCAAAAGTGTCTAATATTTAATGGGACACGAGAGCTTTAATCATACTGGAACCAAACTTGAGCACCTGCTGCCTTTTAATGTGAGAGCATGACTGCCATGACACAATATCCTTCAGTGTCAAAAGGTCAAAGGCCAATGTCATTGTGATCTTGAGGAAAACTGTTCTTTTCAACGTTAGCGTTTTGTGTTTAGCTCAATTTCACTGTTTATATCTCATGTTTACTTAATAAGCCTTGAGCCAATGTGGATATGTGGTTCTGTATAGTGAGATGACACATGATGCCGTGGAGTCAAAAGGTCAACATCAATGTTACTGTGTCCTCGCCAATTTTTTTCAAGACTAGCATTTTGCGTTTATCTCAAGTTACCAATTTATATCTCATGTTTGGTTAAGCATGCAGGGACACATCCTTCCTTGTAGTGAAATGGCATGACACAATTACCTTTGAATCCACTCTCAAGGTCAAGGTCAGTGTGATAATGACAAACCTCAAACATTTTCTCGGCAGTAACATTTTGCTTTTACCTCAACTTAGCAGTTCATGTCTCATGTTGTGTTAATCATACTGCACCAAAACGGCTAATGATGGGGGACGAGACAATTAATTTGGGTCAAAAGGTCAAAGGTCATGGTCATTGATAAGGTATTTATAAGCCTTCTATATTTATTTTATATTTGAAGTCAGGCTTCATAGTCCATTGCAAATTCGTAAAGTCGGGCTTCAAGGTTACATTGCAACCACATTTGTCAGTGAAGATTTATTATACTGGATTAACTGGTTTGATAACTTTTGGTCTACACACAGACATTTTTATGACAAACTAAATTTTCTTGACAAAATGTAATCATTACAGGGGTTACATCATCTGGGTATGAATTTATGCAGTATTATGTTTATTATGTAATATTTAAGCCAATTTCATCATGAGTTTACAGAGACTGTTTCAGGTGAACTTAATGGAATGTACTAACTATGCGCAGGACTGTCTCGCTGAAAGCTAATAAACCACATAATAAAACTATTAACTCTTTAACTCTCAAATTTGATCTGGAAAATTTCAAATTTCTCATTAAAATTGTCCATTTGCAGACCAAGAGAAGACTATTGTTGAAAATTTACCTCTGGAATGACTGGCTCGGTTATCGAGCCAGTCATTCCAGTGGTAAATTATCAAAAATAGTCTTCTCTTGGTGGGAAGGTGAACAATACTCAAGAGCACTGCAGAAGCTGTTTTGGCTGACTTAAGCATTAACCCGTATCACTGTGATGTCAATATTCTATCTTTTATTGTGTCAATAGCAATGAAACTGGTGTACATTTTTCAACAATTTTGGTGTACGATGTTGCTGTCTACGACGGCTCTGTCTCCCACCAAATTTGTTGAAAAATGAACACCAATTCATCTTTTAACTTAATTTGAAAAATTTAAAATTTGACATCAGAGTGGTAAGGGTTAAAGGGTTAAATTCAGGTAAATTGTTAAAAGAAATAATGGAAAAATAAACCTGGAGCTTATGCCATGGCGACCATCCGTCCGTCGTCCGTCAACTTTTCCTTTCTTCTCAAGAACCACAGGGCCGATTTCAATTATATTGGGCAGGAAGCCTCCTTAAGGCATAAAGGCGACACGTTCGTTCAAACGAAGCCGATCGGCCAATTTCGCCTGTGGCTATCTTGGATTTTGGCTGATTTTAGGAAATGTCTTTAAAAATCTCCAAAACTATTTGAGGGATCGATTCAAAACTCATGAAATATCATCTAGGGTAAGAGCTGAACCAACTTTTTTCAAGGAAACTTGATTGGCCAAATACTGCGGCGGCCATCTTGAATGGCCTAGTTTTCCCGAAAATTACTTCTCCAGAACCACAGAAGGGATCGGGCCGAAATTTGGCAGATATGATTAGGGACTAAGCGCCATTAGAGTTTGTTTAAGAGAAGTTGATACATAAAAAAAACATGGTCACCATCGACCAATCAAAATGTAGTGTTTGGCAGGCATATTTGATATTTTTATTTGATGGATTTTGAAGCCGAAATATGGTTTTATATAGGCTTTTAGGTATTCTAATTTCAAATTTGTAATTTTCGGAACTGTCGGATAAGCGGTTTGTCGGCTATCTTGGAACTTTTTTCTACCAAAAACTCTTGTACTAAAGTCTTCTTCTTGAGGGCCGATTTCAGGCATATTTGACAGGAGGCATCCTTAGGGAATAGGGATACAAATTTGGTCAAAGAAAGATGATCGACCAATTTGGCCCGTGGCCATCTTAGATTTTGGCCGACTTTTAGAAACGTCTTTAAAAATCTTCGAAAACTACTTGAGGGATCGATGCAGACCTCATGAAATATAATCTAGGGCAAGAGCTGAACCAAGTTTATTTCGAGGGAACTTAATTTGCCAAATGGTTTGGTGGCCATCTTGGATGACCTAATTTTTGCGAAAACGACTTGTCCAGAAACACGGATCGTGTCAATATTTGGCTGATATGATTAGGGCTGAAACGCCATTAAAATTTTTCCATGGAAAATTGATATGTCAATCAAAACATGTCCGCCATGAATCAATCAAAATATAACGTTTTGGTGGACATCTTGTATTTTCTGCAAATTCCAGGTGAGCGACACAGGCCCCTTGGGCCTTTTGTTATGAAGAAATTATTGGTTTGATTGGCGTTTTTCAAGTCCCTGATTCCATGTCCCATTCGCGCCATATCTAGGCTGGTTTATATTTCAGTCTATTATTGGTACATGTAGCTTACCCAGTTGTTATTACACCACAAAGACATCCATTACCATTCAATCACTACAGGCTAAATCAATTATCTGCATTTAGCTATCAGAATTAGATTTTTATGCTTGCATACACACCTCCCCATGCCTATTCCTATTAATATGGACCCTAAACCAGGCTACTGGTTAAGTCCATCTCCAGTATACTGACTGATATAGACTGGCATCAGTCTATACTTACTCCATAGTGATGCCTGTCACTAAGCGCGCTTGCGCATGCGCACTGGAGCCCAAATAGGAAACGGATTCACTTTTCAATTATTCTGCTTGCAGAACAACTGCTCAACATGCGCACTGGAGCCCAAATAGGAAACGGATTCACTTTTCAATTATTATGCTTGCAGAACAACTGCTCAAATATTTTCTAAGAGATTTTAGTGCTTTGCGCTGTGTCAGCTAGACTTATTGTGCTTCATATTATTAGCTCACCTGGCCTGAATGGCCAAGTGAGCTTATGCCATGGCGACCGTCCAGCGTCTGTCCGTCCGTCTGTCTGTCCGTCCATCAACTTTTTCCTTTAAACGACTTCTTCTCAATAACCATTGGGCCGATTTCAATTATATTTGGCAGGAAGTATCCTTAGGGCATAGGGATCCAAGTTTGTTCAAACAAAGCCGATTTGGCCGGTGGCCATCTTGGATTTTGGCCGATTTTAGGAAATGGCTTTAAAAATCTCTGAAACCGCTTGGTGGATTGATTCAAAACTCACGAAATATCATATAGGGCAAGAGCTGAACCAAGTTTGTTCGAAGGAACTTGATTGGCGAAATGGTTCGGCGGCCATCTTGGATGACTTAGTTTTCGTAAAAACGACTTATTCTGCAGACCCGCTGAACGGATCGGGCTGAAATTTTGGGGATATGATTATGGACTAAGGGCCATTAAAATTTGTTCATGGGAAGTTGATAGGTAAAAAACATGGCCGCCGTGGACCAATCAAATTTTAGCGTGTTTGGCTGCCATATTCAATTTTTTTATTTCATGGATTGTGAAGCCGAAATTGGTTTTCTTAACTCCGCTTACTTGTCAGTCAGCTATCGTATAGCGATAACCCTATCCGTCTTCTGTATGTCCGTCCATCCATCTGTTTGTCCGTCACCAACAATGACAGCTCATTTTGTTATTTCTTGACGGATTGACACCAAACCTGGTCACAGTGTTAATGACGGCATCTAATATCTGTGTTGTGAAAATGAAACTGATAGGACGTCAAATGCCAGAGTTATCACTCCTTAAATATTTGCAGTCTCACTTTCATAGGGCAAATGGTTTGTTCCCACAGTCTTATCACCATGTCAGATTTTATTGCCAAACTAGATATTAAATTCCAATTAACAGATTAACCTTTCCAATACTGCAGAAATATTTAAGATATGTATTATGTGCTCTGACATCTATGCTCTTAAAAATATTTGAAATGTATTTGATTGAAATTTGTTGCTGCCTTTGGCAGTAATGAAAGTTGTTGCTGCCTAAGGCAGCAATGACTTTGTCAAATTATTTTCTAAATCAACTCCAGCTCACCCTACCCCTGCTGCTAACTTGGTGATTCAGCCAGATGTGCATGTGTTAAATGGATTGTGTGGTGGTGGGGAATAACCTGCTATACAGACCACCTACCTGCCTTTAGAGACCATTTTCTTCAAATTCTATTTAAACCTCTAGTAAGCGTCTGACTGAGTTTTTGCAGACGACATATTCCAAAGGTTATATCTCTGAACGTGATAAATATTTTGAAAACAATTGGACTGAAAGTTGTTGGTGGCTAAGCCACCAACAACTTTCAGTCCAATTGTTTTCAAAATATTCAACACGTCAAGAGCTTTAGAAAATTGAAATTATTGGCTGCACTGGCTTGCAGCAGTGAGACAGTTAAGAAACCAGCTGTTGTTAGCACTGATATCATCTATTTTCACTTAAACATTGTTCAA
This sequence comes from Chaetoderma sp. LZ-2023a, assembly GCA_034401795.1. NCBI lineage: Eukaryota > Metazoa > Mollusca > Caudofoveata > Chaetodermatida > Chaetodermatidae > Chaetoderma > Chaetoderma sp. LZ-2023a. Next base: position 19,070,785 of record CM067364.1, read on the forward strand.
AATCACTAATGCAAAAAAAACCAGTCCAGAGATTGTTGTCAATATCTCGAAAACTAAATCATTTGACTGAAAGTCATTGGAAGTGACACCGATAGATGTAAAACTTAAGTAAGATTAGTTTGATATGCCAATGTTCCAGGTGAGCGATACAGGCCCATTGGGCCTCTTGTTAACAATATGCCTACTATGAAGTCAATCCTCCCTTAGTTATGTTTAGGAAGTATATTCGTGGTTAAATTGTATTTTATAACTATGTATGTATTGTTACCAGTTTTCGTGAAGGGTCGCTATCGTTTTCGTGGTAACTTATTTACAATGCCTATATCATCATCATCATATTAATTCTTTAGTGGACTCCAAGAGCCCTTATCACTTTTCACCTTGTGCATTATAAGGAATTTCATCTATCCCTATGAATGTTTGTCTTCTTGTCGTTAGGGAATTTTGTTTTCTTTTTTAGAAGTGCGTTTTATGTTTCTAGACTATTTTTAACGATTCTCTAAGCTGTATGCTTCATTGTTACTATTTTTCGTTTATAGGAGTCTGTTAAATCGTCCGATAAGACGAAATGCACGTCCGTCAAATGTGATCGTCTTCACTCTGATTTTGGTGGTCATGTGTGTGCGAAATGCACTTCGTGCACCCCCACAGCGATGTGTGGGATTTGCAAAGGGTGGTCGGCCTCGGTTTCTAAGGCCTTTTTTAAGGAATTGCCCACTAAACAACCGCTGCCCTCTGGTCGTTCTTCACCTACCTCCGTTGCTAGTAAGACAAAAGCTGTGTCTTTTGCAAAATCTATTGTATCTATTCCGGCAGCAATGGAGGGTAGGCCTCTTCGCCGAATTCGGAAGCTGTCTTAGCGTTATTTGCGAGATTTGATTCCTTCGCTTCTGTACTGACTAAATCTTTAGATGAAAGGATATCTTTTGCCATCATGGAGGCCAAGAAACAGGAAGTTTCTTCTGGTTCCGACGATAACCCGAGGGCTAGCGGGCGTTCCCGCAAAGGGGGGAAACCGATCCCTCTAACGTCAATGCAGGTTATTAGGTCTCCTAAGCAAAAGTCTAGAGAGACTAAGCTCTTGAAGGTGAGCTCATACAAGTCACCGGGTCAAACCCACATTAGACTTGAGGGTGATAGACATAACCCTCAAGCAGTGGTGGCGGAGGCGGAAACTAACGTCCAAAAGCCTTATGCTAATGCCAGTATTTCGGTCATACGGTCGTCAAGATTCTCCATAGGTCGCCTATAGCTAAGAGTTCGCATTCTAGCCTTGCTAGTTCTTCTGGTTCCGTTGTGGTGGACTCGGGTCCTCAGGACTCCGGTTTACTTCCATTTTCCAATGCTACTTCCGTTCCGTCTATTTCCGGTATGTCTTCCGGTTTGGCAAGACATCCGTGTCTTCAAGATCCGGTTCTTACTTCTGTTCTGTCCGTTTCCGGTATGACTTCCGGTTTTGTAGGACATCCGGGTCTACAAGATCCGGTTCCTAGTTCATTTCCGGTTTTAGCAGCGCTTCCGGTCATACCGGATATCCGGTGTCTGTGGACTCCTATTATTTTTCATCTTCTGGTAGAAGCGCTTCCGCTTCCGGTTTGGATTCCTGTCTGTACACTTCCGCTTCTGGTTCTAGAGGTGTACTTCCGCCCAGGCCAAAAAAAGCTTGGATATTCATGAATATCCAAGTTCTGTGGAGCTTGAATAAACCAGCTAATCCAAGCTTTTAATAACTTGGAAAAGCTTTGATTAGCCTGCTGGTATTGGCCACATAAAATTCAAGATATTTCAAGAAAATCCAAGAAAGGCCTAGTTAAAGTAAAATCCAAGAAAATTCCAGATAGCGTGACTATCTGTTTGATTCTTTACATTTATCAGCTACTATGGTTAGGGGGTATAGATTTTCTCTGGCATCTTCTCTTCCTTGTCTTCTGAATGCCGATGTCAAGGATACTAAGACTCTTAATAGTTTTATTAGAGGTCTAGGTAATATTCGTTCTCCGATTGCTAAGCCTTTACCTTCCTGGAATTTGGCTTTGGTTCTTCAAATTTTGTCAGGTCGCCATTTTGAACCTCTCCTCTTATCAGTATTAAGCTTTTCACTTTTAAAGGTGTTTTTCTTGTTGCTGCTGCCTCTGCTAGAAGATGTTCAGAGATTCATGCTTTTTCTGCCGAAAGGGATAGATTTATAGTTTCAGGAGACGGTTTAGTTTTATATCCTAGAGGGGACTTTTTATCTAAAACTCAGTCTAACCGCTTTCCTGCTAGTCCGATCATTTTAAAATCTTTCGTCTTTTTTGCCATCCGATAAATTTTGGTGTCCTGTTAGGGCATTAAGAATGTACAAACAGCGAACCGATTTTAAAAGAGTCGATCCATCCCATTTATGGGTTTCCTACGTGGAAGAGTTATCTAAGACAGTCTCAAAATCTACGATTGCCAGTTGGATTTGTGAGACAATTAAGCTTTGTTATGAGATAGCTTCACCGGATCAAATTAACCTCTCCCATATTAAAGCCCATGATGTTAGAGGTATGGCTACTTCTTTCGCTCTTTTTGCCGGTTCGTCTTTAGATGAAGTCATGCAGGTGGCAGGATGGAAATCTGAATCCACTTTTACTACTTTTTATCTCAAAGACCAGAGTGCAGCAGCCTCCTTCTTTCGTAACATTACTATTTTAACCAAAAAAGCCGAAGACCATTTACCAAGCGCATCCCACCATTTTCGTTAAGACTGCATCTGTGAGAAATGGGGAGAGTCTTATTTTGGTTTTTATTTATTTCTTAAGTTCAAGTTTTCCTTATTTGTTAATCACTGTGTGATTGAGTTAAATGCACTATTATGTAATGTTATTAACATTTGGATAAGATTGATTTGATTTTTATCCTTGTTTGTTGATTTTCAAATCTCCTCCCACCTAATGTTTAAGTGGGGCACTGACCAAATATACGGGTTTAGCAAGTAGTGATCGAACGGTAATGGATGTTTTTGTGGTGTAATAACAACCCCCCAGAGACCCCCCTAGCGGGTTAGTCTGTTGTTTTATTAACCACTATAAAAACATACTTACCATTCAATCACTACGACCCGGACTCAGCCACCCCGCGTGGTAAGATTTGAGAATTGGCCTTTAATATTTGGCACTTAAATTTAGAAAAGTGAATCTGTTTCCTATTTGGGCTCCAGTGCGCATGCGCAAGCGCGCTTAGTGACACGCATCACTATGGAATGAGTATAGACTGGTGCCAGTCTATACCTGTTAGTAGGCTGGAGATGGACTCAACCAGTAGCCTGGGTGAGGGTCCATATTAATAGGAATAGGCATGGGGAGGTGTGTATGCAAGCATAAAAATCTTATTCTGATAGCTAAATGCAGATAACTGATTTAGCAAGTAGTGATTGAACGGTAAGTATGTCTTTATAGTGGTTAATAAAACAACAGATGAGCGAATGACATTGCCTATGTTTCCACTGATTGCCCATCAACCATCTGATTGCTTGACAGTCAAACGTGATTTGCGCACAGTGATTTGGACTGCTCAGCTGATTACCAGATGACAACCCTAGCACCATGGCCAATCATCTCCCCTTGTATAATCCTATCTTTCTCATGATTATCTGAGCATGATTAGCACTGAAATGGTTTCATAACATACATTTTTGCTTTGCTGCCAGGTCACGTTCGTTCATTCTAAAAATACATTCACATAGAAAATGAGAAAAAAATGTGTGTGTTAGATTCAGTCATGTGTAGTATAATGGCCAATAGCATTTAAATTCTTGAGTACACTATTACGTTTGAGAGGAGCAAACAAGCAATAATTTATTCCCCTAGCTGGCAGTTCCATGTCAATGGCTCCAAATATAATCACTCAGGATGTATGTGGTGTGGATAAGGTTACATAATGCTGACATACAGCTCATAAATAAGTTAACCTTTTTCCAGTTTCCAAAACAGAAACAAATACATGTATGTTAGTTAGTAACTTAGTATGGTTTTGAAAACTATATAAGAAATGTTCGGTTGAATGTTTCTAACATAATTGGATTGGATGACATTAGCCAATCCAATTATGTTTAAAATATTTAACAGTTTTATTTTGTTTTTGAAACAGTTATTTTTGGCTGTACTGTAGATGTATACTCCATTCAAATTCAGCTGAAATGAAGTAAATTTAACCCTTTAACACTCGAATTTGTTCAAAAAGAATTTCAATTTTCTCGTAGAAAATGTCCATTTGCAGACTAAGAGAAGAGTATTGTTGAAAATTTACCACTGGAATGACTGGCTCGGTTATCGAGCCAGTCTGGCTCGGTTATCGAGCCAGTCATTTTAGTGGTAAATCTTCAAAAATACTCTTCTTGGTCTGGAAATGGACATTTCGCAAGACCACTGCAGAAGCTGTTTTTGGCCGATATGAGTGTTAAAGGGTTAATCATACAATTTGTTCATAGAAAATGCTCATTTGCAGACCAAGAGATTATTTTTTTTAATTTATCACATGGAAGACTATTTTTGAAAATTTACCAATGGAATGACTGGCCCGTTTATCGAGCCGGACATTCCAGTGGTAAAATTTCAAAAATAGTCTGCATGTGGAGATTTCTCAAGACCATTGAGTGTGAAAGGGTTAATGGTGAAGCCAGCCTAAAACAGCCTCTAGAGAAAAGTCAATTTGCGGGCTAAGAGATTTTTTGAAAATTTACCAATTGAGTGACTTCCGCAATAAGCGAGCTGACTGGCCAGAATACCGAAGCAGTCATTCAAGCGATACATTTTCGAAAATAGTTTTGGTTTGTAAACAGATATTAAAATAAATTATACCCAATATTTTGAAAGAGCTGCAGTGATATTGCAATTGCCTCTGTCTGTCCGTCCATCTGTCTGTCCTTTCGGTTATCTCACAAAACTGTTTTGTGGAATTCAACCAAATTTGATGTACGTTATCATGCCATATGATAGCGGATTCATAGATGACATTTATCTGACCCTTTAAAAGGGGCGTATACTTTACAAATTCTGTCCATGATGATATTTCCTCAGAAACCATTTGGTGGAATCCAATCAAATTCCTTTTATGAGTTACCCTTCCAATGTATCATTGTTCATTGTGAGACATGTCTGGTTTTTGCTTGCCCATGGGGCCAGTGAGAGGGGGAGGGGAGGGGGACGGTGCTATCTCCTCCAAAACTTTTTGACGGAATTTAGCTTTCAAATTACAAATAATTTGTGTGTGTTACCCCCCCCCCCCCCGAGGGTGTGCTGACATGGGTCAATAGGTCAAAGTTGGACAAAGTGTGATGAGTTGCGATGGCATGCCATAGACTATACATTCTAGTTTTAATCAAGCCAGTTAACGCTTACCACTCTGATGTCAATATTCTATCTTTTATTGTGTCAGTATCAAAGAAACTGGTGTACATTTTTCAACAATTTTGGTGGAAGATGTTGCTGTCTATGACACACCAGTTGCACACCAGTTCATCTTTTAATTTAATTTGAAGATTTAAAATTTGGACACCAAAGTGGTAACGGTTAAAGCTTTATACAATGTAACCCAAATATCACAAATTCTATAAATGATGCAAAATATATTCTATTGAAGTTAATTTTATTGAAAGCTGTTCTACTCAAATAGTTTTCAACATATTCACCATCTTTATGCAAGTGTGAGTGGTGTGAAATCGTGATCATGCACTACTTTCATGGGTGACCGAGTTAAATATTTCCCTTTATGTCTCATCACATCTGTGATTTATTTACAGAGCTCTATATTTAACCGTCCGACTGCTAAGTTTTTGCAGATGACATACTCCACGGCTTATATCTCTTGACCTGCTAAATATGTTGAAAATAATTTGACTGAAAATTGTGGGTGGCTAAGCCACCAACAATTTTCAGTCAAATTGTTTTCAAAATATTTAGCGTGGTGTGAAAACGTGAGCATGCACTACTTTCATGGGTGACCGAGTTAAATATTTCCTGTTATGTCTCATGACATCTGTGATTTATTTACAGAGAGCTCTCTATATTTAACAGTCAGACCGCTAAGTTTTTGCAGAAGACATACTCCACAGGTTATATCTCTTGACCTGCTAAATATTTTGAAAACAATTTGACTGAAAATTGTGGGTGGCTAAGCCACCAACAATTTTCAGTCAAATTGTTTTCAAAATATTTAGCAAGTCAAAAGTTTTGATCGTTGAGATTATTCTCTTGTGACTTTCAGCAGAGAAAGAGTTACGCGATTCAAAATTACACAACCCCGTGATTATTTGATTAGCCTAAGGCGAAAAAACCCTGATAATTTTAGGTTATCTGGATTTTACAGATTCTTTGATCTAAAATAATTATGTAAATATTAATTTATTCAGGTATTTTACCCCTTTCACCCTCAGTTTTTTCATGAAAATTTTTTCTCATAGAAAATGTCAATTTGCAGACGAAAATTAAATTATATTTGAAAATTTACCACTGTAATGACTGACTCGGTTATCGAGCCAGTCATTCTAGTCATAAATTTTCAAAAATATTCATATCTTCCTCTGCAAATGGACATTTCTCAAGACCACAACAGGAAGCTGTTTTTGGCGGGTTTGTATGTAACATGTTAACCCTTTAATAGCCAAGATTTATCAAGAAAAGTCCAATTATTTGCTCATTTCTATATTTTACACTAGGATCAAACCAGTCATTTCACTGGTAAATTTTCAAAAATACTCTCTTGGCCGGCAAATGGACATTTTTCTGGACCATTGCAGAGCCTGTTTTTTGCCGTTTTTTGACAGTTGAACGCACAGTTTATTCTGTTGGGATTCAGTGATGATCATTCCACTTGAGATGAGATGATTGAGTGACATGCACCTCTCTTACAGCCCTCTTACAGCTGTATCCTTGATGCAGAACCCAGAACGTGCTTTGAACAGAGGACAAATTTCAAAGGATATCTAGGTTAACTCTTGCACTATTATAGACCAAAAATAACAAGTTATTAATTGTGATATAAGGAATATTCTGTTGAATATTTTGAAACTAATTGGCCTGAGAGCTGTTGATGCCTATTGCCACAACAGAATTCCTGTTGATTTAGTTTCAAAATATTCAACAGCTTTCTTGTATAACTGTTTTAAAAATTGAGACACTGCAAATTCAGCATTAACCCTTTATAGCAATAAGTTACCCGTATCTCATTTTCAACGCTTCCGTACAAGAAAACTGTTGAATATTTTGAAACTTATTTAACTGGAAGCTATTGCTGCCTTAGGCAGCAATGGCTTCCAGTCAAATTAACTTCAAAATATTCAACCGAAGAAGTTTAATAGCATAAGGAATATCCTTTTTCAGGGATTTGTCGGTGAAAGGGTTAACTATCATTGCAGTCTGTGAAGTTATTTGTTATATTAGCAAATATTTATATTAGGTGAACCAGTTTATTTTGACAAAACACTTGCAACGCAATAACGTGAAAACGTCTGCCTTTCGTAAATACATATCAAATCAGTCAAGAATCTTTCGTAATTAACTAAGAGCTGTTGCTATTGTGTTAGGTCAGTGGCTATGGTATACGTTTAAACATTTGTGTTCAATATCTCATTTTCTCGATTTGATCGTTTGATGCTCAAGCCTGCTAAAATCGGGCTCAATCGTCTTGAGGAATGTCGATTTACAGTGCAAAAGAAGGGTACTTTTTAAAATATATCACAGTAATACCTGGATTGATGACTGAGCCAGTTATTCCAATGCTAAATTTTCAAAATTAATCTCTTGTTCTACAAGTTAATGCATATTTATTATGAGAAAAAAGATTTATTTGAACAAATTTGCTGATAAAATCTTTAAATTGCATATTATCAATTTCGGATTATACAGGAAAGCTGTTTAACATTTTTAAACTCATTTGACAGGAAGCTGTTGATGCCATATAGGCAGGGACAGCTCCCAGTCAATTTAGTTTCAAAATATTTCAAAGAAAATTCCTTACATCATAAAGAATTTGTTATTTATGTCAGTGTCATATCTGTATTATACTGTTATTAAACCTCATCACTCTGATGTCAATATTCTATCTTCTACTTTGGCAATAGCAAAGAAACTGGTGTACATTTGTCAACAATTTTGGTGGACGATGTAGCTGTCTACGACAGCACCATCTTCCACCAAATTTGTTTAAAAATGAACACCAGTTCATCTTTTAATTTAATTTGAAAATTTAAAATTTTAATATAAGAGTGGTAAGGGGTTAGGCTTAAAGTGTTACGGAAACTCATCCTGTATGGAATCCAGTTTCTCAGTCATTCATATGATGTCATAATCAACTATGTGATGTGTAGGCCGACGTCATAATCAATTACGTCATGAATGGCGGCGATAGTAAGTTCATCACAAATGCTTACTTGATGACGGACTAAGTGTTGATGTACAAATTGTATGTTTTTACTATTTAACCATTTAATCCTCAAATTTGTTTAAGAAAATCTAAATTTTATCATAGAAAATGTCCATTGCAGAACAAGAGAAGATTATTTTTTTAAATTTACCACTGGAATGGCTGGCTCGGTTATCGAGCCAGTCATCCCAGTGGTAAATTTTCAAAAATGTCTTCTCTTGGTCTGTAAATGGACATTTCTCAAGACCACTGTAGAAGCGGTTTTTGGCTGATATGAGTGTTAAAGGGTTAATAAACATGCTGTTGAATATTTTGAAACTAATTTGACAGGGGGCTGTTGCTCAGCACCCAGTTAAATTAGTTTAAAACTATTGAAGAGAATGTTTTACATTGTAAAATCATCTATAGACATACAGACAGACTGTTCTACTTCATGACCAACTCCTCATTTTGATCGTGACATCAGCTAACAAGTGATGTATTTGATTATAATGATGTTATATACTCGAGTGACAGATCATATGCCTCCATTATATAAATTATATTTCTTCAGGTTCCCATTAGATTAACGACTTACCATGGGACAATATCAACAAGACTGCCGTATCACACTCGCAGTTATCTATGGAAATAACTACAAACAATTACGCGATCAAAGAAAATGTTTTAAATCGGTGCCCGGTTTTCGTGACCAGAATATTTAGAATCAACATGACTGTATTATAATTTCTTTTTGATGTAGAAGTTGGTGCTTTATGTCACTTCAACCTGATCATCAATTGTATTACAATTTTTGCTTCGGTTTGAAAGATTTACGAGAATATTAAAATGAGAAAAAGTCGAGCTCAAATAGCTTTTCTTGCAATAGACAATGAGTTGTGATCGCATTAGTCAACTGATCTATTACACGCTAGTGAAGACAACAGTGTTAGTATTCTTTAGCAAATTAAAACGCTAATATCGGCTTCTATCTAAAGATGAATTTGTTTAATAAATTTAATTCAGAAATAAATTGATGCCCATTCAATATTTACTGCAATGTCGACCCCACTTGATGTTTCCGAAATCGTGTTAAATAGTGCTGTGGTCCTTGAAGTTAACCACACTGTGAGTAGGTGATAAACTAGGGATATTGGTTTTTTTCGTACTGATTATGATTTATATTGTGCGGGAAATAAGTGTATACAGTTAGTGTTTGACTTAATCTTCTCGAAAATGGGTGATAGACGTACACGATTAGCATTGTCTCCAGGACAGCAGATGTTTTCTGCTAGCTTTGGATCATTTATTAACAGTGTTTTTGGTGAGTGGTAAAGTTTACAGTTTTACAAGTTAACTGTTTAACCATGTATTGACTAAATTTGATAAAAAAATATATATATATTTACTTATTAAATGTCCATTTGCAGGTCAAGAGAAAACTATTTTTGAAAATTTACCACTGGAATGACTGGCTCGATAATCGAGCCAGCCATTCCAGTGGTAAATTTTCAAAAATAGGATTCTCTTGGCCTCCAAATGACCAGTCCTCAAATCCACTGGGGTAGAAATGGCATTTTTTCTACACGCATTCAGTGCGTCTTAACATTGGGATTTTACGCGCACAACAAAAGAATTAAAATCATGCACAAAAATTGGCATTCTACCACATCAGCTAGATCCTAGCACCCAGTATCACAAATGCTCATGCACTGGTCAGCTAACGCTTTATTTACAACCAAAATGGCCTCTGCAGACTTGTCTTGAGGAATGGCCTTTAGCTGGCCAAGATGAGACTATATCTTAAAAATTTATTACGGGAATGTCTGGCTTGATAACCTAGCCACTCAGCCCAGTGACCAGTGGTAAGTGTTCAGAAATATTCTTCTTGGCCTGCAAATGGAGATAATCAGACATTCTATTCGCACAATTTAAATATTCTTACCAAAACTTGAACTCTTTAGACCTCAAATTTGTTCAAGAAAATTTCAATTTTTTTCAAAGAAAATGTCAATTTGCAGACCAAGAGAAGACTATTTTTTAAAGTTTACCACTGGGATGACTAGCTCGGTTATCGAGCCAGTCACTCCAATGGTAAATTTTTTTAAATAGTCTTCTCTTGGTCTGCAAATGGAAATTTTTCAAGACCGCTGCAGAAGTCATTTTTGGCGGATATGAGTGTTGAAGGGTTAAAGGATAAACTTGGCCAAAAACTAATTTTGCTGTGGTCTTTAGAAATGCTTATTTGTCGGCAAAGAGAAGACTTTTTTAAAAATTGAGCGCTGGAAAGGCTGGTTCGACAACTGGAAGCAGCTATTCCCATGGTCCATTAAAAATAGTCTAATTGGCCTGCAATTAGACTTGGACCCACTCAGGAAAAATGTCTTTCTATGATCACTAAAGGATTAAACATGTTTTGCTGTCTTGTTGCTCAGATTCTGCAGACTACATTTTCCATGGGATTTAACTCTGAATATGTTTAATATTTTGAAAAAGATTTGACTGAAAGTTGTTGGTGGCTAAGCCACTTTCAGTCAAATTGTTTTCAAAATATTCAGCAGGTCCAGAGTTATTGACGATAGAAGTTATTTTCTTGTGACTTGTCAGGCAGTTAATGGTCAAGTTTCATAAAAAAAATAATTTCTTAGCCATAAATGTTCAGAAATAGAAGTCATCTCTCGGCCGGAACATGGACATTCCTCAACTGATGACTGCAGAGGCCTTTTTTGGCCAGCTTGACCAGTAAAGGGGTAGAGTCAATACCTTGTGATTCTGAATGACATCCATGACCAAGTTTCTTGCAAATCTTTAATGTACGTCAAGGATTTTCATAGTGCTTGAAATTTTTGTGTTCGCAGTGACGCCGCTGGATGTCGTCAAGATTCGCTTACAGGCTCAGCACAAGCCCGTTGATTTTACGAAAGGGCACCGGTTCTTGTACAGGAATGGACTAATGGATCATCTGTTTATTTGTCCAAATGGAAACTGTAACAAGAAACACCTGTGGTACAGAAAGCCAGGGCATTTTAAAGGGACAATCGTGAGTTAGTTTGGAAATTATACGTGTGGTGAACAAGATAGTAACTGTCTGCCTGCTGAATTTTTGCAGACTACATTTTCCATGGATTTGGACCTGCTGAATATTTTGAGGACAATTTGATTGAAAGTTGTTGGTGGCTATGCCACAGACAACTTTCAATCAAATTGTTTTCAAAATATTCAGCATTTATTGAGTTATTGCCCATTGAAATTATTGTCTGGAGGCTAATGCAACTATCAGACAGTTAAGAGAGTTATTATCATCATGGTGTAAGGGGAATTAAGTAGGTATTGCATTCAAATGAAATGTCTGTCTGTCTGTCTGTCCGTCTGCCGCTGTAGCTCAGAAATTACTGAGATTTGGCTCAAATCTCAACACATGAAATGTTGTTGCTGTCAACATGTAGGATTTTCAGACTGGTCATTATCCAGATTTATAAAAACATTTTCGGATCAAATTCACTATCTGTGGATATTTCTACCAATACAATTTCGTTCAAATTATTTGTCATTCGCAGCACTCCCCAACTTTGACCTTGATCCATAAAAATAATCTGGGAAATTTGAAATACAAAAATTAATGTGACATAAATGGGATGCCGAGGGTCTGTAGTCTCTGCTGTTGTTATGTTTGTGTCTGTCTGTCTGTCTGTCTGTCTGTCTTTCTCCGGGATGCTTATTGGAAACTAAGTGGCCCAATTTGACACAAATCTTAAAACTATGAATAGTTGTTTCCATAAACCATGATTCCCCAACTTTGACCATGATAGTACAAAGAAATCTGAACATGCTGATCAAAAGACTTATGTATTGAAAGTGCATTTGCCGGCTAAGAGAGGACTATTTTTGAAGATTTACCACCGGAATTCCTGGCTCGATAACTCGGAACTAGTCAGTTATTAGCTCACCTGGCCACTCTGGAAATCAGGGAAAATCTTGAAAATAAATTTTTTTTGTCTGGCTTGACCATTAAAGGGCTAAATAGATAATGCATGTTTCTATCCAGGGGGAAGCAAAGGGGGACATTTGCCCCACCCCTCCCCCTATTGAGGAAGCATTCCCCCACCCCACCTGCATTTTCATGATTTACACACTTTGCAATTTGAATAGAAATTGTATAGGCACTGTACATGCATTTAATTAAGTTGCCCCCCCCCCCCCTTCTTGACCAAATTCGTGGATAAAGGCCTGTAATGTATTAGTATTTGTGAAGTATCTTTATTTATGTAGTGTGATACATTCTTACACAGCTGCAATATGTGAGTGGATTTAAAAACATCATTCTCTCGCTTGCAGTTTTCAAGTGGTCTTTTCTAAGATAATATCGTACATGCATGTCAGTCAGATATAAGACATAAATATAGTCAGCTTGAATTTATAGACAAATTCCTGTATCCCTAGGCACGTTCGCTGTACGAAAATCAAATCGGTCACAACTACTTGAAACGTGACTTGAAAATAAGGTCTTCATATCTTAGCATATATTGATTTAGTGTATTGCTGGGGTTGGTTATATAGGCCATCATGTTGAAGATATGGGGGGGGGGAGGGGGGGGGGGGAATACACACAATAAGTATATAGATCTGTGTAGTGAGAAAGCAAGATTATGTAAATTTATTTGTTGCTATTATGATTAACCCTTTAACCCTCGAATTTGTTAAAGAAAATTAAAATTTTCTCATAGACAATGTCCATTTGCAGAACAGGAGAACATTATTTTTGAAAATTTACCACTGGAATGACTGGTGTGGTTATCGACCCAGTCATTCTAGTGGTAAATTGTCAAAAATAATCTTCTGTTGGTCTGAAAATGGACATTTCTCAGGACCACTACAGAAGACTATTTTTGACTGCCTTGTGCGCTAACACGTTAACACTCATATCAGGCAAAAACGGCTTCTGCAGTGGTCTTGAGAAATGTCCATTTTCAGACCAACAGAAGACTATTTTTGACAATTTACCGCTGAAATGACTGGCTCAATAACTGAGCCAGACATTCCAGTGGTAAATGTTAAAAAATAGTCTTCGCTTAGTCTGCAAATGTACATTTTCTATGAGAAAATTGAAATTTCCTTGAAAAAATGTAATGGTTAAACGGTTAAAATCCTATTATCCCTACACATTTTGAAAATAAGCCGATGTCCGATTTTTTACATTTCCGACAAAGCTGCTTGCTATAGCGTCTCGCGTTTCTTTGCGTTGTATAAGTAACCCTTTCAACATAAGAGATATGAAAAATACAATGTAAGAAATATTCTGTCCATTATTTCGAAACTAAAATGACTTGGATCAGTTATCATAACAATCCCATCCATCACACTGTCTCCTCCAAAACCTTCTGGTGGAATTCACCCAAATTTGTTATGAGAATTACTGATATGATTCCGGACTGCGATGTGACATTTATGTTCGTTTTTTCCCCTCTGGTGGGGTTAGGAGGTGTGATCAAAATGTCAAGGTTGGTGAAAGCATGGGGATTTGCGATGGCGCTCCATCAACAGCACGTTCTAGTTTATTGTCTCGCAGGTTTGTTGCAGATGTGAGACATACATGTAGGTATCCCATTGGCATCAGAGTTTTACGTTTAGCAAATCGCTTCGGCCCTATTTTTCAGGCTTGGTTAACTCTTTTACCGATGAATTCCCCATAACTCATTTTCAATTCTACCATACAGGACAACTGTTGAATAGTTTGAAATGAATTTGACTGGAAGCCATTGCTGCCTTGGGCAGTCAAATTCAGTTCAAAATATTCAACAGAATAAGTTTTATATCGTAAAGTATATGCTTTTTCAGGGATTTGAAAGGTTAAGCCTATTGGAACAAAGCTTGGTTAGAGGGATCTGATCTGTCACTTAAGTACATGACATGATAATCAATTACATCACTTGTAGGCTGACATCACCATCATAATGATGTATATTATACAGGATGTAACTCTGTCATGAGGCGCCAAAATTTTGTCACATGTATGAAATGTATGTTTTTGATGGGTCTACAATTTAATAAACATTCTGTTGAATATTTTGAAAGTAATTTGACTTGGAGCTGTTTCTGCCTTTGGCAGTGACAGCCCCTAGTCAAACTAGTTTCAAATGTACTCAAGAATTGGTATTCTGGTAATTCAGAGTATATAAATTGATTCCAAGACGCGTACAAAGTGGGCGAATCTTAGCTAGAAATGGGCGGAAGCGTATCTAGAAGTGGGTGGAGCTTAACTAGAAATGGGCAGAGCTTAGCTAGAAATGGACGGCACATAGTTAGAAATGGGCGGCGCATAGCTAGAAATGAACGGGGCATAGCGAGAAATAGATCTCTATTGACTTAAATTATTTAACTCTTTGACTGCTGAGATTTTGCACTAGATCTCTGGACCTGCTAAATATGTTGAAAACAATTTCACTGAAAGTTAGTGGTGGCTAAGCCACCGACAACTTTCACACAAATTGTTTTCAACATATTCAGCAAGTCAGGAGATTTTATTCATTGAAATTGTTTTCTGGTGGCTTGTATCAGTGAGAAAGTTAAATCCACAATCCAATGCTTTGTTTCTTTTTCTCAGGATGCATTTATCAACATTGCTAGATATGAAGGCCTTATGTCATTGTGGAGCGGCCTCCCTCCAACACTGTAAGATATATATAGTAACACTTACATCATTATGGAAACTGCCTCCCTCTAACATTGTAAGATATATATTAACACTTACATCATTGTGGAATGGCTTCCCTCCAACACTGTATGATATATAGTAACACTGCTGGCGGCGGTGGCACTGGATATAAATTACAGATAGAATTTATCAATTTCAAAAATCCAGACAATGTTAAAATTATGGAAGAATTTATAGCTCAAGTAGGCTTGTGCAATTATTGGTTTGAGTGATCATGATCGATTATATAAAGTCACGATTGAAAAAATAATCCCAATTTTCGATTTAATCGTGTAATCGCGCACGTCTACACTCAGGTATCTGATGTCATAATAAAAAAATGTCACTTGTCAGCTAATGTCCCGATCATATTGACTTTGGTCCGTTGACATGAGGGGAGCAAATGTCTGACAGTAAGTGTTTCAATCATATGTCTATGTGAAGTTTCAATTTAATGAACATTCTGTTGGACATTTTGAAATTAATTTGACTGGGAGCTATTATGGCCATAGTTTCGAGATATACAACTTCTTGCTTTTATAGTTACCGTTAAGTTGTGTTAAAATCGATTCAAAGTCGATGGAACTTAACGATTAATGGAGGATTCCAGTTTATCCATCAATCATATGATGTCATACATGTAATCAACTACGTGACTTGTAGGATGATGTCATAATCTATTACTGAATAGAATACTGAATACTATATGAATGACATAGCTAAGTTCGTCATGAACGCTTAATTTAATTGATGACAGACTAAACGTTGTTTTACGAATTGTATGTCTTTACTATTTAAAGGGAAATTCCAGTGAAAATCGGGAATAAGTCAACTAAAAATATACAATAATCCGAAATAGTTGCCGCAAAAAAATATAGAATACGCTGTTCCATTGCCGAGAAATAATAACATGAATATGCCCAAAACGCTCGAAAACGTGTCTCTTCGGGCGCATCCATTTTCTCGCAATGAGAGCGAGAAACCGCGAGATTATGACGTCAACGACACACCAGCAAAATATCGCCAGCGCTTTTAGACCTGTTTACTTAACGTTATGAAGGCCGAATATTAATTAACCCAAATGACCAAATTCTGTCAGGAAAATCAAAATATTTCCTTATTGAATGTCCATTTGCAGGCCAAGCGAAAACTATTTTTGAAAATTGACCACTGGAATGGCTGGTTCTGTTACTCAGACAGTCGTTTTAGTTGTAAATTCTCAAAAATAGCCTTCTCTTGACCTGCGTCCTCAACTTGACGATTGCAGAGGCCAGTGCTGGCATGAGATGGTTAAATCGCAACATGTCCGCATGTCAAGCATGGGCTTGCAGCAATAGAAACTATCATGGAAAGATCCACAGAAGCATCCGCATAAAAAGGAGCTAACTGAAAGATGGCTTCATAACATCGGCACCGGATGGATATCTTCCACATTTAAATTTGGAAGACACAAGTTTAGAACATATAGTCTGTATAATTTTAAAATAATGTGTCATGCATTTCAAAAGGCACGGTACTTAATTTTAATATAACAGAATCAAGCTCGAAATTAACGTCAGTATTTGCTTGCATCATTTGTAAAAATGGGATTTGCAAACCAAAATGAAATGATGTCTCTAATTGTCCGGTCAGTCAGTTATAGGCAATCGCTTGGCGTCTTACTTCGTAGACGATAGTAGGTGACAGCTATTAAATAATGACAAGTGTACGCTAGACATAATTAGTAATTTAGTGCTTTCACACTATTGAAATCCAGCGTTATTAATCATTTACAACATTTACTCACAATTTAAAAATAACTATGCAGAGTGTTGAATATTCTGAATTAAATTTGTCTGGAATTATGTTGCAGTAGCTTCCAAACTAATTAGTTTCACACAATAGGGCTATGCAGGGTAAATTTTAAGCTTTCTGCTTTTCTGTCCTTGAAAGAGTTGACTAATTGATCCCAAATTTTAAAATGTTGACCCATATTTACTGCCTGTTGAATATTTTGAAACTGGAATTTGACTGGAAGCATAAGTTGCAACAGCAACAACTTTCAGAGAAATTACTTTCATCATTTATTCAACTAACATAATTTTCAAGAATTTGTTGTAGCTGGTTGATTGCAAACATGCTCCTGGCATAACCCTTCAATGATTTTTTTATATAGAAATTGCCCATAAGAAGACAATTTTTGACAATTTAGCACTACAATGACTGGCGCGATCATCGGGACACTAATTGCACTTTAATTTCCTCCAAACACTGTGGCAAAGTGTCAGTTGTTTAGCCAGTACGCTAATTATCCACGAGATGCAAGATTTACCTCCCCTGGTTATGGCTATCCTCGATCGGGCAAAGAGAGGTTTGTCAGTGACGTCAGCCGCTTGTCCAAAATGGCGCCTCTATCTACTTGTTACTTTAGCAATTTAAATCGAGGATATCTTTTTTATTTGTTGGCATAAAATTGTGCTCTTGGTCTCAAATTAATGCGGAGAATTAGTACTTTACGCCAGCTGCATAAAATCACCCAGTGGAATATCCCTTTAATAAACATGTGTTGACTGCTTTGAAACTAATTTGACTGGGCGCTGTTGCTGCCATAGGCAAAATATTCAACAACTTACCATAAAATGACCTATTAGTAACCGCGCCTTCTAATAGGGCAAGGTCTGTAAATATATTCTTTAAATCCAAATCTCTGAGAAACTTCTATTCTGTATATTTCAAGAAAAAATTGAAATCGATTCTTTAGCATGATAATAAAAATAGCACGAAAATATAAAACATTTTCACGGCACAAATTCCTACCGTCTTACAACTTTGCTTAATGTATACCTTATATCCATCATCGCGGGAGTGAAATTATTACGTCTGACTGCCTAAATATTGCGTATACTTTAATAAACATTGTTTATTTCATCAATCAATTTATTACATAGCATATCGTCGAGAAAAAATACAAATCACGTAATAAATCTGCTCCTGCTATAGGACGAGTTTATGTCGTTACTCGAGGTTTGTACCTGGGTAGATACCTGTGCACTTATTAGATACATCTGCCATTTTAACACTCCTAAGAAACTGAAATGGCTTAGCCTAAAAAATTGACATGCAACTTCTATTATGGATGTGGTTCCTGATAGGCGATTTATGATACCTGTAGTTTTCTGGAAATTGATAGGCAGGGATCTGTTGATCCCAACACGGGTGAAGCATGAGTGGAGCTTAGCTAGCGTTAAAGACGGGCTTAATCGAATCATTCATGATGTCATGATTATGACATCAGCATACACATCGTGATGTCCGTCGTGGAGTTGATTATGATATCATATGATTGAGTGAGGAAATGGATTCATGAATTGCATTCACATGGGGTGACAGTCGCACACAAGCACACTCATGTACATGTCCAAGCAAGAGCATGTGTAACATACACAAGCACATGCGGACGCACGCACACACAGACACATCTTAATACCGTGACTATATTATTTCAGCGTGATGGCTGTTCCCGCTACTGTTGTATACTTCACGAGTTATGAACAGATCAAGGCATTTCTCCTCTCAGTGCCAACAGGCGTGAATAACTGGTGGGTGCCATTAACAGCAGGTGCAATTGCAAGAGGTAAGGTGTTCATTATCTACATTCTAAAACTAAATTTTGGCACAATTTCTCTGTCAAGGGTGCTAAATCTGAAACTGGAATATTTTGAAACAAGTTGACTGATAAACTGATTTCAAAATTATCTCAAGCAGTGGTTAGTTATATCACTGTTATAAAATACATGGGTAGTAATAAGGTCTTGGCATGCACAATGTAGGTAAAAAACGGTTGCTGCATGGCAATGTGCATTTGTGATCCTGGATGAACAGGGTGCATGTGTATTTTTGGCTGATGGACTTGCGCGATTACGTGATTAAATTGAAAATCACGATTATTTTTTAAATGTTTAATTTATTTTATTATTAAAAATTAAATCAAATAATTGTGAATAGTTTTACTGAATAAAATATTTCAAAACCTACCTTATAATTACTCTTTAATGCGATCGGTCAAGAAAATTTATATTTTCCCCTGCGAATACATGTATGTCCACTTGCTGGCCAAGAGCAGACTATTTTTTGAAAATGTGTCATTGGAATGACTGGCTCAAGTATCGAGCCAGGCATTCCAGTAATACATTTTCAAAAAAGTCTTCTCTTGGCCAGCAAATAGTCATTTGTAAACACTATTGCAGCTTTCGTCATTGATTTGTCTTTGTTGTTATGTCTGGGTAATCTGGACCCAGACTGATTAATCGAGTAATCACGATTATTCTTAAATAATTGATCATGATCACTTAGGACAATAATCGCATAAGCCTGCTAGCTGATGAGCTATAAAGTCAATTTATGTGCATGTAGGTCTGCTGCTGCACTGGTAACATCCCAATGTTAGATACACTGTGTACATGTAGAACAAATGTCTTATTGTTACCCATGAAATATGATCTGGCATGTTCAGATAACCTAGTTTCTGTGAAATCTGTCCACTCATGACTGAATCTTGCAAGATGTAATTAAGGTTTCACGGCCCCATTGCTCGTAATGTTAAATTGGCGTCTCCAAAAATTCCGTCGCTCCCAGGGTATTATGGGAAATTTGATTGTGATGATGTCATCGCAATTCTATGAATTCTGCCCAGACTGTTTTATTTGCCTGTGTTGTTTTTCCAGTGTGGGCGGTGAGTGTGATCAGCCCACTGGAGCTTGTGCGAACCAAAGTACAGTCAGAGCAACTCAGCTATAGCCAAATAGGTCATGCCATCCGCGTATCCATTAAACAAGACGGGATTTTGTCCCTTTGGCGAGGATGGGGACCGACTATTTTACGCGATGTGCCTTTCTCGGGTAAGTACAGTGACGCCTGGAGACCAGACACATCAGGTTTTTAACCCTTTAACACTTAAATTTGTTGAAGAAAATTTTAATTTTCTCATGGAAAATGTCTATTTGCAGACAAGAGAAGACTATTTTTGAACATTTACCACTCGGTGATTGAGCCAGTCATTTCAGTGGTAAATTTTCAAAAATAGTCTTCTTGGTCTGCAAAAGGACATTTGTCAAGACACTACAGAAGCCGTTTTTGGCTGATATGAGTGTTAAAAGGGTTGAAGAGAGGTGGTCTTTATACAGAAGGTTATTTGCTGATTTCTTGACGGCGTGATTCGCTATAGTGGGCCTTGTATAGAGGTGGCCTGGATTTAGATGTGATTATTATATAAAAATCTTAAATCCTGTTCAGAAGTACAGCACAGCGCTCCACCCACACTGCCTGTGTTGGGATTGATCGATCCCTGAACTCCCTGACTATCAATTTCCAGAAAACTATGCGGGTAACCTGTTGAATATTTTGAAACTAATTTAACTGGGTGCCCAGTCAAATTACTATCGAAATATTCAACTGAGTATTTATTAAACAGTAGACATACAATTCGTACAACAACACTTAGTCCGTCATCAATTAAGCGTTTGTGGCGAACTTATCTACGTCATTAATTATGATGTCATCCTACACGTCACGTAGTAAATTGATTATGACATCATATGATTGATGGATAAACTGGAGATTTCTATTATCTCCAACAGACATTTTGTGTATCATGTTCAGAATTTTATTAACGTGTTTCTGTTTTTGTTCAGGGAACATGTTAACTTATTAATGAGCTGTACCATACTTATCAGGTTAATTCATAAATTAGCAACATATCACTAAAATTAATACATGTTTTCACTCTGAACACGCATAAAAATATTTTATTTATAGAAGTTTACTGGTTTTTTGTCAGAAAATTATTAGATGTATCCTTTCTTTACAATATAGCATTAAAAAATTTTTACTCGCAAAAAATTAACCCTTACCACACTGGTGTAAAAAATTTACATTTTCAAATTAAATTAAAAGATGGACTGGTGTTAATTTTTCAACAAATTTGGTGGAAGATGGTGCTGTCGTAGACAGCAACATCTTCCAGCAAAATCGTTGAAAAATGTACACCAGTTTCATTGCTATTGACACAGTGAAAGATGGAATATTGACATCAGAGTGGTCAGGGTTAAAGGTGATGTTTGGTCACAAAAGACAAACCTATGCATATTGATTGTCATTCTTGTTATTTAAGATTTTAATATTAAATAAAAGTGCATTCATGATTAGCTTTCTATCTCATACCTTTGTTGTTGGCAGCTATGTATTGGTTTGGATATGAAAACATGAAATCTCAGATATTACGGAAAACAGGGTCATCGCAGCTAACATTTACTCAGAGCTTTTCTTCTGGGGCGTTATCTGGCACGGTGAGTCCTCATGCTAGTGAAGCTATTGGCTTTGGAAAAGCACTAGCCAATAAATTAGACAGCTACATTGGCTTGCGCGATTATTGATTTGAGTGATCACGATCGATTATTAGCTCACCTGGCCTGAAAGGCCAAGTGAGCTTATGCCATGGCGGCCATCCTTCGTCTGTCCATCCGTCAAATCGCGTCTTAACGGTTTGACCGATTTCAACCAAATTTGGCTAAAAGGATCCTATGGTGGTACCCTCTAGGTTTTTTCAGAATTATGATTGATCAATTTTTTGGGTGAAAATCTTAGATTTTATGAAAAATCTGCCGGAAATGGTCAAAATGCTACTCCTTAGCCGCTGGACATATTTCAACCAAATTTGGCTAGATGTATTCTATGGTGGTAAGGTCTAGAATGTCTATTCAGATTTTTGATTGATAAATCTTTTGGGTGAAAATCTTAGATTTTATGAAAAATCTAGCGGAAATGGTCAAAATGCTACTCCTCCATAGCTGCTTGACATATTTCAACCAAATTTGGTTAGATGTATTCTATGGTGATAGGCTCCGTAACTTTCATTCAGAATTTTGATTGGTCAATTTTTTCGGTGGCCATCTTGTATAATGTAAAGAATCACGTATATTTAAATGCAAATATTTCAAATGCTAATGGTGCAGGTGAGCGTCACAAGCCCTTGGGCCTCTTGTTTAAGAATAATTGTGATTACTCGATTAATCAGCCTGCATAGCAACAAAAGCATCTTTATTATGAAGGCTGAAATGGTGTTTGGAAAAGTCCATTTGCAGGCGCAGAGAAGACTATTTTTGAAAATGTATCAATGGAATGCCTGGCTCAAGCCAGTCATGCCAGTGATACATGTTAAAAAATAGTCTTCCCTTGGCATGCAAATGGACTTACATTCACTGAGCAAAATGTCAATTTTCATAGCCGATTGCATTAAAGAGAAATTAACAGGATTTGAAATATTTTATGCTGTAGAAATTCATGGTTATTTAAAAATTTTAAAGATAATTTAACTGGAAACTGTGTTATCCATGTCATTCATGACGTAATTGATTATTACATCATCCTATACGTCGCGTAGTTGATTATGATGTCATATGATTGATTGTATAAACTGGAAAAGTCCATTGCAGGGTGTGAGTGCTGCTAACACATAAGTCTAAAATTATATGCACGAGCGGGAGATATTCCTTAATAATGCAGGTTGCAGGGCTTGTACTGGGCCAATACATCCTGCTATTGGCCCAGTAACTTGCATTAGCAAAGTATGCTGTTTTTCATCATTTCAACCATACAGATCCGATTTAATGACAATTTAAAGAAAACTCAAAATTGTTCTATTTTAAAAAATGAATTTATCTGGAAGTAGCAATTTCTTTCAGTCAAATTACTTTGAAAATATTGATGTTAAGAAAAATATGGGGATTTCAGTGTTCAAAGGCATAATTGTGCAATGCACTGGTTCGCACCAAATAGACCTTCCAGAGTATCCATCAATGATTCGACGTCATAATCAGCTAAGCGGTGTATAGGATAACGTCATCATAATCATTACATCATAAATGATTCTATTTGGCCTGTCTTTAGCTCTTAATAGTCCGACACGTACAAATTGTATACCTCTACTGTTTAATAAACATGCTGTTGAATATTTTGAAACTAATTTGACTGGGTGCTGTTGCTGCCATAGGCACCCAGTCAAATTAGTTTCAAAATATTCAACAGCTTACCTGAATAGTTTTCTGGAAATTGATAGTCAGGGAGTTCAGAGATCGATCAATCCCAACACGATCGAGGTGTGGGCGGAGCTTAGCTAGAGATAGGCGGGGCATGGCTAAAACTGGAAAGGTCCAGTACGGGATGAATCATTTGATATTCTTCCTGCGATGCAATCAACTCACAATTCTTTATATGTAACATCTTTTTACAGCTAGCTGCAGTCGTAACGCTTCCATTTGACGTGGTCAAGACGCATAGACAGATTGAATTAGGTTTAGCAAGCAAGGGTAAGGAACTCTACAGTGTTTCTTATGGCATCTAAATTTTGGATGTCGCAAGGACCACACACCCTAAAATCTGGGTTCCCAAGCTGAAATTCTGGGGTCCCAAACCTAAATCTGATGTTCCCACGGGGTATTTCTCATCCATGCTAAAGTTAAAGGGTACCATAAACTCACAACTATGAAGTATAGTGGTCCCATGCTGGATTTTGTTGGTATTTTTGTGCAAAAACCTATAAAATAACCTAGTATTTAACAAGCTTACCATTTTTTCAGGTGTCCCATGGGACCCACTGCCACTAATTTTGGGTGTCCCAAGCTGCATTTTGGTGGTATATAGCCTCAAAAGGACCGTTGGTGAAAATCCCTGTAACTGTATTATAATTGACTCACAGAAATATGGCATCAAGGAAGCTAAATATTATTCATTTACACTCGGTCAATATAGCGGTCCGATTTGTCACTCAAGTATCTGACGTCATAATCAGATGTCGCATGGTAGCTGACGTCACAATCATAATGATGTCTAGTGCCGTCATGAAAATCAAAACGTCTCTCATTAATGTCTGAATTGTATGTATTTGTCATGAAGTTACAATTTAATCAAAATGCGTTTGAAGATTTTGAAACTAATTTGACTGGGAACTGTTGTTACCTATTGCCATAGGCAGCAACAGTCCCCAGTCAAATTAGTTTCAAAGTATTCAACTGCTTACCTGTATAGTTAGCTTGAAATATAGATTCTGGTATTTCAGGTTTCAAAGTTTCGATTTGAGTCCAACACACATGAAATAAGTGGGTGAAGCTTAGCTACAAATGGGTGGGGCATAGCTAGGAATCAATCCTTCTTATGTACGCCTTTATCACATAAGCAGGCTTAGATACAGGTGCTTAAGATTCATTAACCCTTTCACCAACAAATCCCTGAAGAAGTATATTCTTTATGATTTAAAACTTATTCTGTTGAATATTTTGAAATTAATATGACTGGAAGAAGGCAGCAATGACTTCCAGTAAAATTAATTTCAAAATATGCAGCAGTTTTCCTGTATGGTTGACTTGGGGAATTCATCGGTGAACGGGTTGATACTAAACTTGCAGGATAAGAGATTATTTTGACTCAATAACCAAGCCAGACATTCCAGTCATATATTTCCAAAAATCGACTTGATCTGCAAATTGAATTCACTAAGCAAATAGATTATCTTGACCAAATTCTGACCATTAACTCTGTAACACTCAAACCGGTCAAAATGGCTTCTGTAGTAGACTTGAAAAATGTCAATTTGCAGATCAAGAGCATGTTATTTTTGAAAATTTACCGCTTGAATGACTGGCTCGGTTATCGAGCCAGTCATTCAAGCGGTAAATTTTCAAAAATAGCATGCTCTTGATCTGCAAATTGACATTTTCTTTGAGAAAATTAAAAATTTTCTTGGACAAATTTAACTACGGCTTAACTCTGATGTCAAAATCTAACATTTTCAAATTAAAATAAGAGGCCATGACATCGTCCACCGGTATTGTTGAAGAATACACACCAGTTTCCTTGCTATTGACACAGTAAAATTACAATTTTGACATCAAGAGTGATAAGGGTTAAATAGTTTTAAAATGGCTGACTGTTTTATAAGTGTGTTTATCATTAACCCGTACATTAACATCAGTTCATCTTTTAATTTAATTTGAAAATTAAAAATTTTGACACCAGAGTGCTAAGTGTTAAGGAGAGTATTGGATGTTTATTAACAATACATTCCCATGTTTACTTGCAGGTATGACTCAGGCGCTTTCAACCTGGGTGTTAATAGCAAATCTGTATAAACATCGAGGATTGCGAGCCCTCTATGCAGGTAAATCATTCATATATACATATTTTATTGTTCTTGCCCCCACCCCAATGTCATCAGTGAAAGCGCAATGGATGAGTCCACTGTTAGCTATGTCTCGCCTCTGGCTAAGCTCCGCCCGTGATTTGCATGTTGGGATCGATTTATATACTTAGAATCCTGAATTCACAGAATACCAATCACATGGTAACTATACAACTAGCCTATGGCAGCAACAGTGCCCAGACAAATTAGTTTGAAAATATTCAACAGAATGGCTATTATGTAGTAAAGACTGAATTTGTACAACTTGACGGACTATTAACCCTTTAACACTCATATCAGCCAAAAACGGCTTCTGCAGATAGACATTTGCTATGAGAAAATTAACACATTCTAGGGTTAAAGGTTTAAGAGTTCATGATGGACTTAGATATGCCGTTCTATGACAGATTTTAATTGTGATGTCAATCGACTTATGACATATTTGATTATAGCGTCATATACTTGATGGGCACATTGGATTCCAATATTGTGTTCCCCCCCACTCTGGATTCCTATATTGTGCCCCCTCTCCTTAGTGGCATCTTTGTCCCCTATGCCATCAATGAGAGGGACATGTGACATGTCCAAATCTATTTCCAAAAATGTATCTCCAGATCCCAAGATTATTCATAATACGGAAATTAGTCACCTCTGGGAGGTTGAGCTTGTTTGAGTGTATCTGGAGGTCACTGGCTATGTCACATCTTGTGGAGTCATGTGACATCATTGATTGATAGACTGCTGGTATACAATATCCCTTGTCTAGATTCATGAATGGTTTTTGTTTGAAAATTTGAGCTACACTCAGATTCAACATCAGAGAGCTAATTAATTTTTCTTGTTATGTCCAAATCGGCTTTTGCTGGATAATGTCAGAATGCTTGGGTCGATTTTCCTAATATAATTTCTGAGATGTCACCAGCAATGGTCTTTTATTAAACTAATGTGCACAATTTCTGGATCACCTACATAGGCATTTCAAACACTAAGTTAGATTAATCTTCAGTTAAATCCTGTTTTAACTCTTATGCTGCACTCTCAAATAAATCAAATAAATTTGTCCAAATGTAAAATGCAAATGTAAAATTCTGAAAGCTTCATTTATAGGCAGATAATGTAGATTTAACCATTTCATGCCGAAGTCGACCAAAACCGCCTCCATAGTGCTCTTGAGGAATGTCTATTTGTAGGCCAATAGATTATTTTTGAAAATTTACCACTGGAATGACTGGCTCGATAACCGAGCCAGTCATTCCAGTGGTAAATTTTCAAAAATAGTGTTCTCTTGGCCCGCAAATAGACATTCAGTAAACGCATATTTTGATTTTTCTGACAAAATTTAGCCATTAAGTGAAATTGTCCTACCAATCAGTACTCCCTTTGCTGTTTTTGTGTCTAAATGGACAGATGCTCATATCCATCAATGATGACGTTTTTCATTCACTCAGGAAATTTTGATGACTTGACTCTTGGTATATGGAAGAATCCAGTTTTAGCTATGCCCCGCCCATCCCTAGCTAAGCTCCACCCACACTTTGCCCGTATTGGGATCGATCGATTTCTACGCTCTCTGAATCTCAATTTCCAGAAAACTATACATGTAAACTGTTGAATATTTTGAAACTAATTTGACTGGACAGGGGGTGTAGAAATGTACTTGGACCTGGTGGGGTGTGGGCTGAAGTATTGGTGGGGCCAAGATCTAGGGGGCCCACTATGGGAGAGACAAAACGTGGGGTGGCACTTGCCCCCTCCTCTGTTCCTACACCTATGCGCCCAGTCAAATCAGTTAATAAATATTCAACGGCACGTTTATTAAATAGTAGACATGCAATTTGTACAATGTCCAACGCATAGTCAATGATCAATTAAGCATTCGTGACAAAGTTATCGACATCATTCATGACGTAATTGATCATGACATCATCATATGCGTCACGTAGTTGATCATGATTGTCATACAATTGATGGATAAACTGCAACGGTCCATTATACCCATACTACCAGTTACCATATATACAGGTACAGCTCAGAAATTAATTAACATATTTCCACAACAAAATAAAACAATGTTGAATATTTTGAACATAATTCACCTTTCCAGAGCACCCACCCATCATATGACGTCATAATGAACTGCACGATGTGTAGAATGATATCATAATGAATGACGTCATACATTATGTCGATAAGTACGTCACGAACGCATATTTGAAGACTGTCAATGCGTTGTTGTACAAATTGTTTGCTTTTACTATTTAATAAATATTCTGTTGACTATTTTGAAACTAATTTGACTGGGCGCTGTTGCTGCCATAGGCAGCAACAGCACCCAGTCAAATTAATTACAAAATATTCAACAGCTTCCCTGTATAGTTTTCAGGAAATTGATAGCTAGGGCATTTGGGGATCGATCAATCCTAACACGGCGAGGTTGTACTAACTAACGTTTCTGTTACATGTTATTTTGGAGTTGTATTGTAACCAATAAAGATGTTAACCCTTTAATGGTTAAGCCGGCCAAAACAGGCCTCTACAGTAGTCTTGAGCAGTGTTCATTTGCAGGCCCGGAGAAGACTATTTTTGAAAATTCACCACTGGAATGCCTGGCTCGATAACGGAGCCAGTCATTCCAGTGGTAAATTTTTTTAAATAGTCCTCTTAGCGTGCAAATGGCCATTCAATAAACAAACATTTAGATTTTCTTGATCAAATGTGACCATTTTGACCATTAACTTCTTGTTTTCTAGGCCTTGTACCACGTGTGGTGAAGATTGCTCCCGCTTGTGCGATTATGATCAGCACATATGAATATTGCAAACTTTTCTTTAAAACTATGAACGAAACAAATCGACAAATTGCACTTCAACCATCATCAAATCCTGTCAAAGTCGCATCTTAGTGATTACCTGAATTATCACATTATTCGGTTGGTGTGTTATTGCTATGGTGATTGCTTCACCTGTGCTCCATGACCGCAAGATGATCTGGTCGTGTGGGAGCTGGTCAGAAGAAATTCCACTCACGACGAAGGAATTAGGGTGTTTAGTCTCGTGTTTGTCGCATGTGTGCAAAGAATGATAACTTGGATAGTTATTGGAAGGTCAAAATGTTTGACATCTGTCCGCAGATATGACTGGCTCTTGAGAAATGTCCATTTGCGGACCAAGGGAAAAATATTTTTGAAAATTTCCAATTGGAATGACGAGCCAGTCATTCCAGTTGTAAATTTTCAAAAATAGTCTTCTCTTGGTCTGCAAATGGACACCTATGAGAAAATTTAAATTTTCATGGACAAATTCAAGGGTTAAAGGATTAACCTGATATCGTATTTTCAAAGCTACCATACAAAAAAACTTGAATATGCCTAATGCAACAACGGCTTCCAGTCAAATTTATTTCAAAATACTCAACAGGATAAGTTTGATTTTGTATATTTTTTCAGGAATTTGTCGGTGAAAGGATTAACCATATAATGAAAATTTTTCAGAACAGTAACCGAGCCAGGCATTGTTCTGGTAGCTTTTCTAAAGTATTCTCTTGGTATGAAGGTTGACATTTATCAGTGTGCAAGGATACAGCTGACTGGTGATGGTAAAACACTCAATATTAATCCACATAGTCAGAAATGATTTTTAGCCAATTTGATCAATATTGAGTAAAAGTCATAATCGGAAATGTGTAAAAAGAAATTTTAATTTCATCGCTGTGAATAGCTGGGTCTTTTTTTAACCACGAGCTATCTAACTTTGCGTATTATATGATCTGTGAAGACAAATATGATTGGGAGTTTGTAAGTAAAATGACAACACACTTAGGTTCTGTGACTCGAAACCATTGACCAGGATCCTAATATTGTCTTGGGACCTGAGCGTCATCTCCTGGTGTCGCTTCACGGAAGTATGTAAGAGCGTAACGATACCGATTTTGTAGCCGTGTACAGATTGGTGCATGGTCATATGTTGAACATATTCAAACAATTGACCACATATGTTGTGAGTTTTCGAGGGTAAATCTTTCGTCTTTGAATTAGAACAGTTTGAGAGCAATTGTTATACTATAGCATAGTGCAAGGATACTTATATAGCGTATCATGTATTTACTATTCATCAATTATTATTGTGTTACATCATTGGGTTTTGTTTTTACAAACCGAGCAATGCTGCAATGATTGTTATATGATTGTAGTTTATAATGTTCTATAACTTCTTCCAGGGGGAACAGAATGAACCTTTCCAGTTTTAGCTATGCCCCGCCCATCACTAGCTAAGCTCCACCCTCACTTCACCATGTTGGGATTGATCGATCCCTGAATGCCCTTCCTATGAATTTCCTGAAAACTATACAGTTAAGTTGTTGAATATTTTGTAACTAATTTGACTGGCCGCTGTTGCTGCCTATGGCGATTTTCGATTAAATCGTGGGTCCAAATTCCCAAAAGTATAAACCGGGGTAACGTGACTTGTTTCTAGAAAACGTTGAAATAAATGATACAAAAACATCACGAAATTAGAACACATTTTCATGCGACGAATTCTTACCATCCTATGTCTATGTTTAATGTATGCATTATATCCATCATCGCGTGAAATTATTAATTGGGACTGCTTAAATATTGCGTATAGTTTAATAAACATTATTTATTTCATCAAAATTTGAGATAAAATGTCGCCAAGAAAAAAAAATAATTACACGATGTATCAGCTTCCGCTTATAGCCTCCCTTTGTAGGACGAGTTTAGGTTATTACCTGAGTAATGGAAAGACGCCAATATGCTAATGCGCTAGTACCCGGGAAGATACTGCGCAATCCACATACATAAGACTTTAGCTTTGAGTAGGTACGAGTGTAACGGCGTAAACTCGTCCTTTCGTGCAGTTTATAGTTGCTTTCAGAATGTACGATTTACATTTAAGAGTAATCAACAGAACGCACAGTTCAAAATCAAACAATCTGGAATGCTGTTTCTTTATTTTCTTTAATTTGACACGACAACCGAATCAAAAAGGAAAAATTATTACACCGCCTGAAATTGCTAACTAGAATTAAAAAGAATTATGCTCACTGATTGCCTAACACTCTGCAACTAAGTATATACTTGGCATTTTACGACAGACCTAGGGTCTGCAGCGAAAGAAAGAAAATTATATGGCGATTCGACTGAGTAACTAGCTGGTTTTCTCAATGACAAAGGTGTTACCTCGCTATTGTTAACTTGTTTATTGTAGCGCTTTGTGTTGTGGTTAGTACGGCGGGATATAAACACAAGGAACACAGGCGTGAATCGATTTTAATTGTATTCATGTACTGATAAAATGCGACGGAAAAGTACACACTTCAGATTTTAAAATAACATGAAATTTTTGATGATTTTCCGATTTTTCCTCGACTACATCGTAAAAATCGCGATTTGAAAAATAAATCGAACTTCACGATTAAATCGAAAAATCGCGCAAGCCTATTCTACACATCACGTAGTTGATTATGACGTCATGATGGATGGATACTCTGAAAAGGTCCATTGTGTATTAACCCTTTAACACTCAAATTTGTTCCAAGAAACATTCCATTTTCTCAGAAAATGACCATTTGCAAACCAAGAGAAAACTAATTTTGAAAATTTACCACTGGATTGTCTGGCTCATTTATCGAGCCAAACATTCGTTGGAAATTTTCAAAAATAGTTTTCTCTTCGTGTGTACATTTCTCAAGATCACTGAATAAGCTGTTTGTGGCTGGTGTGAGTGTTAAAGGGTTCACAATATTAGTAAAGATTTTTATGTCGTCGAATTAACACGGTGATAAGATTTTAGGTTGAAAACCAATCAGCGTGCGTGCGTGCATGCATGGGTGTGCATGGCATTAGAGCTGGGCGGTTTGATGGTAGTACTGTGAGGACCGCGGTATACCGTGACCGTTGACATTTCCAAATACCGTGAATACCGTCCATAATGTTTGAGCAATATTTGAGAAATAGATCCATAAAATCTGACTTGACCAAGGGTAAATAGGTGCTAATAGTGCCAAAAATACAGGCATCCATAACTATTAGCCAAGTCGAGGTGAAAGGGTCGTTGTAAAAACAAACATCAAGACGTCAATTAAAAAATAATGACTGCAGAATTGTATGGCAACCGTATGTCTTGAAAGTCTCACGGTAAAATTGCTTTATTTAAAACATCTAAACTCATTCTCTGGCCGTCCGCCGGTAGTAATTACACTATAATATATTCCCTATTCCCGTTTCTATTATTTGTAATTTATTACTCCACGCATTTTGTCACCGAACAAACACGCTAGAATAACAAAATAGCGTACAAACTGCGTGCTATTCAAACGCAACAGCAATCTCGCAAAGACGTGTCTGATTGGTTGTTTATGAACTAGACCGTGGGAAAATACATTGCTGAATTTATCAATGAAAATTTACTAAAACTTAGTATTTGTTCGCGCCATTTTGATCACGTGCTAATTTATTAACAACGAGCAGCTTTGAAGTCATTTTTTTTTTTTCTGGCTTGTTTTAAGAAATTTCTTTACGGATTAAATCCAGTTTAAGTAACGACACCTAAAAATTATAGTGTTTTAGTTTTTGTAATTCATTTTTCAACTGGCTACACGGCGGAGGTTCGCGGAAATAGCTATTTACACGCATTGTTCACGTGAAGCATGGCGAGTAACGAGTCTGCACATCGGGTACTCGGTAATTATCAGAAGCTTTGGAATCGGCTATATTCAATGTCGTGTTATATGCATGTGTATAGGCCTGTTTTCACGAGTAACCGAAAAGACTCCAACAGAAATAAAAGAGTACAACACTGGCCTCATTTAAATACTCGCGTATTTTGTCGGTACTCGGTTTATAAACGCACTCAACTGCCAAAATAAAATTTACCGTTTGCTGGTCGCACGCATTAATAGCAAGAACAATCCAGATTGAAAATAGCGCGCTCCAATGTCTCAAACAGCGGGTTATAGTTAGCGAGTCGACCACACACCGACCGATATTCCCGTGAATGATATGTCAATAAAAATAGTGACCTAATACAATTGTGAAACTAAACAGTCGCAATAGCCATAATGTTTTTCTTCTCTAAATCAGAAAGCCGATTTATTTATTTTACCTATATTTACCGTTGATTGGAGATGGAAATGAAAAAAATTTGTTCTAATTTCGTGGCATGCCTCGACGACGGTATACCGTGGTACCACGGTATTTTTTCATGGTACCGATACCGTCTTGTAAATGTCAATACCGCCCAGCTCGGCATGTTTTCTGGTATCGCAACTCAATTTGCTACCCATATTTTGGCAGTTGCTATACATTCTGCAACATGTATCTTCTATGCAAAATTTGCATGCGATTGTAATTTTAATCACTGATTTTCTTGACTTTAGCATTAATTGCTATACATTTTTTGCGGATAACTATACAATCTATAATTTGCTTCGCCAGTCTTCTTGGATGACATAATTTTCACGAAAACAACCAGAACCGCTGAAAGGATCGAGCCGAAATTTGAGAGAAATGATTAGGGGTTACCGATGAGTTAACATTTATTCACGGTAACTTGACAAGCAAAGAAACATGGCCGCAATCGACCAGTCAGCTTTCAGCATATAGCCGGTCATATTGGGATTCTTTATTTGATGTCGAAATTGGTTTTCCTGGGGTTTTCGGGTAAACCTTTCAGATTTGCCACTTTCGAAACAGTCAGATAAACCGGCTGGTAGCAATCTTCGAAGGTTTCCCTGTCAAAGACTCCCATATAAATTAATATAATTTTTTTTTGTTCAACTTCACATCTAAAATTTTTTTTAATTTATACAGAATGAAATCATATGTTAGGATTTTTCATTTCATTGCATTGAGATACACAATTTAAGCCTTGAAAAGTATACAATTTTAACAATTGTATTTTCAAGCTGTGAATGTATGCCTTTAATAGATGAAATTTATAATTGCCTGAATGACAAATAATGTTATGTTAATTGGATGTCTGTTAACCTTTTATAACCCATAAGTTTGTTCAGGAAAATTTGAATTCTCTTAAAGAAAATGACTATTTACAGACGAAGACTATTTTTGAAAATTTTACCACTGGAATAACTGGCTCGGTTATCGAGCCAGTCATTCCAGTGGTACATTTTCAAAAATAGACTTCTTAGTCTGCAAACGGCGATTTCTCCAGACTGTTTTGGCTGGCTTGAGTGTTAGCGCGTTAAAATAGGAGTGTTAGTTAATTATTACGGTGTTAGTTAATTATTACAGTGTTAGTTAATTATTACGGTGTTAGTTCATTATTACGCTTACCCCGTACCGGGAAGAGGCTATTGCATTTGTATGCATACATGTAAGAGAGCCAGTGATGTAGAACTAGTGGTCTGATTTGACCCATGTTAACACAACAAAGTATCATAACGCTAAAAGAAGACGTCCATCATCTGGCATTTCAGGGACAGATCTGCCTTTTGCAATGCTCTGGCCAATAGATTAGTGAAATACCATTTTTGTTAGCCAAATATTTAAATATTTTAGCCACGTCTTTAGTTCAATGTCACTTATGAACATGTTTGCAGTCAGTCATCATCAGTTAATACTATCAATTCTACAGTCCACATACGATAGGGTGTTAATATATAAGAAAGGTGTTGAATATTTTGAAACTAAGTTCGGCAGCAACAGCTTTCAGTCATATTAGTTTTTAAAAATTCAGCAGCTTAAACAGGAATTTTTGCTGTGCATTTGTAACGCTGGAATTAGTCATGACAGCTGCCAATCAAGAAATTAAATTAATTTTAATCATTAGCCAAGGATTTCTTTCATTAGCCAGATTTCAGTTTTACTAGGATTTGGCTAATGTGTCGATCGGCCCCTGCATGTATATATGTACAATTTATAATGGATAAAACTTAAATTCGGATCGGCTCAAAACCCTGGATATCTCAGAAACTACTGGTCTGATTTTGTGCGTTACTGTACACTAGGATTCCATAACTTTCTCTCATGACCCAAAAAGTTATGGAAATCCAGAAAATTTTTATTGTGACAAAAATGAGAACCGTGGTTTATTAATTATATAATAATCAGACATTACTTACATTCTGCCATTGCTACTAATCGGAATCATAATTTTTAATTAATTTGTATATTTGATTAAATTATAAATTCATATTTTTTATATCATTTGCTGAGCAAGAAGACTATTTTTGAAAATTTACAACTGGAATGTGTCATTTTAGTGGTAAATCTTCAATAACATTCATCTCTGGCCATACAAATGGACATTCACTAAACAAAGATATCAATGTTTGTGGCAAATCATTACCATTAACCCGTACCACTCTGATGTCAAAGTTTTAAAATTTTCAAATTTAATCAAAAGATGAGCTGGTGTTCAGTTTCAACAAATTTGGTGGGAGATGGTGCTGTTGTAGACAGCAACATCTTCCACCAAAATCATTGAAAAATGTACACCAGTCTCCGTGGTATTGACACAGTAAGAGATAGAATATTGACCTCAGAGTGGTAAGGGTTAAAGAGTTATTTAGTTAACCCTTTAATGGTCAAATTTGGTCAAGAAAATTTAAATATCTGCCTATTGAATGTCCATTTACAGGCGAAGAGAATACAATTTTGAGAATTTATCACTGGTATGACTGGCTCGGTTATCGAGCCAGTCATTCTAGTGGTAAATTTTCAAAATTTGTATTCCCTTGGCCTGTAAATAGACATTCCACATGGCCATAGCAGAGGCCGGTTTTGGCCGGTATGACCATTAAAAGGTTATAACCTGATCTGTGACATTGTCTTAAAGCTGACTGGTGATGGTAAAACACTCAATATTAATCCACTTAGTTTTAATAAGAAATTTCTATTTGGGGGGGGGGGGGGGGGGAGCAATAGACAGCAGCAACATGTTCCACCAAATTTGTTGAAAAATGAGCACCAGTTCAGCTTGTAACTTAATTTGAAAATTTAATATTTTAACATCAGAGTGGTAATGGTGAAAGATTCATATGCAAGAGGATAGTTCTATTAAATCGTTAGTGGTCAAATTTGATTGAACAAATTTTAATATTTTCTTATTGAACGTCCATTTACAGGCCAAGAGAATACACTTTACGGTTATCGAGCCAGTCATTCCAGTGGTAAATTTTCAAAAATTGTATTCTCGGGCTGTAAATGGCTATTCCGCAAGACCATAGCAAAGGCCGGTTTTGGCCGGTATGACCATTAAAGGGTTAAATCATTAATGCTCAGGACGGCCAATACCCGCCTCTGCAGTGGTCCTGAGAAAATGTGCCACTGCATGGAATCACTGGCTCGGTTATCGAACCAGCCATTCTAGTGGTACATTGTCAAAAATAACCTTTACACCTGCAAATGAGCATTTCTCAAGACAACGTAACAAGTTTCCAGAACAAAGTAAAATGGTCTGTTTGATATTTTGAACAATACTGTATTGGTAGACACCTTTTTCCACTCCAATTATGTTTAAGATATTCAGCAGAACATTTCTTATTAACTAACATGTTACTGTTTTAACTTATTCGTGAGCTGTATTGTAACTGCCCCCCTGATAATATTTATTATTTGGCATATGGAGCAATTCGCAACTCAGTTCTTGAGAGATATTTGCATGAAGACGTGAATGCTCTGAATGCATTAGAAAAGAGAATTCCAGTTTATCCATCAATTTTATGATGTCGTAATCAACTACGTGATGTGGCGGCTGACATCATAATCAATGACATCATGAATGACATAGATCCACCACCCAGTCAAATTAGTTTCAAAATTGTCAACAGCTTACCCGTATAGTTTTCTGGAAATTGATAGTCAGGGAGTTCAGGGATCAAGTGATCTCAATGCAGGCGAAGTGTGGGTGGAGCTTAGCTAGAGATGGGTGCGAATGGACTCTTCCATTTGAAACTGTTCTTGAGAGATATTTGCATGAAGATGTGAATGCGTTAATGGTTATGAACCTTTGCAGTTTTAGCTATACCCCGCCCACCTAGCTCAGTTCCACCCACACTTTGCCCGTGTTATGATCGATCGATCCCCGAATGCCATGACTATCAATTTCCTGAAAACTATACCGAT
This sequence comes from Chaetoderma sp. LZ-2023a, assembly GCA_034401795.1. Lineage (NCBI taxonomy): Eukaryota > Metazoa > Mollusca > Caudofoveata > Chaetodermatida > Chaetodermatidae > Chaetoderma > Chaetoderma sp. LZ-2023a. Next base: position 19,107,157 of record CM067364.1, read on the forward strand.
AAGCTGTTGAATATTTTGTAACTAATTTGACTATGGCAGCAACAGCGCCCAGTCAAATTAGTTTCAAAATATTCAACAGAATATTTATGAAATAGTAGACATACAATTCGTACAACGCATAGTCCGTCTTCAATTATGCATTCGTGACATACTTATGTACGTCAGTCATGATGTCATTGATTATCATTCTAGACGTCACATAGTTGATTATGATGTCATATGATGGATGGACAAACTTGGAAATGTCCATTCCATTGACTCGAGCATGTTTTAACTGTAATATGACATTGTTGATACTATTTGTTGATCTGTTACTGATAACTTAACGCTGTGAGATAGAGATATATGTATAATATTATTTTTTGTTATTCACGAATGCCAGTATTCCAGATTTCTTATTACAATAAGATTGTGATATAGGAGAAATAAAATTGCAAGAATATATTCTGTTCATGTCTTAATAGGTGATATAATAAAGTAATTTCCCTGACCCATATTCATAGCCTGAGAATACCATAAAAGTTATCCTGGTTACAATACACATCCAGGTTTCATACAGCTGGCAGGTTGTCTTATTCAAGGACTTTCAAGACTAAAACAGTCATTTCTCAAGGGCTCAGAACCAGCATCCCGGACAGTGAGGAAATGACACTGGTGAAAAATTTCATACAGCTTACCTTTAGAACCTTTCAAATTACAGTTTGAATTTTGGAACTTACTCGGTTCCAGATAGATTTTGCAAGTCAAAGTGCCAATCAAATTTTTTTAAATGTTTATTTACATCAGTACGTGAACGTTTTGCAGACAGTAAAAATCACATGGGAGGAAATGTTGCTTTTCAAGCTTTTCAAGGCTGATAGATGAAATTCCAGAACTTTTCACGACAAAGTTCAAATTCAAGGCTTTTCAAGGCAGATGCCAAAATTCAAGGGCTTTTATACGAACCCTGACATCAGAAACAAGCAATTCTGTGATAAGGTAACAACTAAGTTGTTGACTGGAAGCCATTATGCCATCTTGTGTCAACAGCGCCTCAAAGCGCTCAAAATACTACTCAATATATCAAATGAAGATTTTGATGGTCAATATTTTTCAAGATATTAAAATATTTAGGAGACTATTTTTTTTAATTTACCACTCAATTTTGTTGGTAATGGTAAAGAAAATTAAAGTTTACTTAGCCAGTGTCTATCTGCAGGCCGACAGAAGAGTATTTTTTTTTAATTTACCACTAGAATGACTGGCTCGGTTACCGAGCCAGTCATTCTAGTGGTAAATATTTTTAAATACTCTTCTCAAGGCCTTTCAAATAGCCATGTCTGAAGACCACTGCAGTTGTTTTTTGGTCAGATTGACCATTAAAGGGTTAGGTTGACAAGAGGGGTTAAACTATATTTACTTCAAACAATTCCTATTTTCTTTTTTTCACTACTTTTTAAGCTCTCATTATTATTACCTAGTCTACTAAAATCCCTATTTCACTACTTCTTTATCCATTATTACTTGAAATTCTTATCAGCTTCCCAATTTGCAGTAAACTGACGTTTTTACACAAAATGTTCACGTCTAGTTTAATTATTAGTCAATCATAAATCATTGTCTTATTTAATTATACCTCCCCCACCCAAACCGTTTGAGAGGTAATTGTTTGAAACTTGATAAAATGATTATACACCACCAAAAGATGTGTCTAATGTTAAAATATTTTTCCTCGGTCCAACCAATCTGTCTAGGTACGTACCCAAAAAAATCTTGTCGCTGCAACTCCCCCAGTTTGAGAGAACTGGGTGAAACATGACAAGATGGTTGTACACCACCCAAAGATATGCCGAATGGTAAAAGCTTTTACATCGGGGCTGCATAACTGATTTGCATTCACTCGTACTGTACAAATGGTATTGGAAAACACTCATGTTGGGGATCTACTTGCGTTGGGGCGGGGCAGGGAAGAGGACAGCCTCCAACTGTCTTTCTCATGAAGAAATTTGAGACGGCATCTGCGTATGCCTGTCTTTGATGGATTTACTATTTCATTAACATTCTGTTGTGTATTTTGAAACTAATTTGATCAGGTGCTGTTGCCGTCATCGTCAAATTAATTTCAAAATATTCCTCAGCTTACCTGTGTAATTAATTACCGTGAAAATCGGATTCTGAGAATTCATGGTTGAAAGTATATAAATCGATCCCAACACGCACAGAATGTGGGCGGAGATTAGGGTGTGGCATAAATAAAAGTTGATTCATCCATTGGTCTCTTGAACAAGAGTGACACACTAGTCACCATTGTCAGAAATGTCTGATTTGCATGGCATAATTTAGAATTTGATATTTGCATAGCATGTATTGCTATGCAGATTAGAAATTGTATAGCTGATTATTAGCTGTCGCCAAAAATGCATAGCAATTAACTCTTTCACTGACAAATTCCCTGTATCTCAATCTAGGAACAAACAAACAGGAAAGCTGTTTAATAATTTGAAATTATTATGACTGGAAGCCATTGCTGCCTTAGGCAGCAATGGCTTCCAGTCATATTAATTTCAAAATTTCCAACACAATATGCTATGCATGTACATAGTAAAGAATTAAATTTTTCAGGAATTTGTCGTTGACAGGGTTAATAATATCACTTAAGAAAATCAATAATAAATTGCAATCCTGTACAAATTTTGCATAGCAGATACAGCTATGCATGTTGCAGAATGTATAGCAAATGTCTAAATATGCGTAGCAAATTGAGATGGGATACCAGATATATTATGCCCTGATTTGACAGACAGACTTATAAGTCACAGATCAAATTTCAACATATAATCTTCCTTTATATTATCCTGAAATTGGGATAGCATGATGTCACAGCTTCACCCATTACAGGTTACAGACCAGCTAGGATAAATTCTGCTGAATATTTTGAAACTAATTTGACTGGAAGATGTTAGTGCGAGAGAGTTTCCAGTCACAGCGAGGATAAATTGTGCTGAATATTTTGAAACTAATTTGACTGGAAGATGTTAGTGCGAGAGAGTTTCCAGTCTAATCAGTTTTAAAAATAATCAACAGCTTGCTTACCTGTATACAGTTCTGTAATTGAGATATTACCTGTTTAAACCATTTAATGGTCATCCCGTCCAAAACTGCCTTCTGCAGTGGTCTTGAGGAATGTCCATTTGCAGACCAAGAGAATTTTAAATATTACCACTTGAATGTCTGGCTCGATAAATGAGCCAGCCAGTCCAGTAATAAATTTTCAGAAATTGCCTTCTCTTGGCCTGTAAATGGACATTCACTAAGCAAATATTTCTTGACCAATGGTAACAATTAACCATTTAACACTCAAATTTGTTCAAGAAAATAGCAATTTTCTCAAAGAAATTGTCCAGACCAAGAGAAGTTTTTGAAAATTTACAAATTCGACTGGCTCAGTTATCGAGCCAGTCATTCCAATGGTAAATTTACAAAAATAGCCTTCTCGTGGTCTGCCATTTTTGGCCGGCTTGAGTGTTAAAAAGCCTAAAGTGTTACAGCGCTGTATTGACGACGTCACTTCATTATTCAGCCCAGATAAATGTTTTTTCTATTTTGAAACAAGAAAAAAATAAGTTTGCTAACCCTCTCCCTCCCATTTCTGTCACATTGCCAGATGAGCTACTAACAAACAGGAAGCTAGCCGGTGCATAGAGATCTTAAATTTATTTACAAATACAGCGCATAATGACCCTCTATTCAGACTTTCTAGACACTTTCTCTAAGTCCTTTCTCCCCAACCCGCTTGTACTCGCTATATGCTTATCTCGTATTTCCTCCAACCCGAATATCTCATTCGTGGTCGGAACCGGGCGAATTTCATGTCCGATATTTGTCCATATATAACACAGATCTGGTTTAACAGGGATTGTAGGATATGGCGAGTTCCGCGAATAAAAGTAATCTGATGGTGCGTGGCAGACAAATTCCATAAACTCCATTTTACGTGGTAGGTCTTCCTCCGGGCCTGAAAACAAGCAGATTAATCCAAGTCAGGAATGTGCGATTATTGCATTGAGTGATCACAATCGATTATTTAAAGGACAGCTAACCTCATCTCTTGATAGCTATTCAGGTGATCTAATATGCCACACATAAACTATGCAGGTAATTTTAAGCATTTTATCACGCCGCTAAAGAAAGATATTCGGGCTTTAGTAGCTAAATGTTGCTACATTTCTACAGCCTATGATGGCTGTCATGATTTACTTTTCAACCAATCAGAAAAAGCCTAGCGTGTCTGCCTCGGAATATATGCTCAGTCATAGAGGTGCCAGTTATAGTTTGGCATTGTGGTATAAAAGCAAGCATACAGGTAAACTGTTGAATATTTTCAAACTAATTTGACGAAGTTGTAGCAACAACTTCCAGTCATATTAGTTTCGAAATATTCAACAAGATGAGTATTACTATTACATATTAAAGAATGTAATGCATTGGCTCTTACGTAACAGCACACACTATCGCTTGAGGAGACAAAATGGTGGCGATCACTGCTCAACATTTACGTGACATTACAACGCAGGTAATTGTGATACAGAAATGGGAATATGACAGGATATGAATGATCTGGAATCTATAAACCATAATCTATCAGTGCAGTATAACATTTGAGATAAGATTAGCATCCCTTCAAGTATAGTCGTGATTACTCAATCAGCTTGGGTACACATTACCAACACAAAGGCATATCAATGACGAAAGGTATAATGGTGTTTAGAAATTTCCATTTGCAGGCCAAGAGAAGACTATTTTTGAAAATGTATCACTGGAATGCTTGGTTCGATGCTCGAGCCAGTCATTCCAGTGATAGATATTCAACCAGAAATGTGCTTGCAACCATGAAACTCAACTTCACGACTGTAATGAACTATGAAGATTGACTTCAAACATAAAATAAATATAGACGGCCTTGTACCATTTGCATTTAGATAAATGGATAATTTTTTTAAAATCCAAAATGGCCACCAAAGAAATTGACCAATCACAATTCTCGTTTGATATGGTAAAGCCATATGATCATTCCACCACAAGTTTGGTTGAAATTGGTCCACCAATTAAGGGGTAACATAATTACATTTTAAATAGTGCTGGAATTTTCAAAAAATACAAATGGCCAACAAAAAATCGTCCAACCAAAATTCTGAATAGAAATTCTAGAGCCTACCACTATAGAATCCTTCCAGCCAAATTTGGGTAAAACCCACCAAGCAGTTATGGAGAAGATGCATTTTGACAATTTCTGGTAAATCTTTCAAAAAATTTATGACTTTCACCAAAAAATTGACCCATTAAAATTCTGATTTGATGTTCTGTCAAGCGGTTAATGATGAGTAGCGTTTAGACAATTTCCGTTAAATCGTTCATAAAATCTAACGTTTTCACCAAAAAAACTGAGAAATCAAAGTTCTGTATATAAGCTCTGAATCATAGCCCCATACGGTTATTCGAGCCAAAGTAAGTTGAAATCTGCCAAGCGGTTAATAATTTCCAGTAAATTTTTCATAAAATCAGATTTTCACACAAATAAATTGACCAATCAAAATTCTGTATACATGTTCTGAAACCGAAAGCATTAGGGTCCTTCCAGCCAAATTAGGTTCAAATCCGCCAAGCTGTTAATAAGGAGTAGTGTTTTGACAATTTCCGGTAAATATTTCATAAAATGTCAGATTTTAACCAAGAAAATTTACCAATCAAAATTCTGTATACAAATTCAGAAGCTTACCCTCATAGGGCCCATCCAGCCAAATTAGGTTGAAATCCGCCAAGTGGTTAACCCGTACCACTCTGATGTCAAAATGCTGTCTTAGAAACTGGTGTACAATTTTCAACAACAGCACCATCGTCCACCAAATTTGTTGAAAAATGTACCCCAGTTCATCTTTAAATTGAAATTTAAAATTTTAAATTTTCACATCAGAGTTGTATGGGTTAATTAGTAGCGTTTTTAAACAAAGTTTGATGGATGACAAGCGGTCGCCATGCGTATCAGTGATGTTGACCTTTTGACCTCACCATAATTGTGTGATGGCAGGTCACTATAAGAAGGCATATGTCCAAGTTTGGCTCCAGTATGATTAACAAAACCTGAGATATAAACAGAAAAGTAGAGCTAAACGGAAAATGTTAATGTTGAAAAAACTAGGTTTTTACCAAGGTCACAGTGACTTTGACCTTTTGACCTCACTGTAATTGTGTGACGTCACGCCATTATAAGAGGGCATGTGTCGTAGTTTGGCTCCTGTATGATTAACCAAACCTGAGATATAAACAGAAAAGTTGAGCTAAATGCAAATTGGCCGCCGCCCGACGACATGGAGGGTATCGTAATAGCTCATCTTACTTCGTAAAGTCGAGCTAAAACAGTCTTCTCTTGGACTGCAAATGGGCATACATTACATTGTACCTGAGCAAAATATAGATTTTCATGACCAATTGCAGAAAAGAGTAATTAAAAAGTACCAGTAGGCTTTGAAATAGAAATTTGCAGTAGAAATTATGCATGATCATTAGATTATTTAATTTTTAATCATATAATGTCACGATTGAAAAAATAATCATGATTTTCCATTAATCCAAGTGTATAAACAGTGAATTAACCCTCTCAAACCCCAGAGACGGCAAAATCTTTCTGATGTAACGATTATTCTGTTGAATATTTTGAAACTAATTTGACATGGAAGCTGTTGATGCCTATGGGAGAAACAGTTTATAGTAAAATTAGTTTCAAAATATTTAACAGATTTCCTGAATTTAAAATTGAGACACTTCAAAAATAACCTAACATGTTTCCAAAATAAAATAAAGTGTTCTGAGCCAGAAGCTCGTTCTTTTCTGATATGGGTTTTATCTGAATCCTCAGCGTCATGAGAGAGAACTGGTATAATTTTGAAGGACATGTTCTGTCCATCGTGATTGTGCAAAGTGTTGTGCAACAGGTGTATCTTTGTGTTTTTTGATATCCGTAAATGTTCTTTCACTTGTATGTGGAAGTCACGTTTTGTTTCACCCACATACTGTTTGTGACAAAATGTGCATGTGAGTAAGTATATGGACATGGCGGCTATCACAATATGTCTTCACTTTATATCTATACTTTAGGCCCGTGTGAGTGCTTGTGGACGCACACTTACTATCCATTTTGTGACATTTTTTCCTGGTCCATGGGTAGATGAGGAGACAGGGTTTAAGAGACTTTCCTTGAAATCCTGTTTTGGCAGGAAAATCAAATTTGGCCGAGACAAGAATGTCTTTTAGGGTGAGATTCTTTCTATAACCAAACATGTGTGGTGTGTTGAATGTGCTTCTGCATTTGGGGCTGATTTCTAGCAGTTCCCAGTTCTTATGGATGATTTTCTTTGCTTATGGCTTTGAATGTGGAAGTCCATAACGCATGGGATACGTGTGTTTTTCTTCTAGTTTTTAGTTTTGGGTACAAGTAGATCATGTCTTGAGCATGTACAAGCTTTCTGATAACTAGTCAGAAGAAGCTCGGGAGGATAGTCTCTCTTCTAATAGTATCCAATGAGTTCAAGGGCATGTGTGTGGTAATCAATTTCCTTGCTGCAGATTCTGCGTAGTCAAAGGAATTGTCCATATGGGTTGGAATTTTTGGTAGAGTGGGGATGTGCGGATTGACAGTGTAGGTATCCATGGGTGTCTGTGGGTTTACAGTACAGGTTGAAACTGACTGTAATGTCTGGATCGATGTATATTGTATCCATAAGTGTCCAGAAAGCTCACTTTGGTCGTAGATTGATCAGCCATGAATTTGATAGAGTGATGTGATGTATTCATATAGTTGACGAATTCATCTAGTTTTTGCTGACCAGATATTCAAATCATGAAAATGTCATCGATGTTTTAGTAACTTTGTTAATTTGCCATCATCCGCTTACAACAAACACTGTAATGTAAGCACGTATACCAGTTATATGGAGCAGACAAGTGAATTGGCCCAATTCCTTATATGTCATGTCAACAAAAGCGGGAATCGAGGGGAGTTTGCATCGCTTGCAATTCCTTGTTTGTTTTGAAAGCACATTAACTTATATATGAACTTTAACATATATATATATATATAACTATTAACATGTCACAGATCCCAAAATAGTAAAGGCTTGCGTAACCTAAAAAATAGGCTACAGAACCTTGGTAACCTAACAATAACATAGCTGATTTTCACACCATGTCAGCTATTCTAGAGATTATTAGCCTTACACCTATGAAACTTCACGCTTACATTTTTGGCCATGAGTGTCATAGGGTTAACAAACCTTTAATGGTCAAATTAAAAAAATTAAAAATATTTATTTATTAAATGTCACTGAGCCAGTCATTCCAGTGGTAAATTTTTAAATATTGTCTTCTCTTGGCCTGCAAATAGACATTCCTCAAGTCTACTGCAGAGGCCGGTTTTGGCCAGCTTCACTATTAGATGATTAAATTGGTTAGTGGCTCAGTATTACAATGAACTAAAATTGTTCATGGCCAGTTTGATTGAGGTACATTGTATAACATCCAGCGCTACAGGTTAAAATGTCTAAGCAGGGAACATGGGGATTTCTGATGACACATCATCGACGGAGTAATCTAGTCTGAGAATAGATTCCTTGTCATGGCAATATGAAGATGTTTCCTGAATCCATAGCTCTGATTGGCTGATGTATTATGATAATGGAGGATGACAGTTTTAGCTATACCCCGCACATCTTAAGCTAAGCTTCACCAACGCTTCGCCTGTTTTGGGATCGATCGATCAATTTCCAGAAAACTATACAGGTAAGCTGTTGAATATTTTGAAACTAATTTGACTGGGTGCTATTCCTGCGAATCAAATTAGTTTCAAAATATACAACAGCATGTTTATTAAATAGTAAAGACATACAATTTGTACAACAATGCTTACTTAGTCTGTCATCAATTAAGCTTTTGTGATGAACTTAGCTAGGTCATTCATGACGTAATATGACTATGATGCCACCCTACATGTCACGTTATCGATTATAACATCATATGATTGATGGATAAACTGGAGTCCTCCACTGGATTCCTTATCACGACAATATAATGTCAAGGAGTAATATTACAATGTGACATCATGCTATGATTATGATGTAATATTCTATTTTCGACATCCAACTCTCAATCAATGTGTCAATTTTTTTAACACAAAGATAATGATTTATAGTCCCACTATGGCGATAGACTGGGTCCTGACCCAGGGCTTTAGATTTACCTCATTTAGGCACACCACCTATCTGATCCTGGATCCATCAATGCTCCTAGAAACTAGATTTTTGAAATCTGTGAGATTGATTTTGAGCCATTTTAGTTTTAATAGCACAATAAGCCCTCAGAATAGCCATAAAATGTGACAGCATCCATCTCTGAGTATTTAATTGACTGTAAATCAGTTAATTAGTGTTCATAGCAGCCAGTAGGATTTTTAATTTGGGCTCTCATATGGGCGGATTTCATTTGGGTATGACATGGCTAAGGGGTAATCTAAAGCCCTGTGACCAATCAGGTCTACACAGTGGAGCCCATGTAACACTTAGGGCTGAGGTTCGTGAGGATTTTCACGAACTGAACAGTTTCACGATACAGATGTCCAAACCACGAACTGGTTCACGAACCTTTTTAGTATGTTATTGTATGCGAGAAATTACTCCTAAATGAAAATAACATTTAAAGGCAGGTGGCTGTACTGGCTAAATGGTAGAAAAACACAAATAACAATTCTGACAACAAATGTTAGAAAATAATATAAGATTCATAGCCAGCTAAGTTCCATTCATGGTCATATTCGTAAATCACCATTCAGAGATTGCTTGTCTATTAGCCCTTTGAACACCAAATCCCTGAACAAGAGTTTTAGTGAAGTTCAACATATGCCCGCAAACATACTTGTTTGAGGAATGATAAATGTGAATAATTAGTCTGTTTGAATCGTAAGCTTTGTAGAGGAGATAACACCAGTTGGTGTATGCGAATATATCTCAGTGAAACACCAATACAACTGATCACATCTTGAAACATGTTTATCTTTATACCAAATTTTCCAGCGGAAACAATATTTCTAATGAATTTTATTTTTTTCAAAGGAGATATCATTAGAGAACTAGAAATGGTCAGACGGGGAATGCTATCATATGATATCCACCCTTAGCGTGGACTTATATTTTGGGAGCAGGTGTACAAGTTTGAGATAAGAGGTTAATATGCCATCCATCATAACTGTGCAAATTTTGTATTTCAAGGGAGATAACTCTGGTCATTATGGGGGGATTTTGCAGAAAGGAAATCATGACACTTTGTCTATACCTACATCTGCGGGGAAAAAAATTATAAATGTATACGTTCAAAAGTCTTAAAGATCTGGCACGGACAAGAAAATTTTGATGAATTTTAATCTTTCAAGGGAGATAACTCTCACGAATATGCGAGGATTTTGTCAAAAGGGAATCATGAGACTTCGTCTATACCTAACACATCTGCCGGCGAAAAAATTGCGAGTGTAGGTTCAAAGTTCTTCGAGATCTGGCCAGGAAAAGAAAATTTGGACGAATTTTAATCATTCAAGGGAGATAACTCCCGCAAATATACGAGGATTTTCCCGAAATGAAATCATGACTCCCGCGAATATGGGCGGATCATGCCAAAACAAAATCATGACACTTCGGCTATACATACATGTACCACATCCATTGAAAAAAAATTTGTGTGTGGGCTCAAAACTCTTCGAGATTTGTATCATGACTCCCGCGAATATGGGCGGATCATGCCAAAACAAAATCATGACACTTCGGCTATATGTACCACATCTTTTGAAAAAGAATTTGTGCGTGTAGGTTCAAAACTCTTCCGAGATTTGGCCTGGACAAGACAATTTTGACGAATTTTAATCTTTCAAGGGAGATACCTCCGACGAATATGGACAGATCTTGCCGAACCGAAATCATGACACTTCGCCTATACATAACAAATCTTCTGAAAAAAAATTGTGAGAGTAGGTTCAAAACTCTTCGAGATCTGTCCCGGACAAGAAAATTTTGATGGATTTTAAGCGTTCAAGGGAGATAAATCTAGCGAATATGGGAGGATTTTGCCGAATCGAAATCATGACACTTCGTCTATAGGTAATATATCTGCTGAAAGAAAATTGTGACTGTAGGTACAAAACTCTTCGAGATCTGCTCCAGACAACAATCAGACGGACGGACGGCGAGCGCCATCACATAACACGACCCCGCTTTGCGCGGGCGTATAAAAAGTTAATTCTTTATGACATGAAACTTACTGTTCAATATTTTGGAATTAAGTTGACTGGAAGCTGTTGCTGCTTAAGGCAGCAACAGCTCCTAGTCAAATTAATTTCAAAATATTCAACAGTTTTCCTGTTTGGTTTTCCTCAAAGCAGATGTGGGAATTCATCGCTGAAAGGATTAGCTTATGTATGGTTCACAAACCACACGAATCCCATGCAAGCGAACTGAACCATGGTTCGTCTTCCCTTGGTTTGCGATTTTCCGAACCAACAAATGTTTGTTAGACCTAGTAACAGTCTACATTCATCTGTGCCCTCATGTCTGGTGTAGAGCTATTCATTTTGAAAATGCTATTGCTGATTGCTCTGACAGTAACTGCTTCCAGCAACATCATTTCCAGAATGAACACCAAGTATCATTACACAGACTATAACATACAGTCTCGATGTTTTGACAATAATTTACATTCATACCAAGTATAAACGTTGCTGGATCAAATCTGTCCCGGGGACTGGTGTCTGTTGGCACGAGCCAGGTGATTACTGCACTCATTTCATTATATTGGTCTTTCATAAAGCCCCGAACTTGTGCATAGTATACGCTACCATCGTAATCCATTAACGATACGATATCGCCTTTCTGGTAGTACATACCCTAAAACAGTAAGAGTAGTATAGTTAACCTTTAACTCTCATATCAGCCTTTAACGGCTTCTGCTAAATGACCCAGTGATTCCAGTGGTAAATTTGTAAAAGAAATAGTTTTCATCTTTCATTTGAAATTTTAAATCTAATTTAAGTATTAACCCTTTAACCATCAGATTTGTTAAAGAAAATTTCAATTATCTCATAGAAAATGTCCATTTGCAGACTGCTTGGTGATCGAGCCAGTTATTCCAGTGGTAAATTTTCAAAAATAGTCTTCTCTTGGTCTGCAAATGGACATTTCTTAAGACCACTGCAGAAGCCATTTTTGGCTGATATGAGTGTTAAAGATTTAAATGGCAACAAGTATGTACTAAAGCTTTTAAAATATACATTGTACAATTGTTCCCAAAACAAAAACATGTTAGTTAGTACAATTTTGATCACGTAAGAGATGTTTTGTTGAATATTTTGGACTTAATTTGATTGCATGTCATTGCTGCTTCATGCAGCAATGTTTTCCAACCCAATGGACCTTTCCAGTTTATCCATCAATCATATGACGTCATAATCAACTAGGTGGCATGTAGGATGATATCATAATCAATTACAGCATGAATGACTCGATTTAGTCCATCTTAGACGCTTAATAGTCTGACACGTTCTACGAATTGTATGTCGTTGCTATTTCATAAAGATACTGTTGAATATTTTGAAACTAATTTGACTGGGCACTGGGCAGCAACAGCACCGTGCTGTTGCTGCCCAGCACCCAGTCAAATTAGTTTCAATATTTTCAACGCTTACCCGTAGCTTTCTGGAAATTGATAGTCAGGGAGTTCAGGGGTCGATCGATCCTAAACCGAGCAAGGTGTGGGTGGAGCTTAGCTGGAGATGGGTGGGGCATAGCTAAAACTGGAAAAGTTCATTATGTTCAGAATATTTAACAGTACGTTTTATTTTGTTTTTAAATATGTCTATTTACTTCTTAGCTGTACTGTGTTTTAAGCCTTTCAAGCCTGAAATCCTTAAATGTTAATTTCAGAGTCCCAATTAACTCTTTAACACTCATATCAGCCAAAAACGTCGTCTGTAATGGACTTGAGAAATGTCCTTTTAAAGACCAAGAAGCCTATTTTTGAAAATTTACCACTGGAATGACTGGCTCGATAACCGAGCCAGTCATTCCAGTGGTACATTTTTTTTAATAGTCTAGTCTTGGTCTGCAAATGGACATTGAAAATTGAAAATTGAAATTTTCTTGAACAAATTCGAGGGTTAAAGCTGCTGATAATGAATGATATGACTGTATTCTGGGACCTGTTAAGGAATAGAATCGTCTTTTAGTTGGAATCAGTTTTCATCAATCTTCTGTCTTGTCCCTTGTTCTTGTTCATCTGTAGATTACGATCTTTGAGGCAGGGCTGGGCTAACTGTAACTTGTAACTGAGTGTAACTTAGTTACATTTTTCATGTAAGTGATGTAACTTGTAAATGAAGAATTTTTTTAGTTCAAGTAACTGAAAATCTAGCAAGAGGCCCAAGGGGCCTGTGTCGCTCACCTGGAGCACCATCAATTTTTGTCAAAATTGTTGGTGGGTGGTTTAGTAGTCGAGCTTGTGGACATTTTTGCAAGTGCAATATGACCGTCAAACACACTACATTTTGATTGGCCCACGGCGCCCATGTTTTTTTGATGGATCAACTTACCTTGAACAAATTTTAATGGCCCAAATTTCGGCCTGATCCCTTCAGCGGTTCTGGAGGAGTCATTTTCTTGAAAACTAGGTCATCCAAGATGGTCGCCGAACCATTTGGTCAATCAAGTCCTCTTGAACAAACTTGGCAATTACCTCTTGGTCTAGATGAAGATTCCCCAAGTGGTTTCGGAGATTTTTAAAGACACTTCCTGAAATCGGCCGAAATCCAAAATGGCCACTGGGCAAATTGGCCGATCGGGTTCATTTGAACAAACTTGGATCCTTATCCCCTAAGGATGCTTCCTGCCAAATATAATTGAAATCGGCCTGGTAGTTCTTGAGAAGACATTTAAGGCTTTAGCATGGGAGCTTTTGACGAGAAAATTATCCAAGATGGCCGCCAAACCATTTATCCGACAATTTCAAAAATTGCAAATTTGATATCTGAATACCCAAAAACATATATAGAACCAATTTTGGCCTCAAAATCCATCAAATAAAAAACCTAATATGACCGCCAAACAAATTATTTTGATTGGCCCACGGCCGGCATGTTTTTTTGACGGATCAACTTCCCTTGAACAAAGTTTAATGGCCCTTACTCTCTAACCATATCTGGCAAATTTCAGCCCGATCCCTTCAGCGGTTCTGGAGAAGTTGTTTTCGCTAAAACTAGGACAACCAAGATCGCCGCCAAACCATAGGACCAATCAAGTTCCTTTGAACAAAGTTTGTTCAGCTCTTGCCCTACATCATATTTCATGGGATTTGTCTCAATCCACCAAGCGGTTTCGGAGAAGACTTTTAAAGACGCTTCTAAAAATCGGCCAAAATCCAAGATGGCCACCGGCCAAATTCGCCGATCAGCTTCGTTTGAACAAACTTGAATCTCTACACCCTAAGGATGCGTCCTGCCAAATATAATTGAAATCGGCCCAGTAGTTCTCGAGAAGACATTAAAAATTTCCTATTGCTTTAGTATGGGAGCTTTTGGCGGGAAAATGATCCAAGATGGCCGCATAACAGTTTTGAAAATTGCAAATTTGTGATCAGAATACCCAAAAACATATATAAAACCAATTTCATCCTCAAAATCCATCAAATAAAAAAATCCAATATGGCTGCTAAACATACTGTATTTTGATTGTCCCACTGCGACCATGTTTCTTGATGGATCAATTTCCCTTGAACAAACTTTAATGGCCCTTAGTCCCTAATCATATCTGCCAAATTTCGGCTTGAGCCTTTAGTTGGTCTGAAAAGAAGTCATTTTTGCTAAAACTAGGTCAACCAAAATGGCCGCCGAACCATTTGAACTATCAAGTTCCCTTGAACAAACTTGGTTACGTTCTTGCCCTAGATCATATTTCATGCGGTTTGCTTCAATCCACCAAGCAGGTTCGGAAAAGAAGATTTTTAAAGATATTTCCTAAAATCGGCCAAAATCCAAGATGGCCACCAGCCAAATTGGCCGATCGGCTTCGTTTGAACAATGTTGGATCCCTATGCCCTAATGAGACTTCCTGCCAAATATAATTGAAATCATCCCAGCAGTTCTTGAGAAGTTGACGGACGGATGGATGCCGGACGGTCGCCATGGCATAAGCTCACTTGGCCATTCTGGCCAGGTGAGCTAAAAACTATATTACGCACCCGCTAAAGTTAGTTACATATATCTACACTTTCTTGTACAGTATGTCTTTAGGTAGGTGGCTATTTACATTTAATTTATACTCTATCTCTTAGTCAGTGCTATTACAATCTGCTTCTAGGTACTAGTCGAAATGGTACATATAATATCACTCAGATAGCAATCCAGTCTACTCTTGAAGCTGTCAATATTCTCCGCCTCGACTATGTGTGTAGGTAGAGCATTCCAGGTTTTCGGAGAACGCTTTGTGAAGAAGAATTTTCTTGTGTTCGTGCTATAGTGCTGAATTCCTATTTTAAGATTGTGTCCACGGGTAATGATTGTTGATTTGCTGAAGAGGTTCTGTTTGTCGATGTTATAGATATTGTTCATGAATTTATATACATTTAAATGTAACTGACCCCAAGCCTGACACACATACACATTCACCTGTACACAGACCTGAATGAAATACATGTACCCGCTTCTCCTTATCAACATAGGGTGAGGGAATTAGCTTTAAAATATACATACATCATGGAAGATATAGTCACTGGTTGAAACTGTCGCCACAGCTGTTGGTGCTTTGATAGGCTATGGAAAGATAAAGAAAACATTTAGTAATGTAACAGTGTCATGTACACATAGATGTTATATAATAGCTTTATATTACCACATTCAAGCACAGAATGCAGGAAATGTCAATTTCCCTTTCTCCGAGATCTAACAATACTCACCATTCTGTTACTTCTGATATACAGCTGGCCCTGACAGCGGCTCTAGGATTATAGACTTAGAAAGCTTTACCGACTCCTGGGAACCGGGTACTCGGCTCCCAACTGCCGAGTACCCGTTTACCATAGAGCTCATATTGTTTGCATAGCCACCAAACAAGAGAAAACTATGGCTTGCCTCCGTGGGGCTGGGAGGCTGGGTCCGTAACAGAATGGTGAGTATTGTTAGATCTCGGAGAAAGGGAAATTGACATTTCCTGCATTCTCCTTCGATCAATACTCACCATTCTGTTACTTCTGATATACACCAGATTTGATCAGTAACCTGGTGGGAAGGGGCAAGCCATAAATGCTAATTTTGCCCCTTGGAGAAAGATTTTAGACTTCAAACTTGACTAACGGAGACCTAAAAGGACCGTCAAGTTCACGGAACCGAATCACATTCGCGTCACAGCCCCCCCCCCCTTTTTCCTCCTAAGAAAAGGGAGAGAACTAATGAACATGTATCTCGCCTGAAAACACAAATATGCCAAGAGGGTTAACTACTCCCTGCATATTCCATGTATTAGCCTGGGAATGAGCATGAATATATAAGATGAATGAACATGATACATATACATAATACAAAAAACTCTCACTTATTGAATTACCTTATGATAATTGGACTTCAGACGTACCGCCTCCAACCATTCACCGGTTCGGCCATCGGTGACACAATCTGGTTGACATCCTCTCGCCTGACCATGCCTGCTTTAGGTTCTTTTCTTACCAAAGTGAGAAAAGGGTGAAAAGCAGTGTGGTCACTAACTATCGTTTGAAAACAGCTAAAGCGAGTGGATTGGCTGAGTCTGACACATCCCTCATATAGTAATCCGTGAATGAGGACTCACAGTGCCATTGTGCAACGGCCATGATGTCCTATAACGGAACACCATTGTAAAGGGCGGTCGAGGCGGCTATTCCGCTGACATTGTGTGCCCTTACGCCTTGCACCTGGTGCCCAGTCGCCATCTCGTGAGTAGTCTGAATGCATTCGACCACCAAACGAGAGATAGTATCCATGGATGCGGCGCCATAAGACTTTTTATGGCAGATTCACAGATGTCTATCGTTCGACCGTAACGAGTCAGTCCGTTTCTTGTACTTAGTCAAAGCACGGACCGGGCACCAGACACTGGCATCACGATCAAACCTAGTTAACTTCGGTATAATGATCGGTTTTCCGGGATATCTCAAAGATTGGTTCTTTGACATAACCTCTGCTCTTGGCAGAAGACGCAGACCTTCTCCAGAAACAATAAATCGGTTCCTCTCTGCCGAAAAGCGCATGGATCTCACTGCGCCTTCTAGCTGAGGAAGCTGCCAATAGAAAGACCGCCTTTAGAGTCAAATGCTTTAGACTAGCCGAACGCAACGGTTCGAAAGGGTGCTTGGCCAGTACATTAAGCACTAAAGATAGAGTCCAGGCTGGAATGACTACCGGTTGTCTCGGTCGGAGATTGCTCATTCCCTTCAACATCACATTTAACTGGGCCACCTCTGGACTATCCCTGTTGGCTAGACAAGGGATAACTGATGCCAAAGCTGACTTGTATCCAGCAACTGTGACGGGAGCTAGTCCTCAAAAGAACAGCTCACAGAGAAAGTCTGCTATTTGCTGATAGTGGATTGAAAGGTATCAATACCCTTTTCTTCACACCAGTCTGCAAATCTGTTAACCTTGTTGTTATATGACTTGAAGGTTGACCTCCTTCTCGCAGCCGCGATGAAATCAGCAGCCTGTCGAGAAAAGCCTTCCGACGTGGAACGTTGTTTGATAACATCCACGCAGTCAATTGAACATTTCGGGACGCTCGTGTAGGAAGCGTCCCTTGGCCTGGGAGATTATGTTCGGAATCTCGGGCAACTGCACAGGATTTTCCACCAGCAGATCTAGAAGATCCGTGAACCACGCCCTGCTCGGCCAATACGGCGCTATTAGCAGGACCAGACACGGTTCCTCCCTGACCTTCACCAATACCTTCGGTAGAAGAATGGTGGGTGGGTACGCGTAAGCGTGCATCCCTCTCCAGCTTATCGCCAGAGCATCTGTATCGACGGCATTTGGATCTGTAATCGGCGAGACATATGTCATGATTTGAGCATTTTCCTTTGTGGCGAACAAGTCCACGTTGGGTTTGCCCCAATGCTCGAAGATCCGTCGCAGAACTGGAGGGTTGAGGGACCATTCTGTTGGCAGGATTCTCTGTCTGCGAGACAAAGCATCCGCCAGAATGTTCAATCGGCTAGGAATACGAGCTGCTTTCAAAACAACCGAGTAATTCCTGCACCATTGAATCAAGTGCCACACCCTGATACACAGAGTGGGCGACCTGGTCCCGCCTTGGCGATTTATATATGATACTACTGTCGAATTGACCGACCGTATCAATATCACCCTGCCCCTGATCATCGGAAGGAACTCTTCCAACGCCAGTTCCACTGCCATCATTTCCAACAGATTGATATGCAGCTGACTCTCCGGGAGAGTCCATGTGCCCGAGACCTGGTGTTCTCCCAGGCAGGCACCCCCACCCTTCCAGCGATGCATCCGTGTAGACGGACAGCTGGGGGCGGGGTAGGTGCAGCGAAACCCCTAATAGGAGATTCTGACGCTGTTTCCACCATAGAAGATGCGATATTATTGGCTCCAAAACTGGCACCAGTTTTGACAGGGGTTCTGTTCTCTGTTTCCACAGAGACATCAGATACAACTGGATAGGCCTTCGCATTAGAGCAGCGTACGGGATAACCTGCTCCATGGAGACCATCATTCCCAGCATCTGAAGGAACCGCCTCGCCTGAATGTGGTTTCCCACTCGAAAACTCTTGAGGATGGCTAACAGAGACACCGCTCTGGGCTCTGACGGGTAAACCCTGCCCTCCTCGAGGTCGAATCGCATCCCCAAATAAACGAAACATTGAGTGGGCGTCAACTCGGATTTCTCCTCGTTGACTATGCAGCGTAGATCTGAAAGTAACTTCAGAATCAGAGCAGTATCCACATTCACCTGGCTGCCGAGTCTGCCTTGAGCAGCCAGTCGTCTATGTAGGTGTGTAGCGCCACGTTCTCTTTTCTGAGAAACGCTGTCACCGCAAGGACCACTCTTGTGAAAACCCTCGGAGCTGTCAACAGGCCAAACGGGAGAACTGTAAACTCCCATACTTGATTCTGAAACGCAAATCTCAGAAACCTGTGCCAACTCCGATTCATAGGAATGTGGAAATATGCATTTTTCAGATCGATCGATACACACCACATTCCTTTCCTCAATCCTGCATTACCGACCTCGGCGTTTCCATCTGGAACCGAGGCGTATGGATAAACCAATTTAATGGCCTGAGATTGAGTATGGGTCTCCATCCCCCTGTGCTCTTGGGGACAAGGAACATGTTTGAATAGAAGCCTGGAGTGTTTCGGTTTGCTGGTTTTATTGCTCCCTTCAGAAGCAAACCCGACACTTCCTTTTGAACGGCTTCTAACTTGTCTGGCTCCCTTGGTACGGGTGTCCAGACAGGTACCAAAGACAGATTTTGTGGTGGAAAGTCCCACCACTCCGGCATGTAACCCTGGGATAACCATCCCAGGACCAGACTGTCTGACGTCACACCTTGCCAGGCCTCGACGAAACGCATGAGCCTTCCACCCACCATAGACGTCTAACGGGGTTGTCCGGCTCGCAGTCCGCCCCCCCCTCTTTCTTAACGAGAGAGAGAGAGAACCATTTCGTTCTAGGCACGACGGGTATAACTGGCACCGCTGTTCCTGTCGCACAGGCGCGGTCCAGGCGGATATGAAGGGAGCTTTCGTACCCTCAGGTACGCTTTGGCCCCTTCTGTCCGCCCTTTGAGGCCTTACCCTTACCCTTCCCCTTCCCGCCTCTAGGGTGGTCAGGAGCAACATTGGGGAGGGTAGGCGCCTCTACAACCTTCCTGGGCTTCTTCGCCGGCTCTGAAAACCCAGCTGAAGCAGAAGTCGCAACAGGCCTAGCTTTCGCCTTGCCCTTATGCTTCTTCTGCTCCTTTGAAGGTTGTCCCGTTAGCGGTTTCCCCACAGGCCCTAGTGCGTGCGCTTGCCGCACTAGCTCTAGCTGTAGGTTTACCGCTAACCGATTCTGCGCGATACTGGCGGTATCCTCTAAGATGGCCCGCGCTTGGCCACCGAAGATGCTAGGCCCTGTCAGGGGCGTCCCAAGAAGACGCTCCCTGACTGCCGTAGCCGGACGCATATGGTCAATGACCATTTGCCTCCTGGATTTCGTCACACGCGCTTGCACCCATGCCAATGCGTCCATCGACAGCACCAGGCCGTCATTGACACATGAAAGCGCCACAGGTGGCACAAGGTGGCCTGCCCCGCTTCAGCCCACATCGACTGAAGGAGACGATAAGAGTGGTTGACAGCGCTCATCGCTGCCCTCACACCCTCATCGCATAGGGACAGGACTTCTTCCTGGTGTACCTGAGACTTGTCCACAAGTGCCGGACCGGGGTGACCCGCCACGGCACTCTGGACGCCCAGTACCCATCGGTCATCCTCCGTGACCGACGGGACTACACCATACCTGTCGTATTCCCCCCGCGGAATACGACATCTTGCCCGCACCTCCCTGGAGGCCGCAGGGAGCTGACCCTTGGTCATCAGTTGTTTGCTATAAATAGCATCCAACCATTCTATGAACCGTGGATCCAGTCCCACTGACTGGATCTGTGCCGCGGGCAAATTCCCCGTCCTGATCGACGCACGGGGCGCATCTTCATCGGCCGTGGCCGAAACCACAGACGGGTCAACCCTGGCTAGCCACGCCAGAGCATCTGACCAATCTACCTCCGATGAAGACACCCCTGCAAACACGTCACCCGTTGACGTGCTCACGGGTCTGCCAGCCACGGCCTCCCAGCAAGGAGCCACGGCTGACACGCCAGGCACTCCGGTACCACACGGTTCCGCCACCACCCCATGAAACACTCCGGTCCATGGGGTAGGTCCGCACGGAAAACCGTACGGACCCGTAGCAGTCGCGGAACCATAGCCGGACACGGGCGCTAACGGCACCCCACGTCCGACTGCCGGACCAGGCGAGATAGGTGAGTACCACGCCCGGCCCGGCACACCCGTTCCCGTGATGGCTGGTGCCAAACCAAGCTGCACGGAACCGGTGCACGGTAACGGATTTGCCTCAGCCGCAGGCGGAGCCGCTGACCTGGCTTGCGCCAAACCAGACAAATGGAGGCCGGTTCCGTCTAGGACGGAATCAACCTCCATATTCTCCACCTGCGGCTTCACGGGCCGCAGCAACCTCTCCTCCTCGGCCTCCTCGTCTTCAGACTCCGAAGAGTCGTCACTAGACGAGTCAACCGTGGAACCGTCCTGGCGGACGGCTCCCACACCTGACGGACCGGCCACCGCTACTGGACCACCCGGAGGTGGCCGCAGAGAAACAGAAACCCGTCTGTCCGAAGCCAGACAGGACTGCCAGGGGGCCGTACGAGACGGCCCCCTCGGTAACCAGTCCAGAATCCTGTCCGAGGACAGGATCCGTACCAGGCATGGGGAGAAACTGCCCCCCAACCTTTGGTAGCAGGGACGACACCAGCGTGGGCAGAACGCTATGCAGAAAAACCCTGCACAGCCGGACCAAACCACGCCGGCGGTGCCATCTCCGCCACCTCCAGCTGGGGACGTGGAGCACCCGCACCGGCTGAACCGGGCGCTCCACGATTTACTCTCGGACCGCCTGACCCCGCGTCAGACCCAGCCAAGTCCTTCTGGCAAGGAACTTAACCATCATCTCAACGGACCACACTGCACAAACATTACACCTATGATCAATATTACACAGGGAACACCTAAAACAGACATGGTCCTTGAACACGACACGGACAAACTTATGGCATTCGTCAGCATGATGGCGGGGCTGGCGTGGCCTATAACATAAGCACAAACCTACAATAAACAAGCGGAACGAGACCCGGATGGAAGGCAGACAATTAATTTTCAAATAATTTGACTCATAAATTAACTGTAACCCTCCCGCACCCCACCCCGCCACAACAACGATCGCATTGACTATGACGACAAGAACGAGGCGGGCATTAAACACACCCATAATAGATCCTCCAGGATGTGTAACGGCTCCAGGAATCATATCGCATAGCATTCGGGGTATATTTACTAATCAATATAAATTATACTCCTAACGAAAGCAGCACGATATGTGAAGAAAACAACAAAATGTATAACAAACTGCTGTATCACACGGTAAAACCGCAGACCACGCATCTACTCAAGAATTTTGAAACCACCGATCATTGCAAACCGATCGTGATCGCACGTAAACTTGATCATTCTAAAGTTTCCGGTACCATTTTTAGTACGCAGCACCCAGAACAAGATGCGCGAATTAATGAAAAATTTTTCTTCACATAAACATCCGAGCGACCGGGTGTGATGTCACCCGCTCGAATCCTACAGAGAACGACGTCAGCCGATATTCGTGTTAGAAATACCGTAGCATAACACCTATTTTCATATCTGCCGATCGCCTGTTGTGGGGTTAAAGAAGGCGATCGTCTGGCATATATCGTTGTTAGCACACGTCCCAGATTCTATGGGGTCAGAAATTGGAACATGCGACACAGCGAAATTTAGAGACCTAAGTCTTTTAACTATGGATAATAAAGAACGATACAACCTGGTTATCTTCGGTGGTATTCTCCATAGTATCCTTTAGTTAATCCTTTCACGAACACACAAACTATCACAGATTAAAGACTTAGATTTTCTTTCACAAAAAACACTAAAATCCTCAATGCAGAAAGCATGTATTGCTCTTGTTGCTAGGCAAACAAGAATGAGCTCTATGGTAAACGGGTACTCGGCAGTTGGGAGCCGAGTACCCGGTTCCCAGGAGTCGGTAAAGCTTTCTAAGTCTATAATCCTAGAGCCGCTGTCAGGGCCAGCTGTATATCAGAAGTAACAGAATGGTGAGTATTGATCGAAGGAGAATTCACCTTTCTAGTTTATCCATTCATAATGACATAATCAACTAAGTGACGTGTATGCTGACATCATAATCATGACGTCATAAATGATTCGAAATAGTCCGGCTTTAACGCTTAAAAGTCTGACACGTTATACGAATTGTATGTCTTTGCTATTTAATAAAGATGCTGTTGAATATTTTGAAAGTAATTCGAGTGGGTGGTGTTGCTGCCACAGACAGCAAAAGCACCCAGTCGAATTACTCTCAAAATATTCAACAGCTGACCTGGCAGTGCATAGTTTTCTGGAAATTGAGTCAGGGAGTTCAGAGATCGATCGATCCCAACACGAGCATGGTGTGGGCGGAGCTTAGATAGAAATGGGCGGGACATGGCTAAAACTGGAACGGTCCATTCCACGGCGTATTAGAAACCCACGCGCGTGAAAGCCTCACCGGCAAAGTAGGATTTTGTGCTGCAGTGTTGGTGTGGTGGAAGCATTTGTGGGTTACGATACTTGGCGGTTCCGTGTTCAATTTCCCATCAACACATAGGCACAAACTCATGGGATATGGCCATACCACCTTTCAATTGATAACCCCCCTCCCCACCCCCTTTGACCTTTTGATCACACTTAAACAAGAGGCCGAAGGGGACTGTATCGCTCACCTGGAATTATTGGCCACTGGCACAACCGAACAAAACGAGATGACGACTGGAAAAATTTACCAATCAAATTTATGTGAAGGTTTAACCAAGTTTTATAAAATTGGCCCAGTGGTTAATAAGTAGTCTTTTGTTATGATTTTATCAGAAAATTGCAGAAACTACAAGACGACAGACGCTAAATTTTAATTGATTCATTGACATATTAACTTTCCATGGACAAGTGGTAATGGCGTTTTGGCCCTAATCATATCTGCCAAATCCGTTCCGCAGTTCTGGAGTTGTTTTTGCGAAAACTAGGTCATCCAAGATGGCCGCCGAATCACTTGGCAAATCAAGTACGTGTAGATCATATTTCATGAGGCTTGCATCAATCCCCTAAGCAGTTTCAGAGATTTTTAAAGCCGTTTCTAAAAGTCAGCCAAAATCCAAGATGCCCACCGACCAAATTTGGCCGGTCGTCTTCCTGTGAACAAACTTGTATCCATATGCTGTAAGGATGCTTCCTGTCAAATATACTTGAAATCGGTCGAGCAGTTTTCGAGAAGACATTTGAAATTTCCCATTGCTTTAGTATGTGAGTTTTTGGTGGGAAAAGGATCCAAGATGGCCGACAAACCGTTTATCCGATCGTTTCTAAAATGACAAATTTGAATTCAGAATACCTAAATACCCATATAAAACCAATTTCAGCCTCAAAATCCATCAAATAAAAATATCCAATATGGCCACCAAACATGCTACACTCTGATTGGTCCATAGCGGCCATATCTTTTTACTTATTAACAAACTTTAAGTCCCTTATCCCCTAATCATATATGCCAAATTTTGGCCCGATCCGTTCAGCAGTTCTGGAGTTATTTTCTTAAAAACAAGGTCATCCATGATGGCCGCCGAACTATTTGGCCAATCAAGTTCCCTTGAACAAACTTGGTTCAGCTCTTTCCCTAAACCATATTTCCTGAGTTTTGACTGGATGCCCCTAGAAGTTTCCGAGAAGATTTTTAAAGATTTTTTTCAAACTCCAAGATGGCCGCCCGCCAAATTGTCCAAACTTCAACCTCTATGCGCTAAGGACTGTTCCTGCCATATAATTTAAATTGGCCCAGTAGTTCTCGAGAAAACATGGCCATCAAACTGTGTATTCGACAGTTTCTAAAATGGCAAATTTGAGACCAGAATACCAAAAAAACATTTTTTTAAATGCCGTCTCAAAATCCATCAAAAAAAATCCAATATGGCCGCCAAACACGCTACATTTTGATTGGCCCACAGCGGCCATGTTTTTTTATGGATCACCTTCCCGTGAACTTTAATTGCCCTTAGTCCCTAATCATATCTCCCAAATTTGAGCCTGATCCCTTCACCGGTTCTGGAGTTGTCTTCGCGAAAACTAAGGCATCCAAGATGGCCACCAAACCATTTGGTCAATCAAGTTCTCTTGAACAAAGTTGGCTTACCTCTTGCCCTAGATGCTGCTTCATGAGTTTTGATTCGATTCCCCAAGCGGTTTCGGAGAAGATTTTTAAAGACATTTCTAAATTCCAAATATAATTGAAATCGGCCCAGCGGTTCTTGAGAAGTTATTTAAAGAAAAAGGTGACAGACAATCCGTAGGGGCAGAGTTGCCCTTATGCGTCCTTTTGCGCGTATATACGCATAAAAATGGCAGAGGGACGCATACAAATTAACCCTCTGCATCCCCGAGGACGCACGAGGGACGCAGTAAAAAAGTGTAACGGAAACTGGTAACTTTGGTGTGTGCTTAATTAACGATTATATTATCATGTGTGTATATTTATTTGTGCATGTTTTTACTTTTAAAAATATACCTAATGTATTGTGTGTTCAATAAAAACGAACTTACTGCGTTGTTTAAGACTATGATTTGTTGTATGTTTTCTTGCACAACTCAAAGTTGTTAATGCCCACAAATCAGATTCATCCACCACATTTAATTGTAAACACAATCCCAAAATCATCCTTAGTATTCCATTTGATCTAATTTTTATAAGTAAAGAGTTTACAAGCCCGATGTTAGTCGCCTTGTTCGGCCTACAAATTGCAAAAATACCGAAGTAGGTCAAGTCGTCCTTTAGCAAACTCGCCCCAGATACTCGTAATTTTTCAATTCGTCCAAGATCAAGTTAGGGTTTAATAGAAAAATTAATGCAGTGGTCTTTGCTAATTACTATTGTCGTGGTCTTTGGAAATGTTAATCATACAAGGTTGTCAATGTAGGTTGGTTGGTTTATCAGACAACAAACAAGTACAGTGCTTTAAGTTATTGTGTATTGACATGCAGTTCAAATGTTATTAGTTAAATATACAAGGGCCACTTCAATAGATCAATTTTAGCCACCATTGTAGATCACAGAATACAAATTTTTGAAAATGTACCACTGGAATGACTGGCACTGTTTTCAACATGTTTAATAACGTGCTTTACAATTAGATCAATGTGTTGTGTTTATTTTAAGAAGAAAACAGGGGACCCCCATATTTCAGATGAGGACCCCATGGGACCGCCAAATTTTACAATGGGACGCCCAAATCTGAGGGTGTGGGGTCCTTGGGACCCCCAAAAATCAGATGTTGTGGGCAACACTGCCGTAGGGGTTGGCAGGTCTGTTTATGGCATGAGAGGAGGGCTAATTGCATGTCTCACACAGAATGCATGAAAATTTGCTGAATGAGAGACTTGGCATGTCTGCTTTGTTTCAAGCAACTCAACCATCTTATACATTGAAAAGATCTGCATTAAAAAATCTAGTAAATAAACCTTTTGGGGGTCACATTATGGGTTAAATCATTTGTTAATAATTCCTTACATTTTTCTTGAAGATAAATCGTCGACTCTTGCCTTTAGGAGCTATAGATTTGGTAATGAAGCCAGATTTATGTTTAGATGGCTTGATACGCGAGCTCTTTCGTAGTGCAACGCCTATTGATAAATCATTGTTTCGTCCATTTCCTGAACGTTTCCACGAACCAGGATGATTATTGTTCTCATTCTTTTCACCGTTAACATTTGATTGCTGCTTAGCAGAACATGAATTACAAAGAACTTCGCCATGCTTTCCTTTCTTCCATATCGTCGATGTTGTAGTTTTACACACTGTGCAAATTGGCTGTACGCCTAGTGGCATTGTGGTAATTGTTTATTATTTTTCTGCATCGGTATTCGTAAAAGAATGACTAATCTTGAAACAATAATTAGAATTTTACCACTTTGGCCACCATCTTAGGCAGTGTTGCCAGATTTCTTTAGAAAAACCCTAAAACGCGGAACGACGGAACGCGCGGAACGGCAGAACGGCCGGGTCGGATTCCATGAATACAATCTAGCCCTATTATAACCATTGACTACACAGATAAGCTACTGGTATTCGAATCTTGTTTGATTGAAGGTAGTTGTTGCCTTGTTCAAAATCATTTCAGCCATAATTCAGTTTAGTCCAGTTGAGGCTCTCTGCCTCTTCATTAGGCCGTCCTGGTTTCTCCAATGTCGAGCATTACAGTCCTTGCGTATTATAAAACTCTGTTTCGAATTCCGCTCACATTTATAGGGATTTATATTGAGTCACTGAGTATGGGTAGCATGTGTCATCTCAATGCAGTTCAATATGTACACGTCATCATCCTTGAGGATGCCAAGTAATAAATTGGTTTAAAGTAAATAAATTATCACTGAATGACGGGAAAACTAATTACATGCTCTTTACAAAATCTAGAAAACTAAAGAAAAATGACTTGCAAAAATTGTACATTGATAATCAGGAAATACTGGAGGCTGAGTTTGCTAAATTCTTAGGTGTCTACCTGGATAAAGATCTAACCTGGGAGAAACATATAGAGATTGTAACATCCAAAGTGGCAAGAAACATTGGGATCATGCGACGACTTAAATCATACTTACCACCTAACGTACTAAAACACTATATTGCACGTTAATATTACCACAAATTACTTATTGCAACACTATTTGGACTAATACATATAAAATCAGACTGGCAAGACTAAAATCACTTCAAAAGCAAGCCATTAAACCTTTTGCACAAACAGGAGAGGCCCAAAATGTTTACAACACAGAAAATTTATTAAAACTAGAAGATATTGGTAATCTCTAATTATATTCAATAATAAAAGATTTTTTCAAAGGTAATCTACCAAATTCACTGTCTTCTCTCTTTAACCTAAACACTGAAATACACTCATACAACACCAGATCTAGACACAACTTTCACACAGAATACAACAGAATGGAAATCTCAAAACAAAAATCATCCTTTCAAGCTACAAAACTCTGGAATACACTAGCCATGCTGGAAGAAATGTACCTTCAGGAGACATGGATAAGGATCTACACAGATGGATCAGCCAAAGATGCAATTAGGAGCGGAGGTGCCGGACTGCACATACAGTATCCAAACGGACAACATGAGTCAGCTGCAATACCGACAGGCAAACACTGCACAAACTACAGAGCTAAAGTCGAAGCACTGGTTCATGCAGCTAATACCATTAGCAGAACAGCAGACCCTATTGCACAGATTGTCTTTTTATCTTATGCCCGCTCCGTCCTTGAGGCTATCACCAAAGGTAAGCTGCCACAACTTGAAGAAGCACTACAAACCATCAAATGCTTTTGGATAGCATTGCAGTGGATCCCCTCACACCGTGGAGTCCAAGGAAACGAGGAAGCAGACAAGATGGCAAAGGTGGGTGCAGAAGAGAATCAGACAGAAAACATGGTTACCCATACAGAGATGAAGACTATCATCAAGTCACTCTATAGAAACCTCAATCAGAAGATGCCTACCATCATCTCTCGAGGCC
The DNA here is from genome assembly GCA_034401795.1 of Chaetoderma sp. LZ-2023a. Lineage (NCBI taxonomy): Eukaryota > Metazoa > Mollusca > Caudofoveata > Chaetodermatida > Chaetodermatidae > Chaetoderma > Chaetoderma sp. LZ-2023a. The sequence continues at coordinate 19,135,693 of CM067364.1, forward strand.
AGAGCAAGTGACCATTTTTCGTCTCAGAACTGGACACAACAGACTAAACCAACACATATACAGGCGGTTCCACCTTACGACATCGCCCGCTTGTCCTTGTGGAGAAGCAGAACAGACCACAGAGCACATACTTCAATGTTGCAGTACGTATCAGCTGCTGAGAGAAGGGGTCTGGCCTTTGTCAACCTCTTTTCTTGAAAAGCTGTATGGGCCTGTGGAAGAACTGCAGAAAACCACAGATTTCCTCTTGAGAACGGCTCTCCAAGTGTGATACCAGTGATTGAAAAGAAGAAAGAAGACAGAGACACGAACACACGTACACGGATTATTAGTCAAAATTCCTACAAACATATTATTAAACAAATGTTCATTAATAAGTACTAAATCGAGTAATTGGACCTCACTCATATATTAGTTACTGCACCTTGATGCGCCCGGACACCACAGCAATTACCAGCAATTCATCATGAAGAACCACCTGTTAACAATATTGATATTACTGCTCTTGCCTTGCCTCTACACACCGGTTTGACATATTGTCTACATAAAATAAAAGGTACTGCTGAATATTCTGGACCTAGTGGAATTTGTGGGAGGATTTTCTGCATAAGGCAGCAATGGCTTTTATTCCAACTGTGTACAGAAGATTACTTACGTCATAACCAAATCAGTTTGTTGCTAGAATCATGTTGGCCATTGTTATCTTTACTGTATCATTAACCTTAATCATATTTTATTTAATTAATTTTATTATATTATATTTTATGTGAATGTCTGGCTCCTGGGTCTTACAGACAACACATCCCAAGGGTCATAGCTCCTCTTGCTGGGTGTTTTGAAGAGGACTTGACCGGGGGCTGTGGGTGGCTAAGCCACCAACAACTCTCGGTCGGGTGGCTTTTCTGAATATTCAGCGAGTGTGCAGCTTCTGTGTTAAAATATGAGTCAAATTGGACCAGCACTCCTTAAGATATACACAGATCCTGAACTTGATCATATCTAAGAGCTCTAAACAAATCCAGCCATGACACACACACTAAGAAATAGACTCGAACACATATTCACATGATCACATCTACTCTCTTTCCTCTAGGGAAAGAAGGTGATAGACAATAATAATAATAATAATAATAATAATAATAATAATAATAATAATAATAATAATAATAATAATAGTAGAAACAGGATGAACTCCAAACCCCACCCCACCCCTTCATCCCCTATCCCATTCCAATGAGTGAAATATGTTACCCACAGTATGAAAAATAATCAAAAACAAGTGAACCATGTTTGTCAAATGTCTTGTCTTTTTTTTCTCTCTTCTTTTTTTATGTCAAATCCTATATTATTTGTCTGTAGTTAAGTATAATATATTGTCATAATGTCTTATGTCTACTTATGTCAAATCATGTGTAATTTGTATGTTATTCTATGTCAGGGGTCCACAAGCTAATAGGCACAGCCTCCAGTGGACTCCCTGTTATCATATTGTAATTTGTAATATTTACCAAGAGAATAAAATCAAATCAAATCAAAAATCAAATCAAGTAGGTGGGACCGTGGGACTTAAAAGCGGAATGCGCAGAGCTAGATGTGCTTAGCAACCTCTCTCAATATTTTGGTTAAATTTCAAGTTATTTATCAATCCCCAAGTTACAGTGCATAAATAATATAGTACAACCTAACAACAGATCCAGTTTAAAACCCATTCCAAACCCATTCCAATGACAATTTTGAAACTGATTGTGCAAAAACTCTGAAAATATGGCTAGTAACCAAGGACACCATGGATCATCAAACAAACATGGCAGTCTTCGAAAAGGATCAACAAACTCAGTATCATCAGTAATCACACAGAAAACAACAACAAAATACAAGCAAACTCCCGAAACGCAAAATGATAACGAATCAGACTCTTGTGGGATTTGCAACCGAGTGTTACTGGAGGATAACCAATGTCTCCAATGCGAACGTTGCGACCTATGGTATTGTACCAAATGTTTATTAATGGCCGACAATGAATATCAAGTTTTAAGCGACAGATCCGATCTCCACTGGTGTTACAACAATTGTGAAGGTAAGGCATTACATGCTGTCAAAACTGAACAGGAAACCGAAGAACGTTGTGCCACATATATGAAACTAGTCACATAAAGGATTGGTAACCTTGAAGTAACCATAAGTAAAAAGGCTGACAAAGCTTCAACTGAGAATTTAGATGCTTCTGTTAAAGCTGTTGAAATGCAGTATACTGCATTAGTTAATGATTTGGGCAATTTAGCGAAATGAATGGAATTGATTAGAAAAGAACACATAGAAATAGATGACAGGAAAAATAGTATCATCATTAGAGGCCTTCCTGAACTACACAACGTCTCAGATGATGAAGTAGTAAATCAGATATTATCATCACTAGAGTTTCCAGACACACCAAGACGAATAGAAAGATTAGGCAAGCCAAAAGATGACAACAACATGAGAGGGAGACACCTGCGCTTACAGTTCAGCGACGTTGACTCAAAATTCAATCTTCTAACAAATGGACCCAAAATCAGAAAAGTTGACCCTAATACAGTAGACTTCAACCCTAAAGCAATTTTCGACAGCCCTGACTTAACAGTTCTTCAACGTGAAGATGATCTAAAAATAAGAAAGGAACTATAGTGGCAAAAAAGGAGGAGGACCCAAACTGGTACATACGAAGGATACACATAGTAAGATGGTCCAGCCCCCAATACTCTCAGTCAGGGACACCAGTCCCAAGACAGGCGAGAGCACAACTCAAGGAAGAAGGTCAGGGAATGTACATACTGTAAATACGGTTAGTTCAAATAAGGAATAAACCATTCAAATGTATCTCCAAAAACCGTAAAGACTACCAATCACTATCTCTCACTTCAATGCATAGTGTCAAAGTAACAAATTCACTGAACTATCAGATCACATTGCAGAAACGAACTTTTATATATATGCTATATCCAAAACCTGGTTAGATAAATGTGTATCCAGCACCAAGCTTTCTCATGATGATTATATAATATTCAGGAAAGATAGGAACATAAATGACTACCCAGACGGAACCTTTGTGCAAGAAAGCAGAGGTGGTGTACTATTTATTGTAAAGTCATCACTGAACCCATGCCTTTTGAAAGATGATATCAAAGCCGAAATGTTATGGATCACAATTAACCATATCCAAAAACCGAACTGACCATAGGCGTTGCATACCGACCAGAAAGAGGAAAAGAACCTAACCTCAACATTACCTGTGACTCCATCGACAGAATTAATACAGAGAACGTCATATTAGTAGTCAATTTCAACTTCCCAGACATCGACTGGCTCACAAATGAGGCTGTTTCCTCACTTTCAAACAAATGCTTAGACTCCTTAGAAGAAAACCTGCTAACTCAACTCGTCAGCTCACCAACACGAGTGAACAACATACTGGACTTGGAGATCACAGGAAATCCTGACATTATTGAGTCTGTAGCAGTTGATGAACCATTCAGCACTAGTGACCATATGTGTGTCAACCTAACTCTTAAATTATCTGTTCCATGAATCAGCCTAGCTAATCGGAAAGTCTATCTATACTCAAAAGGTAACTACGAGTCCTTAGACAAAACTGTTGGAGCCATTGACTGAACACGGTCTTAGACAAACAATCTGTCAATGAGAAATGGGAGACCTTCAGATAATACTACCAAGACTTGTGCAACAAATTCATCCCAACAAAGACAGTAAAAGCCGGACAGAGACATAAAACCTCCATGGTCTCGCTACGCCACTGTGAAACAAGCCAAGAAAAGGAAGTGTAAAGCCTGGGTCAAAGCAAGAATTTCAGGATTATCAGCAGACTACATTCTCCATGACACACACAGAGTAAAAGAAGTAGCGCGTAAGGCACAGGCTGACTATGAAGAATCACTAGCCATGTGAAGTAAAGATGATCCAAAACTGTTTTACAACTACTGCAGACATTTCACAAGGTTATCAGCGACAGTAGACACAGTAGAATCAAATGGCAATCGTATCACAGATGACAGTGAAAAAGCAAATCTACTAAACGATTTCTTCATATCAGTTCTCAGCCAAGAGACAGATAAATCATGTGCTCTTCCAACGATATCTAAGTATATCAGCAGCTGCATGTACAACATGAATATCACAGTAGAACAGGTCAAGCACAAGCTCAGTAAACTAAAAAGGAATAAAGCAGTAGGGCCAGATGGCATCCACGTGAATGTACTTCGCGAAGTTCTTGAATTTGCTGTACCACTTACAAATATCTTCAACTTATCTTTACGATCTGGCACCATCCCACAAGACTGGAGGGACGCAAATGTGACTCCACTATTAAAAAAGGGATCTCAGCTCTCACCAAATAACTATCGACCTGTAGCTTTAACCATCCAAATATGCAAGCTAATGGAAAGACTTGTCCTCGACGCATTGTGTCAACACATTGACGATAATCAGTTAATATCTTGCCATCCACATGGCTTTCAGAAGTGATGCTCTTGTATTACGTACCTCATTGAATGCATGTCAGATTGGTTCTCGGCTTACGACAACAACACACAAAATGATGCAATTTATTTAGATTTCAGCAAAGTATTTGATACAGTACCACATGCACGGCTCATACATAAACTGCAAAATCGAGGAATAAAGGGGCACATTCTACTATGGATCAAATCTTTCCTATCTCAAAGACAGCAACAAGTCATTTTAAGAAACGGACATTCGGACTGGAAACGCATTACAAGCGGTGTACCACAGGGTTCTATCCTGGGTCCTGTACTTTTCCTGCTATTTGTCAACAACCTTCCAGACTCTGTAAAGTCAACAACGAACCTCTTTGCAGACGACACAAAGCTCTACCATATAATCAATGATGAAAGCGACTGCAAACTCCTCCAAAATCACCTAAACTCACTCGCTGCTTTGTCTAAAATATGGCTAATGAGGTTCAACACTGAAAAATGTATCATCCTAAGAATCAGATCATCTATACATTTTTTGTACTCACTCAACGGACATTACTTAAAAGAGGAAACAGAACAGAGAGACTTAGGCGTTTTAGTTTCTAACACTCTGAAACCATCGCCACATATTACAACCATAGTAAACAAAGCCAAGCAGAAAATAGGAATGATCAAAAGATGCTTCAACAACAGATCACCAAATATAATCACAACATTATTCAACTCCATCGTTAGACCTTCACTAGAATATGGATCTATAGTTTGGAATCCACCTCTGGTCAAAGATAAACAGCCATTAAAAAAGGTGCAAAGACTGTGCTATAAACTGTGCAACGAAATTCCTACCATTACGCTAGAGGACAGAAGAAGACGTACATATCTCATTGAGACCTACAAATACCTTAATGGATATTATGCCACAGATGCAGCAACACTCTTCCAGCGACCTCTAAGGGACCTATGAGGATGTTTGTTCAAACTTTTTAAACAACGATGCAACACAGATCTAGCTAAAAATTTCTTTCCATCCAGAGTAGTTGAGGACTGGAATAATCTACCAGAATCTGTCGTATGTGCACCTACTGTGGAAGTCTTCAAAAGAAAACTTAGAGCTCTGCCCTTTGGCGAAGACAGCTAACCCACCAAGTATCCAAGTAAGTATCCAAGACCATGTCCCCCACAGGAGCATAGAGTAGTCCTAGACAAGCAATTATTAGGCATCGTGGTCTAATGGTCTCACATCCATCTGATGGCATTGTCGGATATGGACTATATAGAGGTAATTGCGGCTGCACAGTTACAGCTTCCAGTGATGGCGGACGTGATTTTGAAGACAGCTTGAAATCTTTATATATTTTTTATATAATATATTATTAAAATCATAGTAAAAGCTAATCTAAGTGGAGCAGTGTACAACAAGGAATAGACAATAGATCTCTCCACATAGAGTTTATTTTCATGGATAAATGATTTAGCTATTTACGTAGTAACCGGTTTTCGTGGTATGGATATATTTTCGTGGCATGTTACCATGGCAACCATCCAGCAAACAAACATCAAATGATCAAATTTGTTTTGCTTCTTCATTGTACATTATCTATTGTGATTGCAAAAGTTGTTAATCTTTTATTAAAATGAATCTGCCCAAGACAAGACAAAGAGAAATGCAATTTAAAGCAGTTTAGAAAAAAGATTAGTAAACAACAATTTGGATTTGTAAGTGGCAGATCAACTAGTCTACAGTTAATTAAGGTCATGGACGAATGGACAGAGATTTCGATTAAAAAAGGTAGAAATAAAATTGTTGGTACAATCTACAGGCCTCCTGACAGTGACAACAAACAATTCATTGAAGCTTTGAGCAGAATTCTGGATACAATACAAAAGGAAAATAAAACAGCCTACCTTATGGGTGATTTCAATATTGATCTGCAGCAACAGAAATGTTGTCATACCAAAGACTTCATTAACTTATTAAATACCTACTTTTACTATCCGACAATAACTAAATCAACTAGAATAACAGAATCTATGGCGAGCGTCATTGACAACATATTTTGCAATAATATTAATCGCAATATCAGTAAAACTCATGTCAGAATTTTTGTAACTGATATCTCAGATCATTTACCTATATTTCTCCTAGAAAAACAACAAACATACCAGAACCAATTCGAGCAGGAAAAATTTAAATGCAGAGATTACTGTCAGGTCAACATTGAAACATTCAAAAGATCTATGTCAGAGGTCGAATGGAGCATGGTAACAGACATTCAGTCTTGTGAGCATGCCTACAACAAATTTCATGACATCTGCACGACTATTTTTGAACAAAGCTTTCCAATGAAAGAAAGTAAAAAATATAAGCATAACCCAACTAAACCTTGGCTTACAAGTGGATTAATAACTGCCCGTCATACAAAACATCAGCTCTACTTAACATTTATCAAGTGTCAAACTAACTACAATGAAATCCAGTTTAAAAAATATAGAAATAAATTAGACCAAATAATAAAAACAGCTAGGAAAACATATTATCACAAGAAATTTGAACAGTCTAAAAATGACGTAAAAGAGACATGGAAAACCATTATATCACTTTTAAACAAGACCAATACGGCACAACAGCAATTATTAGGCATCGTGGTCTAATGGTTCACATCCATCTGATGGCATTGTCGGATATGGACTATATAGAGGTAATTGTGGCTGCACAGTTACAGCTTCCAGTGATGGCGGACGTGATTTTGAAGACAGCTTGAAATCTTTATATATTTTTTATATAATATATTATTAAAATCATAGTAAAAGCTAATCTAGGTGGAGCAGTGTACAACAAGGAATAGACAATAGATCTCTCCACATAGACTTTATTTTCATGGATAAATGATTTAGCTATTTACGTTGTAACCGGTTTTCGTGGTATGGATATATTTTCGTGGCATGTTACCATGGCAACCATCCAGCAAACAAACATCAAATGATCAAATTTGTTTTGCTTCTTCATTGTACATTATCTATTGTGATTGCAATAGTTGTTAATCTTTTATTAAAATGAATCTGCCCAAGACAAGACAAAGAGAAATGCAATTTAAAGCAGTTTAGAAAAAAGATTAAGGATTTGTTTGTGTATATTACTGCGATTGTAATAACTACACAATCGTCTGGATGGGGATGTAGAACCGTACAAGTCATCTTATTAACTAAATAAAAAACCCATTAGGCAATAAATCAAGAGAAAATTGCATTAATTGAACCGTTCCTGAATAATCTCTGACTGGGTGCAGAACGGCGCAAGTCACTGAACTGGACAGACAAAAAAGATTTATCTTGATCATTAAATTGTGGAATACAAGATGGGCAAACCGAAAAGAACTGACAGCAGAAGTGGGCAATATGCAGCCCCTAATAAATCAGATAGCTGGGAATGTCATGTGTGTAAGAAGACCGTGTCGGACATCAACGCTAAAATGATGGAGCGAAATTTGCAGTTTTCACTTTTGCATTGAATGTATCGAGATGGAGGGGTCCGAGTATAAAGCACTATCCAACAGGCCAGACATTTATTGGTATTGCCCAAGCTGTGAACCCAATGCTGTCAGAAACTTGAGGAAAATCTCCGAAGTAGAGGAAAGATGTAACAAGATGTTGGTTAAAATGGATGTCAGGATTGCAGCAGTGGAAAAGAAATTAGAGGAAAAAGTATCAGAGGAGAAAGTTAAAGAAATGATTGACTCTGCTGTGAAAGAAGTAAAGACAACAAAATTAACAATGGATGAAAAATGCCTGAAGGAAATAAAAAGTGAAATTAACAGAGAGGATGGAAGGAAGAGAGCTATTATTGTACATAGGCCAGCTGGGAGTGACTCTGATGACCCAGAGGTTAGGAAACAGCATGATTGTAACCTTGTCAAAGGGCTAATGGACATACTAAAAGTCAGAAGTGTCATTACGAGGAATGTAGTGAGGCTCGGTGCAAGGACGAAAAAGGAGGAGAAAATACGCCAGACCGATAAAGGTATTATTTGCAGAAGAAGGGCACAAGTCAGAGGTGTTCAAGAACATCCATAGACTTTGAGGTGTGGTTAATGATTCAGATTATGCAAAAATCAGAGTAGCAAATGACATGTCCAAGGAGGACAGAGCTGCCAAGAAAAACTTGTAGTGGAGGTCAGAGCCAGACAGGCTAATGTCAAGTCGGGAAACTGGCAGTACTGGGTCAGGGGCCTCCAATGGCGGATGTATATCGTCAAGGAAAAACCACAGAAAATGTGAGTGAAGGAATTAATGGTAATCAGTCAAGGCGTGAAAACCACGGACCTGAAGGTATCAAGTCTCTGAAGTGTGTATATACAAATGCGGATAGTTTACCAAACAAATTTGAAGAACTGTTAGTAAGGATTAAAAGTATGGAAAAAGAGCTAGATATTATAGTTATCACAGAATCCTTCCAAAAACTGTAGATACTTACCGACGAAAGAAGATTGATCCATTCATGGATATGAAATGATAGCTGGAGATTTTGTAAATAAGGATGGGAGAGGTATTATTATGTATGTTAGAGCTCAACCTAAACCAGTTGAACTCACCTTTGTAATAGTTTTAATGAACAAAAGTGGATCAAGATCAACTTGAAGAACAGCAATAGGCTACTCAAAGGAGCGATATACAGGAGCCCAGATAGCAATGATAATAATAACAATGAACTGTGCAGGCTCTTAAGACAGGTGACGAATGGGGAAAGGTTCTCCCATATTCTGATTGTCGGGTACTTCAATTTTCCCAAGAAAAATTGGAGTTCCTGGACTGCAGATGAAAAAGGAAAGCGGTTCATGGAGTGTGAGGGATAGCTTCCTGTTTCAAAGAATTAGTGACCCAAACAGAGCAAGAGGAGTAGACAAGCCTAATTTACTGGACCTAGTTCTCACGAACGATGAGGAGCCGTTGACATATGTGGTCCATGATTCACCTCTTGGTAATAGTGACCATATGGTTGTGAGCTTCAATTTAATATGAATTTCTGAAGATGTGAAGGATGATGTGGCTAAATATAATTATGACAAGGGCAATTATAATGAGATGAGGGACTATATGGAGGCAGATTGGACAAGTTTGTTTACAGACAAGCAGGTAGGCGACATGCTAAAACCCCTCATGGAAAGATTGAATCAGGCACGGGAGGACTGTATTCCAAGGGCAAGACAAAAAGACAGGGAAAGAAGAAATCCAAAATACCTATTCCACCACAGCCATGGGAAGCTATCAAGGGAAAAAGATCAGCATGGAACCGATTTATGAAAACTCGTACTGGGAAAGTCAGGCTATAATACACTAGAGCACCTCTGAGCTGCATGCAGAGAAAGAGGGGGATAGGTTTGTAGCTAATACTGATAGTGAGAAGGAAGAAATTTTAGCAGATTTTTTCACCAGTGTTTTTACAGAGGAGCCATTAGGGGATCTACCTGGGTTTGAGGGGAGGAACCATACATCAAGGTCTAACGACAGTACCTTTGAAGGCACAGAGGTCCACAAGCTGCTCGAAAATATAGATTGTAGTAAATCTGAGGGACCAGATAATGCACACCCAAGACTCCTATATGAACTGCGGGATGCTATAGACAGACCATTGACCTGTATTTTCAACAAATCTTTTTCAACAGGTATAGTTCTAAAGGAATGAAAAATGGCAAATATAACACCTATTTTTATTCATCTTGAGAACGGCTCTCCAAGTGTGATACCAGCGGTCGAAAAGAAGAAGAAGAAGACACCTATTTTCAAGAAAGGGGACAAAAAATTACCATGAAACTACCGGCCGGTAAGTCTAACCAGTGTGATAGGAAAGCTATTTGAGAAATTAATTCGGAGAAGGATGATCGAGCATTTGGAGAGCAATGAACTACTCAGTAAACAACAATTTGGATTTGTAAGTGGCAGATCAACTAGTCTACAGTTAATTAAGGTCATGGACGAATGGACAGAGATTTCGATTAAAAAAGGTAGAAATAAAATTGTTGGTACAATCTACAGGCCTCCTGACAGTGACAACAAACAATTCATTGAAGCTTTGAGCAGAGTTCTGGATACAATACAAAAGGAAAATAAAACAGCCTACCTTATGGGTGATTTCAATATTGATCTGCAGCAACAGAAATGTTGTCATACCAAAGACTTCATTAACTTATTAAATACCTACTTTTACTATCCGACACTAACTAAATCAACTAGAATAACATAATCTATGGCGAGCGTCATTGACAACATATTTTGCAATAATATTAATCACAATATCAGTAAAACTCATGTCAGAATCTTTTTAACTGATATCTCAGATCATTTACCTATATTTCTCCTAGAAAAACAACAAACATACCAGAACCAATTCGAGCAGGAAAAATTTAAATGCAGAGATTACTGTCAGGTCAACATTGAAACATTCAAAAGATCTATGTCAGAGGTCGAATGGAGCATGGTAACAGACATTCAGTCTTGTGAGCATGCCTACAACAAATTTCATGACATCTGCACGACTATTTTTTAACAAAGCTTTCCAATGAAAGAAAGTAAAAAATATAAGCATAACCCAACTAAACCTTGGCTTACAAGTGGATTAATAACTGCCTGTCATACAAAACATCAGCTCTACTTAACATTTATCAAGTGTCAAACTAACTACAATGAAATCAAGTTTAAAAAATATAGAAATAAATTAGACCAAAAAATAAAAACAGCTAAGAAAACATATTATCACAAGAAATTTTAACAGTCTAAAAATGACATAAAAGAGACATGGAAAACCATTATATCACTTTTAAACAAGACCAATACGGCACAACAGACACAATTTCTTCACAAGAATAAGGTCATTACCGATAAATTCGAAATTGGCAATGGATTCAATGATTATTTCGTAAATATACGACCGGAACTTTCGAACAAAATCCAATCAACATCCAAGAAAAAAGTTTCTGATTACCTTACAGGCAGCTATCAATCATCATTCTTCATTAACCCTACTAACACTTAAGAGATCTTTAACATTCTAAACAAACTCAACCCAGGCAAAAGTGCCAGAATCGATGGTTTTAAGTGGCGCATTTATAAAACCTGTGTTATGGATATCCTTATCCCACTTAGTCACATTTGCAACTTATCCTTAGCACAAGGCATTTTCCCATCAAAACTAGAAATAGCACGTGTTGCACCAATTTATAAAGCCAAGGATTTTACTAACTTCTCAAACTACAGACCAGTCTCCATACTTCCACTTTTCTCCAAGTTACTAGAGCGCCTTATGTACAATCGACTGACAAATTACCTGGACAAAAAGTCCATTTTATACAAATCGAAAAATGGATTTCGTGAGAAACATTCAACAATGCATGCAATAGCCGAAATGACAGAAAAAATTATTGAATCACTGGAAAAAAACAAAGTGTAATAGGCATCTTCTTGGACCTTTCAAAAGCTTTCGATACTATCAACCACCAGATCTTACTAGAAAAACTTGCCTATTATGGTATAAGAGACAGTGCACTCACCTGGTTTCAGAACTACCTAAGTAAAAGAACACAATGCGTACAATATAATGAGATATGCTCTGAAAACAGGCAATTAACTTGTGGTGTTCCTCAGGGATCTATTCTTGGCCCTCTGCTGTTCCTTCTTTACATGAATGATCTACCTAACATATGCAAGCACATGTCATTAATACTGTTCGCTGATGACACAAATGCGTTTTGCTGCGATGACAACATAGACACCTTATACAGAAAAACAAATAAGGAAATGGAAGAAATTACTGACTGGTTTTCAATAAACAAATTATCGTTGAATGTTGACAAAACAAATTATATGTTATTTACAAATCTCAAACTAAAAAAAGATGAAATTCCAAAAATCTACATAAACAAAAAAGAAATTGAGGAGGCCCTATTTGCCAAATTCTTGGGAGTATATTTGGATAAACATTTGACCTGGGCCAAACAAATCGAGACAGTAACAGCAAAGGTGGCAAGAGGCATAGGTGTTATACAAAGACTAGAACCTTACATGACACCAGCTACAATTAAAACTCTATACTGCACCCTTGTTCTTCCGCATCTCACCTACAGTAACGCTATCTGGACGAATACACACAAAAGCAACCTAGCAAAACTACAAAGTCTACAGAAAAAGGCACTAAAACTCTTTTCTAAACCAGCAAAGGGCCAGAATATATTCAAGTCAGAAAAGCTATTAAAACTAAAGGACATAGGCAAACTACAGATGTACACCATTGTAAAGGAGTTTCACCACAATACATTACCACAAGCCATAGCCTCCAATTTTACACTAAGCACCGATATCCACAAACACAACACTAGGACAAAACACAATTTACACACTCAATTTACACGAACAGACATAGGAAAACGACGAATTACAATGGCAGCCACAAAACTATGGAACAGCACCAGTACAAAAATACGCAATATTCCACCACCACCACCACTATAGATAAACTAACCTAACCTAATAATTGAAGTAATAAGTCTAAACACAAACATACTTCACAGTTTACTTTCACTACTACTACTACTACTACTACTACTACTACTACTACTACTACTACTACTACTACTACTACTACTACTACTACTACTACTACACTTAAATAGCCCACATACGATCAACGCATCTGTCGATTCTTAATAACTCCAACTATCTCAACTTTATATTACAGTGATGAAAAGTCCTATATAATAATAAACCACTCCAAACTAAATTTAAATGAAATGAGATAATGATGTAATTAGGGAGTATATGTATAATATATGTTTATTTAAGTCAGTAAATATGTATGTGTGTATGTAAATATTAATGCCATAAATGTGTGTTTGAATGTCGTGTGTTTTATGTTTGTGCATATAGTGGCATATATCTATGTAAGCATCAAAGAAGGGACAGCCCTACTCACTCACCGCTTAATGGAAGACATATATTAAATACATGTATATATGACACATATATCAAAGTTTTTGTCTGGACTCCAGAAAACATACCAAAATAGTCCTGGACTTCCTATTATTGGCCCTGATATCTCTAAAAACAATGATTTTAACCAAATTATATGTATTTGAACTATTTTAGACCTTCATGTTTTTAGCTTAGACTCCCAATAGCATTATCCAAGAAGTCCCAGGCTTCCTGTATTTAGAAGTTTGTTGAAACCCTGTTATGTGTGTATGTATATGTATGTGTATGTGTATGTATGTATTGTACATTTTAAGTCTGAGGCGAGACTCATATCCTTTCTAACCGAAAATATGTATGGCAAATAAAATCCCCAAATAGGTTAATTTACTGGCTAATAATCCCAGAAATGTAGTCAAGTCCCTGTATAAGTTTTCATATCAAGGTAGCTTTTTAGCATTCTGTCACTGTGCCACTGTCTTGTGTGTCATATATATGTTAATGTATAAATGTTTTGTAATGTGTATAAGGAGTCCATCGCTCAATAGGCCATGCCTTTGATGGCCTGCCTGTTTAGATTCTATTTACATGTATAGAAAAACCACGAAATAAAGCAACTCTGAACTTGAACTTGAACTAGATCCTGAACAGAGGTGGTGCAATTTATTCAGTCTATATGGACTTCATGAAGGCGTTTGGTACAGTTGCCCACAGGAGACTAATAACAAAGCTGAGAGGATATGAGATGAGCGAGAATATGTGTGCATGGATTTCAGACTTCCTAAGGGACAGAAAACAAAGGGTCTGTGTGAACGGAGTATTTTCAGAATGGCAAATGGTTGCAAGTTGAGTTCCGCAAGGTGGTGTCATTGGACCGGTGCTATTTGTACTCTTCATAAATGACCTACCTGATTGTGTGCGGTCAGGCGTCTACCTATACGTGGATGATACCAAAGTATACAGGGAAATTAGGAATGAACATGACAGCGCAATGTTACAGAAGGATCTGGATGCCCTTCATCACTGGTCTGAAACTTGGATCTTACGATTTCACCCTGATAAATGTAAGGCACTTGAAATCGCCCACAAGTTGGTAAATGAAGACAAAAAATACAAGCTGTATGACTGTAAAGGAGAGACCATGGAATTAGCAGCAGTCGAGCAGGAAAAAGATATTGGAGTTGTTGTAGACTGCCGGCTAAATTTCAGATGCCATGTGCAAACCAAGGTAAATAAGGCCATGGGAATCAAGGCAGCCATCCGCAGAACCTATACATACCTGGGTGAAGAAAGTTTTAGATTGCTTTACAAGGCACTATAGTAAGATCTCAAATTGAATATGCTGAAGTTGTATGGTCACCCTATAAAAAGTGTGACATAGATATCATAGAAAATGTACAAGGGCGCGCAACTCGATGTGTACCCTTGATAAAGGGACTTTGCTATGCAGATAGACTGCGCAAACTAAAGCTTCCAACACTGAGATATAGACGAATGAGAGGCGACATTATTGAAACCTACAAGATCATCCATGGTATATATGATAAACACGTCACAGAAGACCTCTTCAAGTTCAACATTTCAGATACCAGAGGGCATGAGTAGAGGAAGAAGAAGAAGAAGAAGAACAGAAGAACTTTGCTAGACTGGACAATAGGAAATATTCCTTTGTAAACTGTGTCACAGATGTCTGGAATGGACTACCACAGGAGGTTGCAAGTGTGCCGAGCATCAAATCTCTTGAGAGCAGACTCGACAAGTTCTGGAATAATTTGGAAATGAAATTTGATCATGATGCAGCTTATGCCCTCTAAGTCAGATACATTGATCTGGAGGCTACAGAATGAGACACAGATTGGGTGTGGATCCCGATGTTTAGACTGTATTCTATATAAGCTTACACACTAGTATAATTGTACTTTGAGAAAGGAATGGGGGGGGGGGGGTAATCACATCGTTCCCAATATCTATAACTATGTAATTTATATTTAAGCTAGGTACATACCAGTATAATAATATGTATTCTGAGAAGGGAATGGGTGTGGAATCACACCATTCCTAATATCTAAAGTTATGTATTCCACGTGTATATTGAATTGCTTAACTGTAGTATGAGATAAGGATTTGGTGTGTAATCACATCACTCCTAATATCCAAAGTTACATAGTCCATAGGTAGATTTTGTATTGCTTAACTGTAGTATGAGATAGGGAAGTGGTGTGGAATCACATCGTTCCTAAGCTCTAATTGTATGTAACAGCTAGGTACGTACCAGCATAGTTGTATTCTTTGAAGGGAATGGGTGTGTAATCACATCATTCCTAATAGCTAAAGTTATGTATTCCACGTGTATATTGAATTGCTTAACTGTAGTATGCGATAGGGATTTGGTGTGTAATCACAGCACTCCTAATATTGAAAGTTACATATTCCACAGGTAGTTTTTGAATTGCTCAACTGTAGTATGAGATAGGGAAGTGGTGTGAAATCACATCGTTCCTAAGCTCTAATTCTATGTAACAACTAGGTACATACCAGTATAATTGTATTCCGTGAAGGGTGTGTAATCACATCTTTCCTAATAGCTAATGTTATGTATTCCACATGTATATTTGAATTGCTTAATTGTAGTATGAGATAGGGAAGGGGTGTGCAATTCACATCATTCCTAATTTCTAATTGTATTTTTTCCACCTGTATGTAGGCCTATATGATTTGTAAATAAAGCATGAGTTATGGAGTAGGTGTGAAAATTGTCACCATATTAATTGCTTTTAAATGTATCAGGACAGGTGGAAAGGGTGTGTTATCACATCATTCCCAACCTTTAATATCTATGTATCTCACATTGTTATAATATATGAACTGTAAAATTGTATGAACTTTACATAAGTATGGATGTGCTGGTGCCCTGTAGGATGACATAGGGAATGGGTGGGTTATCACCCATTTCCCTTTTCATGCTGCTCTACACCATTACACACTAGTTATAACAGCAGTCCCAAATTGTATATATGTATGTATGTATGTAAATATGGAAGTATGTAACTAAGAATGCTAAAATATACTATATATACTTAAACATAACCTCTAGTCAACATATTAAGTATAAACTTTGATCTGCATCACAATATCAATGTACATATAGAGTTTATTCGCCATTACAAATAAGGAGTATGAGCAGAACATAAAAGCACTAGCCTGCGTTCTGTAAACTATCTAATCTAATCTAATCTTATCTGCACACTTCGGCTCTTCGTACCAGCTCATCTTCTGCGTTGGAGGGGTGCTCTCCGATTGCTACTATGACATTGGTGTAGTCTATGGTTAGCTGGGTCAGAACCTCTGGTTCTGTGGCCATGCTGTCAGCTACACCTCGCTTGTCTGCCAGGAGAAGAATTTTCCTCAGCTTTACTAGGTACTTGGCGTGGATGTCCACATATTGGTTACATCTAGCAATCAGATGGCAGCGGTCATCTGGTTCTTGTCTGCATATGGGACACGTCTGATCAACCCGGTATTGATTGACCCATGCACAATTTGCCTGTAGGGTATACGTGCCAGCGAGGAACTTCACCTTTATTGCCACTTTCTCCACCTCCCTGGGATTTGTGCAGACAGTTGTCCAGATATGATGGGGCAGCCCCATCTATATCGCTTGCGGGTTCAGGTACTTTAGCAACGCCTTTTTTGTTCTCCCCATGCCATTTCTCTGTCCAGTACTTCCACACCAGGGCCTTCCATCTTAGCTTGGGTATCGGATCTACCAGGAGTGATCATACCTGCGGAGGCTGTACTTATGAAGTGTTTGCTTAACCATGGAGAACTAGCTTCTGGCTCCTATTCCCTTGAGCGCTACTTGCTGCCTTGAAAGCTGATGTTCTTTAGAATCTGTGCTCCTTGATATGCTGCCATACAGGGAGAGGATCTTCTTCTCAATTGGCACTTCCACTGGTTCCGCTCGTAGTAGTGCATACACTGCTACGTCTGCACATCTTTCTGGTAGCGACCACATACACTTTAATTTCTTCTTCCGGAAATCCTCAAGTCGAGGGGTGTCAGCAAGATTTATGGAACATGCCTCTAGGCCATATGTCAGCCGCGGGCTTATTTAGAGGATCCAGACTTTGTAAATGATAGTAGGATTGATACCATGTTTTTCATGCATGCCTGCTCTCATTAGGCCTTATGTGGTTCGCTGTGCACTTTTGACCAGTGGTTCAGCATCAACCTTGCCATCACCAGATCTAGTTATTCCTAGATGCAGCAGTCTATTTTCGGTGTGTACCTCATCATCACCTAGTTTTATCATAAAGCTTCCCCCAGCCTTCATATTCACCATTAAGCTGACACACATGTTAGCATTGTGTATGAAGCGTTCTTTGGTGGTATACCAATTTGCTATGTTCAGTAGGATCTGCATCTGCAATGGAGTATCTGCCAAGTAGATAACATCGTCAGCACAGGCTGGGGATGACACACATACATCGCTGATCCTGAGCCATGGATTAATATACTGCAGGTAACAGTGAGTGGATAGGATACCGCCTTGCCTTACTCCCTGCATGAGCTCCACAGATCGAGACAGGTACTCTTCCCACTTCATTCATGATTTGTTTCTGTCGTATAGTTCTCCTAGGAGGTTTCAGAGTGCATCCAGTAGTCAGATCCGTACCAATTTGTGTAAGAGCCCCTGGGTCCACACCATATCGAAAGCCTTCTCTGCATCCAATGATACAAGATAGAGAGGCTTCCCCTTTGCCTTTGCCTCATTTATTGCCTCAGTAACTAGGAAAGATGCATTCATGCATGAGCCTTTGGTTCTGAATCCTCTCTGGAGTGAGACTGATTCGCATCCAAGGTAGGCTTTGCCCTTGCTAGCCATACTTTCTCAATCACCTTTTCCATCACTGTCAGGCTTGTAATGCCCCGATAGTTCCCTGGCAGACGTGCAGAATTTCCTTTCTTCAGTACAGGTGTGATGCGACCCTCTTTGACGCATTCTGGGACATGGTTCAATCGGAATATATGTCTACTATATTTGTAGTGTATGGAATTACCACTTCACCCGCCTTCAGTAGGTGCTCTGCTGTTAGGCCTATTGCATCTGCTGCTTTGTCTGTATTAAGTGTTTTGACGGCTTCCCTTACTTCTGACATGGTGACTGCCTTGAGGACACTTCCCTTGAACTTCTGCTTGATAATGGCGTTATCACCATCAACTGCTCTATGTACAGCTCATCAAATGTTGGGTTCTCTTTAGGTTTGGCCAGTTGCTGGAAATAGTCCCTCCATCCATCACAAATTTCCTTCAGCTCAAGCAGCCTCTGTTCAGACACCACTGGCTCTCTTGTCATTTCTGCTGCCACTGTTTTTCGTTGTTTACCAACAAGTTTATGGAATAGCTTCTGATCATTAGCATCTGCCTCCATGATCTCTCTGTACTGGTCGCGTCTTCTGGTTGTATGCAACATGCGCTGTGCTTGCCATACTTTTCTTTTATAGAGCTCTCCATTCACAGAGAGAGGATTTAGATGATAGCCAGGTGAGGCCCCTGCGACCCATTTACTGTGGGCCTGCTTAGACAATGGCACGGCGTCTTCAATTTTGGGTGTCCAATGCTTAAATCCATTTCGACTTTTCTTCCTCACCTTGCTTTGACCCCCCCCCCCTGTACTGCCAAACGCTTGATGCATTATTTCTGTTAGGTTTTGGACTACAGATGCTATGTTCGTCTCTGAGCAGTCTTGGGGGCTACCGTGCCTCAAGGTATTTTGTATGGCCACTTGGTAGTCATTTTCATCTAACTTATTCCACCTCACCCTTTGCACTGCGTGTACTGCATCTACAGGAGGTGATGCATTGCTACTTCCCTTTGCCGTGCCTTTATTGTTTGCCATCGTCTCACTTGGCAGGCATTGTATAGTGAGTCTCACAGCACATGTTCTGACACGTTTGAAGGATCTACATCTTCTATGCTTATACTTGGGAACTTCTGTCATGGTTCGAAGATCCTGTCTATTGCGTCGATAGGTAGTCCCATCCGTGGTAGTTACATTATAGGAACGGGGTGCTAGATGCTGATCAAAAACAATTGCTGGTGTCAAGTTACGCGGTGCATTACTCATACGAATAGAATCGTCTGGATGTATCTTTGGCAGAGGCTTTGCATGGCGATCATTTTAACATTTCTATAAATCCTGTCGCTTCTGAAGCTGATCACGCAATTGATCCACTAGTTTCGGTTTCAGTAGGTTACATGATACAGGTAATTTGGAACGAAGCATTCGGCTCAATAACATTTGTGCTGGTGGATGTCATAGTCCTGAAGGAGGTGTATTGCGATACTCTAGAAGAGCAATATAGGGGTCTTGGTTTTCCAGTTCGGCCTTGCGAAATAACTGTTTAATTGTTTGTATTGTTCATTCACTTTGACTGTTGGATTGCACGTATGTTGGACTGGATGTTGCAACTACAAATCCCCACACTAGCGCAAACTGTCTCATTGTATAACTGTTAAATGGCATACTGTCACTTACTACCTCCTATGGGATTCCATGACATGCGAAAATGGATTTCAACTGAATGATAACTGTCGATGCAGTGTTGTCCTTTAGTATACCTATTTATGGATACTTTGAAAAATAATCTACCACAACTAGATGACCGTGACCTTTGAATATAAAAATAGCCATTCCGAGGTTCTGCTATGGCCGCTCAGGTACAGGATGTGGTTTGAGTGGTTCTTTTTGGTTGTTTCTCATAAACTGAGCACATGTTGAACATTTGGAAATGGGTTCGTCTAAATCCCTAGAAAGTCCTGGCCAGAATACTACTGTTCACTCTCTTGACTTACATTTCTCGACACCGAGGTGGCTTTCATGTATGAGTTTAAGTATGTATTTTCGCGTGGCAGTAGGTATGACAAACCATTCTCCCATAAATAATAGTCCATCACTCTCATGTAGATGCTCACAAATTGTCCAGTACTCAGCAACCGAAGTTGGGTATTCATGTTTGTTTTGAGGCCAGCCGTTTCTAATCACTGTTTCAAGTTCTTGTAGAACAAGGTCTTCATCAGTGGCTGATTTTAATTCCTCCAATCTATTTGTAGCTATAGTTAAGTGCATGAACAAACTGTGTACTGCAATCTCCATCTCGTTTTCCCTATCAGGATCACTTTCTGTGTCACGCGATAATGTGTCGGCTATGTGTAGAAACTTTCCAGGCACATATTTTAAGTTTATTGTATATCTTTGTAGCCTTAATAACATACGCTGTAAACGAGGTGAAGCTTTACCAAGGGGTTTGTGCATGGTGCTCGCTAATGGCTTGTGGTCACTATGAACCTAGGCTGTCTGGCCCATGAATGTGGGCGTGGGTTCGAATCCCACACCTGACACCATATCATGATATGACAGGAATGTAGGAAGACATTACTATATTTATTATGATCTCATATTGCATATGGTATGACTATAAGGGTGGGGGGGGGGAGTAGTGGAAACGGGTAGATAAAGTTACTAAATATGATTATCCTGTATTTAAGATAATAGTACTATATGTGACAGGCCTTCAAGTGAACATCTCTCAATCCATTTGCAGAGGCCTGCCTTGACCAGTTTCACCATTAAATGAGTAAATGCCAAACAAAATAAATAGGCACATTATTTTCTTGCACATAGAATTATTTGCTAAATCTCACACAAGTCTTACATTAGCAGCATTATTGCATGAGTTTGAAATTTTAACTAATGCCTTTTTAAAATAGTCTATAATGGTCTGAAGAAATGTCCATTTGTAGACCCGCCACTAGAAGTCCATTTTTTTTCAATTTACACCTAAACCCGATGACTGGCTCGATGCTCGATAGCAGAGCCAATCATTCCAGCAGCACATTTTCTGGTATTATCTTCTCTCGGACATTTACTAAGCACAAAATCTTGATTTTCTTTACCAGTACTTGAGTGGAGGGGTGGTACATAATATTCTACAAACGAGGTATACATCAGTTTAATTTGATCGATAATACAGTCACAAATTGATTCTAGTTCATCCTCATGTCAGAATCAGGCTGTCAGAATTTGGATAATTATATTGATTTGTCATTTCACTTTCGGTAGACTAGCATTTGCTGCACTTTTATAAGTTACCAATGCACGAATATTGCAAGTAAATAATCATTTAAGATATTTCCACTCAACCTCCAAAGAGATCACATTTCTTAAGGTTACTGTTATCATATGTCTCTAATAGATACAGATATGAGATGAAAGCCAATTGACAAGAGGTATATGATATATTCTTGAAATTGGATAAAACGTAATAATTTTACAAAGTGAGGGTCCATATTTACCTACAGAAAATGCGGGAGATACCATTATAAAGCATCTAGATTTCACCATCTTTGTAGGAAGCACGCACACACGCACGCACGCACGCACGCACGCACGCACGCACGCACGCACGCACGCACGCACGCACGCACGCACGCACGCACGCACTCACGCACAATACATCCCAAACATCAACACCACTACCACAGAAGAATTTTGCGTTTGCGCCCGTTTGCAGGAAAAAGCCTATTATTTTCACTCAAAATCATATTTGACCTACGAAGAGGAAAGCTTTAAAATGCACATCTATGTATTATAAGGAAGACATATACCGTGACTAACACACGCGCACGCACACGCACGCGCACGCGCACAGAACGCGCACGCACGCACGCACGCACGCACGCACGCACGCACTTAACATAATATTATTTACAAAATATAAATCTATCTTAACACCTATATAAAAGGCATAGAATCTATGAGTATTCATCAGTGATTGGAGAGCAGTTATCAAATGAAGGCGCGGCATAAACGATGCATTACATCATATAGAATTCATTTATTCGGGGACATGTCGTTGAAAGGATCAAGTCTGGTCGCGCGATCGCGCTTATAGGTGATGCAAATGCTGCTCAGTTGAGTTTATGTACAGCTTTATGCATCGATTGTTAGGTTATTAACACCTTCAATCAAACGCCATTATTTAGGTGGGAATCACTTAAACCCATACCACTCTGATGTCAAACATTTAAATTTTCGAATTAACTTAAATGATTAACCAATTTCCAGTTTTCAACAAAATGTTGCTGTCGTAGAAATCATTGAAAAATGAACACCAGGGTTTTTTGCGATTGACGCAGTAAGCGATAGAATATTGACATCAGAGTGGTAAGGATTAATGAGGCTGAAATAATCATTAATAAATTTGATAAAATCCGTGGAACACAATGGGTAATGTTCAACATATTCCAGTTAGCTGTCATTTAGTAAACCTAATTACTGATTGTTAAGAAAAATTTCATTGAAAATTTTGGAAACCTATTGCTTATTATGCTAAGATTATAGGCTAATAATTATATTTGTCAGTTTATTATTATAAAATTACTATTGAAAGGATTAATAACTATGAAATGGAATGAAAGCGTTTCTGCATTTTGTGCATTCCAATGGAGGGATCCGATCTGTTATTCAAGTATATGACATCATAATTAATTATGTCACACATCCAGTCATAATGACTAGAACTCCACTTCATGAGGCTGGAAAAGTCTGTCAAGTGTAAGAACTGTACGTCTTTGATAGATTTACAATTTAACAAACATTCTGTTGAATATTTTGAAACGAATTTGACTGGGAGATCTTAACAAGCTCTAACTGTAATATAAAGCCACTAATTTCAGCATGCATCATTGGAGTAGAACATTCCTACATAATACTAACTATATTGCTGGTAGATATATCATTACATCCCTCCTTTTAAGGAAAGAGAGATATTGTTAATATGTAATAATAAAATAGATACTAAATCAGATAATAATCATTCTTGTTGTAATTTTCACTGTTGCTTCAGCCTCACCGTTGGATTGTGAGTAACCAGGCGAACTAGTAATGTGCTTAAAACCATATTGGCTGGCAAAGTTTCTGAAGTCTAGACGTCTGAGACAAAGCAATCTGGTATGCCATGACTGGCTAAATGAGCTTTGAGTTTTTTATGACCTCTTTGGACGCTTTCCTTCTCAACTTGTCAATCTCGAAGTAGTCACAGGAGTAATCAACTGCAGCAAGATAGTTACGATGGGCGATTTATGCACGCATAGCAAAATTTAGGATCGTAAGTTATTCAGAGTAACACATCATTGACCACGAAAAATTATATCATTCTCTACAGAGAGTCCATCACACATATGAAAATAAGGAGCAGCTGTTGTTGGCACATTATCCCTTTTCATTGGCCACCCATTGAGAATCAGGACATTGACGGTTTGGAGTGCACTGTCCTGTTGGGTCGCTGACTGTATAGATTGCAGTCAGCTTTCTGATACTGTGAGATAATCAGTCATGTTTTATGTCTTGTATTTTCTCTTCTATCATGGAAATATCATCCTGGTCCTGTGTGATTGGTAAATATGCTCGTGAATGTATGTCTGCCAGATAGAGTTGTGATCCTTTCTTGTAGACTATTGTCACATCATACTTCTGAAGTGCTAGAAGCATACACTGACGCCGTTTTGGAGCTGCAAGAAGAGACTTCTTCTGAATGGATTCTTAAGGCTTATGGTAAATTGTTGCTGTAAATTTACGGCCATAGATATATCCAGTGGTATTTTGTACATCCTGCTAACTGCACATTTTCTATCTGAGCAGAGTTCCTCTTAGCACTTTTGGCAGTGAGATCACAGTTAGCATATGGAACTGGTTGCTCATTTCGCAACGAAGTGGCACCTAAACCACTTTCAGATGCACGACATTGCACCGTAACTTCCTCTTCACTGTCAAAATACTTAAGAACTGGAGTTCGTGACTGCTAACTTAATAATCTGAAATGAGTGTTCATGTTCGAAATTCCAATTCCACTTCGAATAATTTGTGGTCAACTGTCTCAGAGGATCACCGATATCTGAAAGTCCTTTTCAGAATCGCGATAAATAATTTAAAAGACCTACAATTCTTTGCACAGCTTCATGTTCGTAGGTTTTGAGGCATTATTATAATCGCCTCTATCTTGTTTGGGCCAGCCTGAAGAGCACTGGCGTTTTATAGACTTCAGCTTAAGTTTATCACGACTCAGCTTAATTCCTGTCTGTCGACGCTGTTCCAGAAGTTTGATGAAGCGTTCGTCATGGTTAGTGATGGCTTCTTCCAGAGTGTCACATTCACCAATACTTAGAATGTCATCAGTGACGAGAAACATACCTGGTAATTTTTTTAGAGCTTCATTTATTCATCTTTGGAATAATTCTGGAGCTGGCATGGTAAGATGTGCAATCTGCAAAGTGGTGTATGAAAATGTTGTAAGTAAGTAAACTAGACTATGTATCTAACGCAACATACCAAACGCCATTTCGACATCATATTTTGTGAACACCTTTGCTTTTGAAAGTTCTGGAAGTAAATCCTTAATCACCGGAAAAGGGTAGTGACTACATTTTAGTGCTTTGTTGAGCGGCATGGGGTCAATACAGATCTATAAGTCATGTTTTGATTTTTTTACAAACACAAGGCTTTACACCCAAACTATAGGCTCATCTACTGGTGCAACAATAGCACATTTTCTAGTTTAACGAGTTCACTTGTTTGTTTGGTCTTGTGTGGCATTGGTACCAGACGGAGGTGCTGCTTGACTACTGATACTGGGGAGTTAATTTTTTGTTATTTCTCTCCATCAAGAGTCCAAGTTCGCCGTTAAAGCATCTTTATTTTCTGGCACAATGTTCTCATTCGAAAGACATGCCATTAACATAGGATCACCTATTTACCCAGGTTTACCCCTGTGAGACTTGGCAGTATTGATCACTAAATGTTCTCATGGATCACTTTTACTAGGTTCATTTGATGAGATGCTTTTGCAACAAGAAGACGTGTAGTATTTTCCTTTACTACTACAAATTTAATTCGATATTTTTTAGTTCTTTGGTTTATGCACCACTAGCTTAGCCTTACCTAATGAGATGATACACGTTTTGTTGTACACTGACAAAAGTATTGGGACTTTGTTAATCTTAGCGTCCCTTGGTAAATCTGGAATCGAAATCACATTGTAGGGTGCACCAGAGTCTACCTGAAATTTCTTTTACACATACAATTTTTCAATTGTTAGATTAACGAATATCTTCACCGATCCTATTGCATTGATAGTTTCAACAGACAAGATGTCTTCAGTGGACGATGTATTGGAAGATGCAGACGAATGTGTTTCCTCTACAACATGTGCTTTATGAGTTTTCTTAGATGTAACATTTGCATGACACTTTATAGTGAAATGTGATGACTTGCCTCACTTATTGCCATCTTTTTCATACGCGGAACACTTTGTGCTGGCTGGCTTGTGCTTCTTATCACAGTAGCTCTTCGAAATTTCAGTAGGGTAGTTCATAGTTTTTAGACGTTTTCGTAGATTTGAACTTTCGAACATTAACTAGGATTCATAGTCCTTAGAGGTTTCGGTAGATCTATTTTGCCGAAATGGCATGGTCCTCCAAGGTTTCCGTAGATGTAGATTTTCGATATATCACTCCCATAATTTATAGACCGGTGATGATTCTGTAGATGTAAGCTTACAAAAACTTCAATTTAATAGGTCATATTCTGCCAAATCGTCTATAGATGCAGATTTTCGATAACAGATCACTTCAATAGTGTATGTACCTAATGTGCTTCCGTAGATTTAGATCTTCAAAAAATTAACATTTACAGTTATAGTACATAGAGGCATCTGTAGATGCAAGCGTTCAGCAACAAATCATTTAGATAGTTTATGTCCATACAGAGGCTCCCTAGATTTAGATTTTCAAAAATGTATTTTAACAGTTATATCCCTATTCGCATCAATAGTTTTAGTAAAGCTTCCTGGGAACACCATAGTGCATGTGTCTCGATTCTGGAACACCGTAGTATTTTCGTCATCGTCTGATATACCTCTAGTCAACAAATAGAGACAAATCCTAGATAATAAAGGAACAGTAGATGTGGTCTATATGGATCTTCAGAAAGCAATCGGCAATGTACCAAACATTTGGCTAATTAGTAAGCTGGAGAGTCATGGTGTCGAAGGTGTGGTAGTAAGATGGGTAACCTGTTCTCTGGCCAACCGGAAACAACAGGCCATGATCAATAGCACAGTTTCTGAGTGGTATACCCAAAGAAAGCATTCTTGACCCACTGCTATTTGTAATATATATATAAATGAGTTGTCAGATATAACACATGACGTTTAAATGTTCGCTGATGTTCAGAGAAATCTACAACCAGGAAGAAGCTAAAGCACTACAAGCAGACATGTACAGCTGGTATTAATGATCACACAGGTAAATGTAAAGTGATGTCAGTCTCCACAAAATAAATAGAACAACTTTTCCATCTATGTAATTTGAAGGGAGTCAGCAATTGCTAGCAAGCTGAGCATTTGAAATCAGTATCATCATCTTCATCAAATTTCGTGTAATTTCGTCCGCCATCATTGGTATGTGAATGGGCACAGAAACTATACCTCGAGAAAATACAGATGACGAAGAAAAGGAGACGTTATGGTGACTATTGGCCCACCCCTATTGTAGCTCGCCGGTTAGTGTCGGGCCTTCCATTGTAGTATGTTGACTCGCCGCGCCGCAAGTGCACGACGAGTGATGATGCTGGTTAGCATCCAGTCTCGGGGTGACGGACCTTGTACGAGACTGCCCTGTGGGAAACAAAAACCAGCTCCTAAGGCCGGTGGAACTCAATCGTTCTGGTGGGGCCATGCGACAATCGTCGCGAACATTAAACACAACTGTCTCATCCCACGAGTTTGTGTCACCAGTATGCCTGTCCATAGCAATTTCGTGATCTATGGACTTACAAGATTTGATTTGGTGACCTAAAAATATAAGTCTATAAAATGAGTTTACCTAAGCAATTATAAATATGCTAGATAACACTACAGTAAGAGCATACGAAAATACGAGGCATAGAGACAGGTAGATGAACTTTTAAACATGGGCTCCCAGAGGTACCACACAGACTCGTAGGTCCGCAGAGGTATCCCCGCAAGGAAGGCACCCGTACACAAGACTTAACTATTTAACTTAATATAAGTTATTATACCTCTAAGCTGAAAGGAAGAAGGTTATCTCGGACGAAAAGTGATGTGCCTCACACGGGCACTACTCCTAGTGCAAGTTTTGGGTGAGGAGTATTATCCTGGCATGGACCGTCGTCGCTGAATCCTTGCTAGAGGCAAGTGCCTCGCGTGGGCCTCCATCTTGGGAAGGTGTCGCCACTGCTTAAAGTGGGAGAAGGATAGTAGGCAAAAATGGGCCCACTCTAATATTTCAATAAAAAATGCTTTAGAGAGAAAAGACCATACCTAGTGAGATTATAACTATAGGGGTGCGTACTGTTTTACGTGAAGACGGGACAGGGGATTCCCGATGGATTCCCTTGTTACCGTCTTATGTAATTCTTGATTTGCTGAATTAGTAGTTGCCGCTTTGTTTATGCAGGCCTTCTGCTTTGCTTAATTCCTTTTAGTTGTTTTCAGAACAAGAATTATTTTAGGCCACAACTGGCTGATATCTACCTAGCTATTAGGCACGGCTGTCACAGAGAACAGATGCCCCAAGACATCAATACTAGAGAGAGCGCTCATACATGTTACATAGCAGGATCTCCCAACTGGATAAGAATCCGGACATCCCGCTCCGTAGCCACATAAAATATTACAAGACATGAGTTACATTTCACAAAAGCATTATTAGTCCATTTCTCTTATCATAATGGTGCGGGTAAGAGAGACGAATACCCACCATAAATGTCCTTCCCGTAAGGGCGTGGCAGATCTAAATATCATGCCCAGACATTTTAACGGAATTCGGTGGGAATATGTATCTCGTCCTATGGAACTAACCGTTTTACCTGTCATTAGGTTTATATACAAGTTGCCAGTTTTGCACTGCGGTGCGGGAGGATTGTCAGTAAATAAAATAATAATTAATACATGTGTTTGCAGTGCTTTCCTACATTGGCTTAAAGTGCTAATTACTAAGTATCCGAAGATACACTGGAATGTGTGTGACCCTGCACCCTGGCCATTACTGCTCAGAAACCCCAATAGTTTCCCAGAGTCGGATCAGCCCATGATGGGGATGGGGACATCCAAACAATTAAGAAGCCACAAGGCTGTGTGGAGCACGAAGAGAGACAAAACCTTACTTATGAGTCTTACCGGCGTGCGGGGCTAGATTATCGCACTACCGGAAGAGAAGAGTATATTACACAGTATGTAATGAAGAACGTGTCTCTAATCATTTTGAACCTATCCTATTGAGCTGAATAGAAAAGGTTTAGTTGGTAGCATGCCGGGATAAACAGAGTTATAGCATGGACAGTGACCTCAGTGAAAAATTGTTGGTGGCGGGAGAAAGTGCTGCATATATAAGTATTGCTGTATAGTGTTTCCTACGTGCACTGCAGTCCTATATTTTCTATGAATAAACAAAACATATGAACGGATGGCCACTGGCCATATATACACATAATCTAACCAGTACAATCAATACGGTTCAAATAATCAAGATATATATAACAGTACAGGTTAATAAACCTACTATAGTGCGGTTAGCAACACATTGAGGAAAATGAGAATAATTATCAACAAATACAGAAATTATAGCTAGCGGTCCTAAGACCGTTACGGTTCCTTTTAGTCATCAGGACCATTCTTACGGATACAATATATTTAACAAAACCTATATAGAGAAATAATTAAACTGTGAAGTATAGTTACTTGAATACTTGGTAGTCATTCCTAAGTTAGGCTACCGTGTTACTGAAATTGATACGTCAATCCGTAGTCGATGTGGGATGATGCGCTCTCCGGAAGCTGGAAAGTTCCTGCAGGTTGGTTCCCGCAAGCTGTTTTCCACAAACAAGACTCCCGCAAGAATACTCATGGCGGGAGTGCATCACTCAGTGCTGTAGGCCTAATAGAATGTCTAACGAGCAGTCAGTAAAAGATACGATAGTACTACATGGTGAAGAAAGTTCCCATACACCGATGGTGCAGATGGAAGGTGTAAACAACCTGATCACAAGCGGGGGTCGTCAGAGGCAAACGAAGATGCAAAACAAAGCTTCATGGTGCTGGGTACGTCAGCCAGCTCTGAAGACGCACCGGGCAGAGTTTACTTGTTGCGGTCGAAAGTCGAAAGAACCTAATCTACATGATATTAGTGCGACGACGATTGAAATACCACTTATAGGCGTGGTCGGCAGATCCGGCGAGTCATCCATCAAAGAACATCCTGCCTCTACATCTGTAGACTCACATATTCAGGCCGTAAAGGCCTCACCGCAAATTTGTGTTCCAAATGTAGATGTTAATATTCGTGAACAATTATCAGAAGTTCCAAATTACTCCCGTAAATGGGGAGTTACAAAATTGTTTTAGTGCGGTGGGTTGGAGAGCTGCACGCTACGTGATAAAAACCCGACACATAGCGACGGAAGACGCGTATTATCTGTCGAGCTTGTTAGTAACTGGTACAGATCCAACCTGTTCGGCCCCTGGCTGACGATACTCCCGATCACTGGGTCGCGTCTCCTTTTATACTCCTCGTGACGTCACAGGCAAGGCTCCATCCAATCATCGTTCGAGCAACAGCCAATCAGCGCGTAGCTAATAATAGCGCAGTCGAACGTTCTAGATCATTCTAGGAGTTTTGCGTCCACGTGGTTATGACGTCACGGCAGTATTTTGAAGATAATCATGAAGAGTTTTCCCTGGATAACTCAGCCATTTCTTAACCGATTTTGAAATGGTTTACAAATTTAAAAAGCCCGTTGAATTCTGGTTTTGATTAATGCTAGATTTAACGGAAACAGGCAACCAATAAGGATTACAGGGTACCATTTCGGTACACTAAAAGCGCCATCCTATCTAGGTCGTAACTACGCACTCCATACAAACAGCATCTCGGCGCGTGCATGCGCATCATGTGCTTTAACGAACTTAGTTGTTTTTCGACACGCTATCTCTCCCATAGGCCTATATACGCTTATGGCTCTACCCAGAGGGGCGTGTTCAGGAAACGAATCCAGGACGGGATCCGACCGGTCGATCCGAACTACACCATCATTTGATAAGTACCTAACTCAAAAACTGAACAAGGCAAACAGCACCGTGGAGATTATAAGGATAACATTTGTATATCTAGAAGTAGAACCACCACGCCCCCCACCCCATCCCCACATGCACGCACGCACGCACGCACGCACACACGCCACTGTACAAAGGCCTAATCTGTCCCCACCTACAGTATGCTAATGTCGTTTGGCATCCTTGTAAGAAGATGCACATCGAAGGTATTGAGACAGACCAACGTCGGGCAACGAAACCAATTCATTTCCTAAAAGACAAACCATATAGCAAACGTCCCTGAAGCGCTCAAGCTGTCGACAATGGTTTACAGATAGACCAGAGGAGACATGATTGAGGCATATAAAATGTGGAGTAGCCTTTACGACGAGGAGCTTGACTGTATATTACCCCTACAGGATGACCACAGAACTAGAGCAAAATAATCTTCCAAACATGGGCAAGACTAAATGTCTGACATCACTTCTTCGTAGTCAGAATTTCCAAGCTCTCGAACAACCTCCCAGAGTATGGCATACTAGCACCAATACTTAAACGCATTCAAGAACCACATTGGCAGATTCCTGTGCTCTCAAGATGTCCTCTACAATTGCGAGAGTCCATTCACCGAAAGTGACAGCGCACCAATCCAGAATAACGATGGAGAGATGAGGATAGAGGCATAGCATGCACTCGGAAATTTACCCAAGTTACCTAGGTTACCCAGCTGTATATAAGTAAGAACAAGCTCCGTATCGATTCCAATAGACCTTTCCAGTTTGGCTATGCACCGCACATCTCTAGCTAAGCTCCACCCACTCGTGTTGGAATCGATCGATCGCTGAACACCCTGACTATCAATTTCCAAAAAACTACACAGGTAAGCTACTGAATATTTTGAAACTAATTTGACTGGGTGATGTTACTGCCTAAGGCAACAACAGCGCCCAGTCAAATTAGTTTCAAAATATTCAACAGCATGTTTAATAAATTGCAAAGAATTACAAAGACATACACTTCATACAATGTGTTCGAGTATTTGAGATTTGATGACGGTCTATATGGAACCCTTGTGTGACGTAATGCTTGTGACGTCATCATACACGCGCTGAGCTGATTATGACGTCATACGAGATCAGATGATGGATGGATACTCTGGAAAGGTGAATTATGTATGGCTCTGCTTTTCCATGGCTACACATTTATGGATAGCATGAATAGACACTAGCGTAGATTCCATGCCGATTCAGAATTTTGTTCAGATATCGTTAAATCGATCTCATTAATGATTCCAACTAGATATGCCACTGCTTTCTGTAGTCGCATTTGTGTGGTAAGCATAAAATAACATTAGCGTAGTGAATGAAATTTTGGTAGCGGGAAACGCAGAAAATTAAAATAAATCTACACTGTACAGACACCATATGCCTGTACTGTATCATACAGAATAATAACAAATAGGTATGAAGTGACACAATCATGTAGAATATTGAAGTAGCGCTGCGAATATAGCAGTACTAAGAGAAATACTTTGAACGTCTTTAGAAATATGTCCGTGTCAAAATGGTGAGATCCGTGTCTCCAAGGAGTTGATCTAGCAATCAGATGTGCAAAGAAAAGCTGGAAGAAAGTGGAAGAAAAAGCTCAATGGTCGGATCTCTTCATCCACAAGAAAATGCTCGAAGATGAAGAAAGACGCTATGGAGATGTCAGCAAATATGCCAATAGTACCTATGAATGATACTTTCGTAGAAAGCTAAAGCGGCTACTAGACTTTTATTCAATTATGTTCGGAAATTTCCTCGCTTACTTGCGAGCGTTAGCTACCTCAACCAAGATGGCAAGACTTATAGCAACAGCCATAAAAAAAGCCTCCATCCTAAACTCTTTCCTGATAACATAATGTAATTTAATTTGGCTATAGAATTACGCAATAAACTGGTATGTAATGTCTCCATTACCAATACTATCAATTCAATACCAAGCACACAAGCACAAACTTCATATTTAATTACAATCACAGGTGAGTGAGGTTACAGGCATTTGACGCAGGTCGATGTGGTACAGCTATAGACAGGAGCCAACTCGCCAACCGCCCCAAAAACAAGAGATTTGTCACCTAAAAATATGACTCAGGCTTGTTTGTTGACTCCCAAAAATCAGAAACAGAAATTCAGACTTTACTATTTTTATAGATTTAATAGTATGCGCATGTATATTATTGGACAAGCCTTGATAATTTTCAGCCTAGATTGGGCGATCTCAATCCTTTTATCACAAAATGTCCACGTCTGCCTGAAATTATCAACACCTGGTAGGTTCTATGCAGTCTTTTTTCTGAAGTGCCAATCTCCATGACTGGTTTAACCCGAAATGCCCATTTGCAGGCCAAGAGAAGACTTTTTTTAAATTTTACAACTGGAATGAGTGGCTCGGTTATCGAGCCAGACATTCTAGTTGTAAAATTTAAAAAATAGTCTTCTCTTGGCCTGCAAATGGACATTGACTTTAGAGCAAAATCGGAATGTCTACCAAATAAATTTCCCTATTAGCGGGTTTTAAAACTTTGATGCTCGTGCGTTTTTGTTAGCAAATGCATCTATTAAACTGTCTATATTTAGCTTTCTCGCTTCCTCATTTTCAATAGAGATTAAAGCTAATCCATTCAACCTGTCCTTACTAATGGTGGAACGTAAGTATGTTTTAATTAGCTTTAGTTTTGAGAATGATCGCTCTGCACTCGCTACAGTTACTGGAAGTGTAATAAACAGAGCGAGCGCAGTTCCTAATTCAGGCATAGATGGTAGGATTCTTGCTGTTATCATGAGCTTTAAAACATCCATAACAGTTTCCTGTTGGGAAAGCTCATCCCTAAACTCTCGCCTAAATGACCGAACTTCAGACACGAGATCCTCACTTAGCGCACTGCCATACTTATGTATTACTGCTGTAGCCGCCTTTTCTAATTCTTGGTCAGTCATTGTACACATATCCTTTGGAAATAAAAAGGAAAACAGATCACACACAAGTTTCTGTCCTTCAACGCGTCCATTCAATTGTCCCAACGCTGTGTCAATGACTGAGTAAAATGTGTGCACCTTAAAAGCTTTCTCTGGATCATGAAGTCTTTCATCCTCTGCTAATTCATCAAAGAATTTTTGTTTGCGACGCTGTCTATGTATAGTAAATGTGGGATTTATCTTCCACTCTGAGGCAAGAGCGGTGGCACTCAAAATGATACTGTCCCAGGAACTGCGAAGAAAATTTAATTCCCCAGATGCCATCGATAACAGCCTGGTGGCATATGATAAATCCGTTTGGATAGACTGTAGATCAAGAGAAGCCTTGTGTATACAGGTTAGCAGTCTTTCCCAGAAGACAATGAAAACAATGAATTCAAATGTCTCCATCTGTTTCCTGATACCCATCGCATCTACCTTCTCCTTACCGTTTTTACTTTCAAGGCAAATTCTTGTGAGAACCTTTAGAATGTCAACATACCTATTTTTTACTGCTCTTATAGCATCAATTCTCGATGTCCATCTTGTTGGGCATAATTTCTTCAATTTCAAGCTATTGGCCTTTTCCGCTGTAAAAGCCAATTCGGCCCATCTGTTTAAGCTCGATCCAAAAAACGAAAATATTTCTCTAACAGTTCCAAAAAATGTTATGCAATAAACATTGCATTCGACAGCATCATTAATAATGAGATTTAGGTTATGAGACGCACAATGGATGTAAGGCACAGGCACATTATGAACAATATCTTGAATCATTTTCTGCATACTGCCTTTAATGCCACTCATTACACTTGCTCCATCATATCCTTGACCGCGTATTCGCTGTAGATCTAGGCCTTGATTCATTAACCAATTAGAAACTGCGTCTGTTAAACCAAATGCTGTAGAATCTGTGATTGTAAGGAATCGTAAAAACGTCTCATTAACGCTGAGACTTTTATTTTCATTGTCAATATGTAACCATCTGATAACAACCGAGACTTTATCCTCTCGCGTAATATCACTAGTTGTGTCGACAATTATTGAATAGAAAGGAGCTGTCTTAATTTGGGAAACCAGTTTTCTTCTAAGATGAGTGGATATTAACATGATGATTTCATTTTGGATTGTAGCACTTAAATATTTAGTAGCTTTCCATGGCATTTCTAACACCTGTTGTAACAGTGGATCAAATTTAGCTTGCATAGCAACTAATGCTAAAAAGATCCCACCTTCGCAGTGACCATCACGGACGTACTCACGATGTCCTCTAAACGCTAGACAAAGAACAGAGAGAGAGTCAAGATAATATTTATGATTCGGCACAATATCTGTCTCCAAAAGTTGCATTCGTTTTTTAACTGTTTTTCAGCTTCTCTATCTAGCCGCTTGCCTGCCTTCCACCGTTGGTATACTGCCATTGCTGATAGATGATCATCACTCTTCTCGTGTCTTTTAACCTTTAAGGCAAAGCTTTTATTGGAGCAACTAATACCGTTTATCCATTGCCATTGTAACGTAGAGCTTCTCCTATCAGCAAACAACCAACACATTTCACAATAAGGCTTATTCAGAGATGGTGAATAGCATAACCATTCACGAGTAATCTTCAAATTACCAGTTGAATAAAAGTAATAATGTTTCTCACACAAAAGGTTTGCGTCATCGTTTCCAGGCTCCCATTTTGGACGACAAGGACCATGAGCAAGGATGCATTCTATTACGTTTGCATCAGTTATAGTGTCTGGAAATTTACCACGATCTGTAGGATACTGGCAAGTCGTGTCAAATAATGAAACCAAGTCCTGACTGTCCTGTTCGTTGCTTGTGGAGGAACGCTGCTCAGAAGATTGTGGTTCACTTTCAGATGTTTCAGTACATTTGCTTGAGCATGATGGCTGGTCATTTTCTTCGATGACAGGTGACTGTTTAGCTGACTGTTGATTGTCTTGCTGCATAATTTCTTCTGTAGGTACTGGGGTTGGTGCAGACTCATCTGTAGTCTCTGTAGAATGTGTTGTCAATAGGTACTGTGAAATATCGCGTGTGTTACTTAATGCTACTTCAGTTCTACGCTTCTTCTCACTTCGTTTCTTAGCTCCTGAT
Source organism: Chaetoderma sp. LZ-2023a (assembly GCA_034401795.1). Lineage (NCBI taxonomy): Eukaryota > Metazoa > Mollusca > Caudofoveata > Chaetodermatida > Chaetodermatidae > Chaetoderma > Chaetoderma sp. LZ-2023a. The sequence goes on from CM067364.1 coordinate 19,171,411, forward strand.
TCATACGCACGTTTCATGACGAACTGGGAGCAACTGCCAGATCAGACGAAGATATTTTCAAGATTTGGCCTAGAAGGAAAATACGTTTGATATAATAACATATCAAATTTGCTTCCAGCCGCTTAACCCTTTCACTGACAAATCCCTGAAAGAGTAAATTTTTTACACGGTTATGGAATATTTTGAAATAATATGACTGGAAGCTGGCAGTAATGCATGCCTCCCAGCCATATTGACTTCAAAATATGCAACAGCTTTCCTGTATGTTTGTTCCAAAATTGTTAATCCCGGAATTTATCGGTGAAAGGGTTGAGTGGCATGGATTACTCACCTGGAATTATTCGTCACAGAAAAACAAAAATAAAATATAATTCTGTTTCCAGTCAAATTCCGGATTTTCAGAAAAGTCATGGAAAATCGCATAGTGCAATAGTATTTATTAGGCACGACCCTATGCAGTGCTGGTTTACAGTAAAACCTGTCTATAGGGACACATTTTAATGAGAATTTAAAAACTGTTATCAAAAGAAATATAATTGATTAATTTGATCAGTTAACGCTACTAGTGGCGTTTGAGACCACACGCTGTCGGCTCACGAAGAAGTGTGGTTCCACTTGTCTGACGACCAGTCGACCACCCCCAATGACCCCATCCGTCTTAAAGAACCACCATATGGATTATGGTCTCAACAGTAGGTGCTCACTATAGACATGTTTGACTGTACTCAATGGCCCTATGGGCACACAGCGTGGCACTGGCAGAGCCTAATAGCTTGGATGCTTACATCATACATACGTGGGTTTGATCATATTTGATGAATCATTAATGATGGACTGATGGCATTGGTAATAACTTTAAATAATTAATACACTTACTTCCAGTGTGCAGGGAATCAGGGATACTATTTAAACAGGCCTGTAGCTCTAGGTGCTGTCGTCTGTCGACAGTACTTGAGGAAAATTACAGTCTCGCCACAGTGGCACACCGCGACGACCGCATTACAAATTCGCTGACGTCAGTATTCAGCAGCACGCTTTCCACGAATGATAATGTTCAACGAATAAACTGTAACAATTATGCTACACTTGCGCTTGCCGCTAACCGCTTGCGCAATTGTTTTCCGGGCCATAAATAGATATAATTATGGCCTGCGCTCTGTACTCTTTGAGCTATTAATAGACACACATGTATACATTATGATTGGGGAGCCAGGTGAGGACCGAGTGTGGCGGGTTATAATTAAATATTTATGATGAGGGGTGGGTAGGACGGCAATGGTTTTATTTTCAATTGAAATTTTTTTTTCAAAGGCCCTCGGGGGCCCCCCAGACCTCGGGGGGGGGGGCCCGTTGCATTTAGCAACGTCAGCCCTATGGCTGTGACGCCACTGGTTCCAACCAATTACAGACCTGTGTCACTTACAACCCATATGGTCAAAATCATTGGGAGGTCTATTTTGAAGAAACTGCTCAAGCGGTGTGAAGAAAACAACATTTTTTCATGTCATCAACATGGTTTTCAAACAGATACCTCTTGCTTCACAGCTTCTTGAATGCCTAAATGAGTGGAGACAGGCTTATGACATTCCTTGTTGAGTGGACATCACAGACACTGACTTTAGTAAGGTTTTCAACGCGGTCCTTCACATGAGACCGCTCCACGAGCTATACAACTTGACATCAGAGGAAAAGATTCTTGCCTGGCTTCATGCTTTCCTGCCAAACAGAATGCAGAGCGCGATACTAAATGGAACGCTCTTAGCTTGGAAAGCTATAATCTCAGGCGTAGCACACGCGCGCATGCCGCACGCACGCCGGCACGCACGTACGCACGCACACCCTGATAGCCTAGTGTTAAGCTGTTTGGTTATTCTTGAAAATCGTGTTACTCGATGAGCACGCCCTCCTACTCCGACAGGGGTAACATCTATTACTCGATTTGGAAATAATTGTTTCTAATCTCTGTACATGTGCAATGTTTAAACAACTTAGATTTATGGCAATTTGGTGAGGGCCTAATTTATTAATTAATTTTATTTATAAATATATATTTATATTTATATATAATTGCCATAAATCTAAGTTGTTTAAACAGTGCACATGTACAGAGATTAGAAACAATTATTTCCAAATCGAGCAATAGATGTTACCCCTGTCGGAGTAGGAGGGCGTGCTCATCGAGTAACACGATTTTCAAGAATAACCAAGCATGCCAATTTTGTTAAACCACAAACGTATATTCAGTAAGGCACCAACACACCAGTGTAGCGAATCAAACATGGACAATTTTCCCAAACTGTTGATAGACTGATCTTGAAACTAGTAATGATGCAGATCTTACCCCCTGCATAGTAGCCTATATAACTCAGCTGTAAAATTGTGTTGATATCTGGTGAGCCATTGTTGAAAAGAAATGGTCCATAAAAAACTATCAAAAAACATGAACAAATTCAGTCCGAAACTGTGAAACAAGAGGTATCAGACGATACCAATATCTCACATTTTTAAGTTACCGCAGGATCCAGCTCCCATAGGACTCGGTCTGCCCAGGACTAAATATTCCGCGAAAAAATAATGTCCAAGCCCTATACATATGTAGAATTAGATTGCCTTTTTGACCCCTGGCCACTGGCCTCAGATTGACTCAAGAACAAAATAATTTGTTGTACAGTAGTCTACTAACTACAGGCTTCAAAATGATATATGACATGGCCACATTTGATCAAATTTATTTTCTGCCCACCATTTCCCCCACCCTGCCCCTGTGGTGATATCAAAATTCCAATGTGTCATGTACATCCCTGGCCATATGTGTAATCATACAGAAAGTTTCAAGTTTCTATGTGAAATGGTCTAGGAGTTGCGCTACAATCGATTGGCGCCCACTTTTGACCCCGCCCCTACCCTCAGTTTGATCCAAGATCAAAATAATTCCCTGTACTGTCGTCTACTCATCATTGGCTTAAAAATGATGTGCGATATGACACGCTTTAGAAAATTTGTATTCTTTACCCCACATTTTCCACCCCCAGGGCCGTACCCCTGGCGTTATACCAAAATTCCAAAAGTGTCATGCACATTCCTGGTCATATGTGCAATCATCCTCAAAGTTTCAAGTTTCTATCTTAAACGGTATAGAAGGAGCTGCATTACAATCGATAAGTGCACGCACGCACGCACGCACGCACGCACGCACGCACGCACGCACTCACGCACGCACGCACGCACGCACGCACGCACGCACGCACGCACGCACGCACGCACGCACGCACGCACGCACGCACGCACGCACGCACGCACGCACGCACGCACGCACGCACGCACGCACGCACGCACGCACGCACGCACGCACGCACGCACGCACGCACGCACGCACAGGTCTCATCACTTAATCCCCAACCTTTCTTCGAAAATCGTGGGGATAATGTCCCAAAATGAAATCTAGTGTTACGCAGATCACATCCCTGTATAGTACAAATCACTTTTCTAAAGTTTCATTGAAATTGGATGAGCCATTGTTGAGAAATAGGTTGATTTATAGGCCTGCAGAGAACCTCTGTAAAAGCGATTATTTAGAGAGTTTAGTATTCCGAGAGCCTTATGCCCACAACATACCTCATTTTTTTTCAAAATTCTGTCTAGTTTTTGGAAATGTATGTTGTGGAGCTGGAAAGTGGTGCATTTTTATGTGATGTTTAAGAACGTGCAGGTATGTAAACGTGCATAAAAATACATATTTTTTGTGAAATCAAATGCCATTTCCGAACACCAATCGGTATTTTCCAAAAATTCATCACCACAACCACCATTACGAACTACAGAGTGGTATATATTCTCTTTATATTCTTTTAAACTAATTTACAGTAATTTTTAGTGACCTATTCGGGCAAATATTTCCATCTGCTGGCAGAAATACGTACTACTTGAAACACTTAAGTGTACACACAGTGTAGTTTGTTTCCAGTCTGTAATGACTATCTAATGTCTTTTATCACTACTATCTTCATCATTTTCTTCACTGTCGTCACTTTCATCACTTTCAACAATGTCACATTTAGCATGGGTGCGTTCATCTTTGCAGTCCTCACTGCCAGTGCAAGAGCACATCTCTATGCAACCCAGACCGTGGTCACTGCACATACATGAAACATTACACATAGCCCTTCCTTTTCAAATACACAATAAACTGTCCATTATCTCAGACGCCATAAGGCCATCAAACTGGACTGGCACACTACATTCCCCTTCCTTCTTCCATCTATACTGCAGGGGCGAACGGAGTTGGTGATTTGCTAAATGGGATTGCATCCAAATGTGTGTTCGCTTACACCTCTCCATGAAACTGGCTTCACAGGGTGGCAATTTGGCAATACTGGTGTCTTTAGTTGCCATTCTCGCCCTCATCTTATTCAAGTTTCCATGGTGTTTCTTTTCCTTACCACTCGGATTATACAGTGAAGATACTAAGACCATTGCTGCACATGTTGCAGATGGCACATCTTCACCACCAAGGGTTGCTAGAGCTATGGATTTGTTTGGATTTTTCTTGACCAGATTAAACACTGTGACCTTTCCCTTCATGTAAAAGACTGCATTTGTATCGCAGACAGTAAGTGCCTGAACAGCCGGTAATATCTGGCAGAATACTAAAGGAAACTTGTTACAGATATGATGGACAGGGTTGGACCGCATTTTGTCTTCAAGTTTTGTCACTTGTCCAGTTTTGATCCACAGTTCGGCCACGCTGTTCAGCATTTTTGCACTGGATGATGACTCTCCCTTTGACTCAAATTGCCAAACACATCATCTGCTTGATGACAGTGAAATATCATGCGGGTGTCTGCTTCCTCGTGGTTGCATTTTAGGTCGAGTATGTTTTCCAATTTACCAGCACTTACACACAGATAATCGTGTGGGTTTTCCAGGCAACCAGATAAACACACTTTTAAATGAGGGAGTGACGTAAGCATCTTTGGCAGTTCCTCTAACATGTGCCTACCTAAGAATTTAATGAATTTCGTCTTGTTTGAGGTGACATGCAAAAGGTTCTTCCAGTCCGGCACTGACAGTTCATTTGCTACATGAAATTCTCTCGTGCTGTTTGTCTTCTAAGTCGTTCTGCACTTTTTATCGACATGTCATCAATAATTGTGTTGACAGAAGCTGCTTGGTATATTCATTCGCAAGATCTCCAAATGTATTCTGCTTGCCACTATACATAGATTGAATATTTGACAGTGCATCCCTAACAAAAACAGTTTGTTCTTTGGAAAAATGTGGCAGGGTCTTGTACGTTTCTGTAACTTGCTCCAATTTCACACCTAGTTCTGATTTTTTGGCTTTCCGCATCGTTCCGTCTTCATGGAACATGAACAGTGGAACTGCGCAAACACGATAACTGAGAATGGTCTCTATGTTTACATCATCTCTAGCCGAGGAAATTCCCCAGTGTGCGCCTAAAAACCATCTCAAGACTAACATGTATAAGAACTGTTTTCCCCTTTGCATCTTTTATCTTTGCCTTTTTGTCCTTGTCATCAAATGTAAGAAGTCCAGTTCTCTTTATAGCAGAGTACTAGCCTCCCCCCCCCCCCTCCAACTGAAACTGTCGATTGTACAAATGACTCCATCATTTTTGTCCAGTTGCAACAATACCGAGTAAAGACTGTTGTACTTCATTTGATGCGGTAAGACCATTTAATACTTTCAACAATAACTGTGGATGCACAGCTACATCAAATGGATTTGTCATATTAGTATAGATGTGATCAACTATTGAATTGACATGCTTTTCATCACGCTCGAGACATGCAGGTTGACACTCTATGAGACAACCTTTGTGCCTGGACATCACGTGAAACAGTCTTCGAGCAGAAGTCCTTCATGGCTGACGAATATGTTCCTGCTATGTGTCTTGATAAGCTCCATCTGACGTCTGCCGATTTCTGCTGTGTTATACCAAAGAGTCCTGAGTTGCTCTTAGTGTATGTTATAACTGTTTTCTCTGTGTCACTGCCCCCCTGAAATCCCATTAAATCTCCATGCCGTTTCTTTTAGACCGAACTCTCCGTGCTCAAAGCTGGATTGACCTGTATTGGGCAGGTTACACATTGACAATGTATGCACAGGCGCCCACCGAGCATAATTTGAATGGTTTGACACAAAGAAGTAGGGAATCATAAGTCTTTGGCTGTTATTATGATTGGACCAATTCCTCTCTCTATCAGATCTCATACATTCAAGCAGAATCCCAATGGCTCGTATACACTCACTCCAGTACTGTAACTGATTTGTTTCTTCCATAGACATCAAATAGCTCCATAAGTGGAAGTAGGTATTCTTCAAGGAGATCTTCAAGCTCCTTCATTGCAGTTAGAGGGTTTGCACCACTATCTTTCTTCAAAGAGTTGTATATTTCAAGTAATTGCTCCCATACTTTATGTGGAATTTCTTGGGTTTTATTTTCTACTGATAGCCATTTAAGGAACTCTCCCATCCACACCTGCATTAGAGCCTCATAAACTAGTGTAAGCGCCCTGATACCTCTGTTGTACTGCTTGCCAAGCAATATATGGTTGGCTGTGGCTGCCGCATAGACGCCTGAATCGATTAATAAAGATCTGAGGTCACCACCGCTCCATAACTTCCCTATGCACACTATGAAGGAACACTGTGTGTCAAATGCTCCAAGACAAATAACGTTACTACTTAACTCCTTTGGCCTTGGCCACTTGGTTATTATTGCTACAGCATGCAATTGTTGGTCCATGAATTGTACTGCTACATTTTATCCAAGTGGGTTGTTATCTTCCGTACACTGTTTCATAGCAGTGTAACCAGTAGCCATGTCACTTGGTTTCCCATCTAAGGCAGGTGGGTATACAAAAGCAGTAAAAGATTCCCCCCTTGCCATCAGGACTTATCATTCTGTTGAATCCAAACCAAAATGGAGCAATCTGACTTTGGGAAGTATAGATATCTGGAATATATCTCTTGAGAGAATTCGTAGCATTACCCAGGTCTTGTCTGTTATTACCTTAGTTGTCTATGATCTGGTTTGACTAAATTAACAGCATTTTTAGTACGTGGTGGCTCACTTCTTTCCTTTGGCTTTTGAATTCCTTCACACTTCATTGGCTTTTCTGTTTCATCTGACATAGGTAATGTCCCGTGCTGTTGTTTTCACACCTTGATTTTACGCTGGACGCATGTGATGTTGGTCTGTTTTTGGAACTTCATCCTTGCCATAGAGTGAACCGTTTCCATCAATTGTTTCAGTGTTTATGTCGGCATTATCATCACCTTCACATACCAAGTTACCACTATCATTCTGTGATATTAACCCACTGGGTACATACACACCTGAACACACCTCTTCGGCTTCTTGACTAGTTACACTCGTATTCCCAAAATTCTCCATTCATCATAGCTCATGCAATAACCATGTGAATCGAGTCTCTCTATTAAGTTTCTAGACTCAAACGTGTTATGCATTTCTACAGCAAGTCATACCGTAAGAGGAGCTAAGACCTTACGGCTGGTTGACAATATGCACTCTGAGAGGGAAACACAAACTGAACATTTTAGTCTGCTTTTAATTCTTCTGCTGCATCATCCAACAACCAACTAACGAATTTAAACAAAGATCTTGGCAGATGTTTTCTTGTCTTAGCATCACATATTCACTTGACTAGAATATGCATTTGTCTCAAAATCCATTGCCATCATGTTATCTCGAAGAATCCCGACAGCTGTATGTAGCACAGAATATTCCGCATTGGTATCACGTTCACTACTAAGGCCCATCTGTACCTGTGATTGTCTCTGCCCTCTCTTGAGTTCTCTTGCTGCTTTTACAGCATGGTGCAATTTGATATCACTACTTAAAATGATGTTTGATTTTCCTTGCCCAAGTTGTGATAATACTTCAATGCGATCTCAATAATGTTTGAAGAGACGTTTTTGTAGGTTAGCAGAGTTGTAGTTTTGGTCCGCTTTAGGTGGGAATGAAACAACCCTTTTTAACAATACAGATAAATCGAGAGCCTTTTTATTCACCATTATACCACCATCAATTTCATCAACTAATTTGTTAAAAGCTTCGTCAAAAATTGATACTCTACAATTTGATGTTGTGCCTTTCAATATACACGTGTATGTCACATAGCACTATGTATGATAAGCTGCACCTTGAGCTATTAAGTCTGGTTTAGCTAATCTTTGTAACATAATATGATCTGTTCGCATGTCTACTGCTTCCCTTATCAGAGGCTCAGTTGTAACATACTCTACTCTGTGTAATATCTTATCATTCGTATGAGACTTCCACATGCAAAATATACATTTGCTAGAATCAAAGGCAGGCACATGTGATCTGTTGATTCTTCCGCATGTACTCTGTTGTTCACATGATGCACCCGCATGCGGTTTGGCAGCTGGTACCTTACTGTCTTTATGCACATGAGCTAGATTCTCTGGGATGGTAAACGATGCATAACGGTTTCTATGATAAGTAATGGGTAGTTCACTAACGTCACCATCCAAATTATCACAAATTTCCATCAACCAGCCATAAGTTGGATGACTGCATTTCCGTACTTTAGCCGCTGAATCAATCTTGTGTCTAGTAACAGGAGAACAGTTTTGACAGCATCGCATCGTTTTGCAGTTTGGCAAATTATACAGTTCTTGACGTTGACTGACGTTTTCTGGGTTTTTAAGCTTTTGATGGGATTACCTTTAAAGGATATATATATATATATATATATATATATATATATATATATATATATATATATATATATATATATATATATATATATATATATATATATATATATATGTGTGTATATATGTCGTCATAAATCAATTCGTCCTAATAAACAGACTTTAGGCAGTCAGATTTCATCTCACGTGATATTCCTTCTTTTTTTGTAGTAGAGCGATGTGGTATAAATGTAAATGTTAATGTACATTTGGCTAAAATGGCCAGCAGTACAAACTTTGACGGATCAGACACTGGGTATGTGCGATGTCGTTGGTGTTCCATCGACATCCGCGACACCATATGCCGACGGTCGAAACACGAGAGGGTCTGCAGGCGTATGATCAAGAAAACAGAACCTAAAGAGATGGTGTACACCTGCAAGGAGTGCTATTGTCTATTACCAATCAAACAGTATCCGTATGGGTGTCCTGTAATCGGTGATACTCCGACTGATATACAAAAAGCAAACAAGACACAGTTTGTTACCAAACTGACAACTGCGCCTGTGCGGATCTGCGAAGACTGAGACCTATCTCAAAACACGGCCCTTTTCAGGGCCCACAAAGCATTTGAAAGTGAACTCTTTATCTGTTAAAAAAATAAAATAATGTAATAAAGTTTTTACACACAACAACCCGCTTCACACATGCATACGCAAGCACACATTCTGATCCGTCAAAAGTAGTCGATGGATGCTACTGTTCTAAATGGCCATCTGTACGCTATTGTTCGTGGACGATTAATGCATTGCCATTGACTAGGAACGCATTTTGTTCATATTTTCGAAAAATATAATTAAATGACTGCCATTTTAAAGACATAAATGCGATAGATAACACTATCTATATAATAGCATAGGAAAATGTACTGTGTACGTGTCTGATTTTTTTTAATTAAATGACTGGGGAACACATTTTGCTCATATTTTTGGAATTTTAATAATTAAATGACTTCCACTTTAAAGAATCGCCTTAAATACGTAAGATAAAATTATATATATATATATATATATATATATATATATATATATATATATGCCGATTATTAAAGGCGCTAAAGTTGTCATAAATCAATTCGTCCTAATAAACAGACATCTTTTGGTCCAAAAAGTTATCTACCATAGATAATTAGTTTTAAGCGACCACACGTCTGTAGTGACAATGTTTTGATGGCCCATATAGTGTTCATTATACAGAGGTTTTACCATTAATATGCATTTAAAAGGTCATAAAAAATAATCGTAAATGAGCTGTGGATCTGATTGGTTGTTGCAGTGATGGGAAATTGGAAAGGTTGAAGAGCTTTCGTAAAACTGTCATTGATTTCTCCAAAAAAAATATAGAATTTTTATGTATGTTTACATATGCGTACATTTTTAAATATCACACAAAACTGCACCAACTTTCAGTTCCGCAACATACATTTCCAAAAACTAGACACAATTTGTGAAAGAATGAGATATCTAGTGGGAAGAAGGCTCTCGGAATACTAATGCACAAAATTGAGGCCTCTGTCTATTAAAGACTTTAACTAAAAGTGTGCTGGCAAAATACATGTCCAAGTCCAAAACTGTGGAAAAAATAGTTAAAATGCCCCCAAATTAAATCCATTGTTATGTAGATCACATCCTTGTATAGTATAGATCACTTCTGTAAAGTTTCATTGAGATCGGATGAACCAGTTTTGAAAAATAAGTTGATTAAAAAACCTTAACCAAAACTGCACAAATGACGGACGCCGCCGCCGCCGCCGGAATTAGTGATCCCTATGTCTCGCTTTCTGCTTCCCAGGCGAGACAAAAATGGTAATGGCCGGTTTACAAACGGTCCAATTTCACATCACTACCGTATACGCACGCACGCACGGCACGGAAGAGATTTAGATAAAGACCTCCACCCCCACCCCCACCCTACCCACTAAAGGCGATAACTTCGCCGCCAATTCAGGGAGTGCGTGTGCGTGCATGGCCATTTTGAGGCAATATGGCAATGCTTATTTAATTATAATTCATCAATTTAGATTTCTGCTACACTCACTATAGGGTATATGGTAAATTTTACAAACTTTCATTAGCAACCCATTTAAGTTATCCATTTTGTAAGATTAATTAGTTTTGACCACACACGGCATTAAAGATTAAAGCATCATCATCATCACATGCCTCACACCACCACCACCACCACCACCACCACCACCACCACCACCACCACCATCACCACCACCACGACGACGACCAACACGGGCGGCGGTGGCGGCGGCACCATCAGCAGAAGCAGCAGCAGCAGTGTCGTAGTCATCCATGAGAAGATGCAGTAAGGACGCATGCGACGTGGTGGTAGTGTGGTGGGGTGGACTGGGCAATTGCCAGACTCCCAGTTTACCCTACACAAAATTACAATTGCCACATTAGTCTCAATCTTTTTTCAATCTACTCCCCTCCTCCCCGCCCCCACCCAATTCGCATACACCACCTCGCCCTCCTCCCCTACCCAACCCACACGTTCCACATACGCTGCATTGTCGTCCTCCTCCTTCTCCCCTCCTTCTCCCCTCCTCCTCCCCCTCCCCTCCTCCCCTCCTCACGCCCCTATTCCCTATACCATATTCCCTATACCCTATTCCATGCCCGACAGCTAACCGATCAACCAATCTGCCGCCAGTAGTAAAAGGTGTATCTGTGCGTTATTGTTCTTCACGGCAGGAGGTCCTCTCGAACAATGACGCACAGCCGCCTAGAGTGTAGACCAATGACGCACAGCCGCCCAGCGAAAAGAACAATGACGCACAGACGCCCAGCGAAAAAGAACAATGGCGAACAGCGGCACACGTTTGAGAGTTTTGATAACAATGGCGCACAGCCGCACACGTTTTTTTGGATTTGCAACACTGTGGAATGTTCTATTATTTTAAATTAGTTAACCCTTATAAGTTTAAAAGTTGTGTATTTTACGTTTAAATGTAGTGGCGGTGCGCCCCCCTCCGTGGTTATCTACCGTGGTAAAAATAATAAGAGAGTAATGTAAAAGAATAGAGTTTAAGAGGTGGTCTGATAATGGAGGTCGTAGGAGGATGAGGTTGAGGATGTATGAGGAATTACGGTATTGATGTTTGAAAATAATTTGACTATTTCGTCGCTAACGTTATTAGTAAACTGTAGAATATTTAGAGACTGCCTGTAAGCTGTTACTGTCTTAGCAACAGCTACCAGACAGATTAGCGACAAAATATTAAAAATAATCTTGTATTAATGGTATGTTCGGTTGGAATGGTAACCAAGACTTGGTGGTGATGGATTGGATTGTATCCTGGGTTTAAAAGAGTTAACCCTTTCACCGATGAATATATATCTCATTTTCATCGATACCATACAGGTAAACTGTTGAATATTTTGAGATTAATTTGACGTCGTTAACGTTATTAGAAAACTATTTTTGTTGAATATTTTGATTGGCTTTTACCGTCATTACGTACAAATTGTTTTGTAAACACTTTGCAATAACGTCAGTCGTTTTAGATACGATGGTTAAAATGTGGTCATTATATCTCTGAGGGTTCCGTGTGTTTATAGAATTGTATGTAGAGCGTACTTATGCTAAAAAGATTATTTGTTGCGTATGATTTAACCACACGTCTTGAACAGCCGTGAGATCAAGCTTGAATCGAGATACAAACATACCATGTGTTAATAATGAAAGAACATGTTAGTACCTCACGTCTCGTACTACATGGTTTTTAGAAATATTCAAAATTACTATTGAATTATTACGTACTCACTAGGAGATTTCACTTTGTAGTTGCGAATGCGTACAGCTGTGTGCTCTGGATACAATATCGTATCGTTTCCTAGTTCTTAGCCGAGTGGACATATGTACTAATTCCCTTGGGTAATTATTAGAATATCACGTTTTGGTGCTCGAGTGCTTTATGCATATTTATGGTGTGTTCGCGCATTACTCATATTAACATTAAACATGTCCGCTTCATTCGCTTTAAGGTCATGTGATGTTAGATTTTGTCAATGCCTGTTTCCTCGCGAACTAATAATGTCGTTGGTATGTAACATGACGAAAGGTCGCCCATGGTGGAATATGTGGTTGAATGCGTCTGTATCGTTGGAAATCTGTTACTGATCCATCATCCACAAGGGTGTCCTACTTTTTTTCGCATACGTACCCACACACACGCACGCACCTGATGCACCAACACACGCACGTACTGCGCATACCCTCACGCGTGTTACGATACGCGCGTGACTACGCGTGCGTGGTTCTACGCGGTCGCCCCTTGTCACCCGTGTTCCCTGTCCCCTATGCGTGTATGTCGTGCGTGCGTGCGTCTTTTTTATGTACCCGTTTGTGTGTGGGTGTATGTAACATAATTTCGTTTTTTTGGTGGCCCCTTAAAAAAGAGGCCTATTTTTTATTTTTTATTTTGCTAACGTACATATTTTTATCTCAATTATTGCAAACGTTAACTTCTGTTTTGTTTGCACCACATACACATACAACAATCATTACGAAGTTGGTACTTCGCATGCAACCATTTGTTGTAATTGCGTTCGTCCGGATCCGCTAGATAATCTCTCCAGCGGTTACGGATTTCACGCAATGACATTGCAAATGGTTGCCGTACTGGAACCTCTTTATATTGGTTCCATTGGATGCAACCGCAATTAATAGGCGTAGAACCTATCGTTCTCCATCGATCGCATAATTGAGATTCCATTTTACGTGTTTTGACAAATTAAAAAAACTGTATGCCTTACTAGTCGCGCGCATTTCACTTTTATAGCTAAAATATGAGCTGTCAGTAAAACTATCTTTCCAATCTGAACACGCCCTTATTTTGGTCATGTGTTTTTTCTCCACCGCTTAACATCATCGGTTTACAAAACATTACTATCGCACCATGTTTGAATGACATTGCAGTTATAGAAAACTGGAATTGATACGCAGGGTTCAATTACAGAGTACGTCATATGGTTTCCTCTGTATTCAAATATGTCCGCATTTTGACATTGTCACGATGTGAATACGATTAATTACGGATCTCTGGATCATTGTGGTACGCCTCGCGTGCCTAGTGTACCATTAAATCTTCTTTTTTTTTATATCAAAATAGCGATAATTGGGGAATATTACCGACATTTATTCATGATAATTAAAAAGAAAACGTAGTACATAAATAATTATACATTAAATATGATCATTTTTTCTTCATAATCCTGCGCGTCAGACGTTTCATTGTGGTATTAAGGTAAAGAATAATAGAGTTTAAGTGGTGTTCTGATAATATGAGGAAGGAGTTTAAGAGGTGGTCTGATAATGGAGGTCGTATGGTGAGGAGTAGGAGGTAGATGAGGCTAGCATAGGCCCTACTTGCTCAGTAGAAGTTGGTTTTGAGGGTCTAGCGTACTTGTTTACAAGGCAATGCTCTATGTACGAATATTTTGTAAATAATTTGACTGTCTGTGTCAGTTGAGGCAGAATGATATAGCATTCCTCCTCAGTTGATATTGCTGGATGATTATGAGGGCGATGCTAGCGTACTTGTTTACAAGGTATGCACGATGTACGAATATTTTGATAATTTGTTGCTGAATATTTTGATAATTTGAGTGGTAGCTGAATATTTTGATAATTGGTTGCTGAATATTATGATAATCAGTTGCTAAATATGTTGATTGGTTGCTGAATAAATTGATTGGTTGCTGAATATTTTGAAAACGATTTGACTGTGTAAATTTTAATTTCTTATTAGACGATGTTAGGTAAGAGAGAGGTGGTCTCATAACGAAGGTCGAAGGAGGAGGGAGGAATGCTATCTCGGCCACCCTCTGCTCGGCATTGTTCTCCGCGCATGAGCGTACCTTTATTCAGCTCGTGGTCCTTTAAGAAAATGCAGGTGGTCGCTCGTAGAGGTGTCGCGAGGGATGAGGAGGATGGCTGACGTATATGCTAGCGTATTCGCCGAGGCAACGTCTTGCGCGATATCTCTGTACGAATATTTTGAAAATAATTGTTTGTAAGCCGCTGGCGGTTTAGTCACCATTAACCCCCTCCTTGGTTTAAGTCATTTTAAAAATGGTAGTCATTTAATTATTAAATTTTCAAAATTGTTATGGAAATGGTCATCGTTGACGATCGATGTTGTATAATATTATATAGATAGTTTTATCTACCATATTTATGTCTTTAAAGCGTCAATCATTTAATTATTAAATTTTTTTTTAAATATGAACAAACTCACAGTCATTTAATTTTCAAAAAAAATCAGAGCGTTGCGTTACACGGGTTATAGTGATCTACGTTGTATATATATATATTATTTTTTCTTACGTATTTAAGGCGATTCTTTAAAGTGGAAGTCATTTAATTATTAAAATTTCAAAAATATGAGCAAAATGTGTTCCCCAGTCATTTAGTTTTTTTAAATCAGACACGTACACAGTAAGTTTTCCTATGCTATTATATAGATAGTGTTATCTATCGTATTTATGTCTTTAAAATGGCAGTCATTTAATTATACATTTTTCAAAAATATGAACAAAATGCGTTCCTAGTCAATGGCAATGCATTAATCGTCCACGAACAATAGCGTACAGATGGCCATTTAGAACAGTAGCATCCATCGACCACTTTTGACGGATCAGAATGTGTGCTTGCGTATGCATGTGTGAAGCGGGTTGTTGTGTGTAAAAACTTTATTACATTATTTTATTTTTTGAACAGATAAAGAGTTCACTTTCAAATGCTTTGTGGGCCCTGAAAAGGGCCGTGTTTTGAGATAGGTCTCAGTCTTCACAGATCCGCACAGGCGCAGTTGTCAGTTTGGTAACAAACTGCGTCATGTTTGCTTTTTGTATATCAGTCGGAGTATCACCGATTACAGGACACCCATGCGGATATTGTTTGATTGGTAATAGACAATAGAAGTCCTTGCAGGTGTACACCATCTCTTTAGGTTCTGTTTTCTTGATCATACGCCTACAGACCCTCTCGTGTTTCGACCGTCGGCATATGGTGTCGCGGATGTTGATGGAACACCAACGACATCGCACATACCCAGTGTCTGATCCGTCAAAGTTTGTACTTCTGGCCATTTTAGCCAAATATACATTAACATTTACATTTATACCACATCGCTCTACTACAAAAAAAAAAGAATGAATAGCACGTGAGATGAAATCGGGCTGCCTAAGGCTACCTAACCACTCGGCAGTTAGACATCCAACCACTTTGCGATGTTTAAACTGGAATGAGAAAATGGATTGAATTTGTACCGTTTATAGGAATATATGTACTGCGGCCGCAAATCCGCAACACGCGCCCACGTGCGGCCGCACATGTACGCATGCATTTTGGCATGTATGCGTGTTCAGGCATGTGCATATACTTGTTGCCATCCGCAACAAGTTAACAAGTCAACATCCATAACACGAGCCCGCAAATCCACAACACGTGCCCGCATGCGCCGCACGTGTATGCATGCATTTTGGCGTGTATGCGTGTTCAGGCATGTGCATATACTTGTTGCCATCCGCAACACGCGTCCGCAAATCCGCAACACATTTTAGCCGAATATACAATAACATTTACATTTCTACTACATCGCTCTACTACAAAAAGAAAATATAAGGAATATCGGGTGAGATGACTAGCGTCCTATCAAAAACTGTCACGTACTGACCTCCTTATAATGACACATACATGCAGGCGAAAATCTTGGATATGTTCACGGGCTAGATGCGATGGATCAGTTTGTTAAATGGTTTATGCTCATAAAAATATGTGCGTTAAAAAACTATCCAGGGAAATATGTTTTCTCTGACCACCTCGTTATTGTGCATAAAGCATCTATGATTCGCTTTTAATCCTTCAATTTGTATGCAAACGCATTAACCTTCATCTAAAACCCTCAAACATGAAATTAAGCGGCTTCCTACCAGTCATTTAATTTTTTTTAAAGAGAGCAAAGTACATCTCTATGCGGGTAATATATATAGCTAAGCCAAGCGATGTTGTATGCATAATATTATATAGATAATAATCATGCATCTCGTATTTAAGGAGTGGTCTTTAAAGCATCAGTCATTTAATTATTAAATTTTAAAAATTGTTATAAAAATGGTGGGAACAATGTCCACCGTCGTCATCGTTGACGAATAATGACGAGCACCCTTGTATCGTTTAACGTATTAGGTGGTCGATGCGGTACCTCGTGGTTGTAGTAAAAAAAGTATTTTGAAACAAAGCGGAATTGTGGCTTCCTATGTCAAATTGTCGCATTGAACAGCACTTTTTTTCAAGTTTGTGCGCACGAAGGCGCTAGTGCGAATTGTAGCTTCCTATGTCAAATTAGTATCAAAACTATTCGCTTAAACTACCAATGCGCCACGATTTAGGTTTGAAAAATCAGAAAATAACATCCCTGGAATGAGTGTAGGGGTGGTCACATAACTGAGGTCGAACGAGTGAGGAGGAGGAGGGATGAGGTATGCTAGCACGGTGCTGCCTGGCACGAGGGATGAGGTATACTAGCATACTTGTTTACAAGGTCGGCAATGTGCGTTGTACGAATATTTTGACAACTTTCTATCATATCATTTCCATGATATTTAGTGAATATTTTGAAAATAATTTTACTGTCTGCATCAACTTTTGCTCGAAACCTTTCCAAAATATTTTGCTAGGAAGTAGATCCCTGGAATGTCTGAAACACCTCGCCAGTCAGCCAGTTAAAGGTAATAAAACTAGGAAAAATTACCATGTCCGGGTACACACAGTATGAATGCATTATGAGTACCTAGTCAATGAGACCCCGACAACAAAAATAATATAGTTGGCTAACCATTGTCTGGACATTGCGGCCGCAACCACCTACTACCAATACCGACCATCATCACCATCACCACCACCATCACCATCACCATCCCTCTATCACCACCAGCACCACCACCCACTAAGCACCAACACCCACCACCAAGCATTAACCCCACCCCATCATCCACCCCAACACCTATTTTCATCAACCGCCAACCCCACCGCCACCACCACTAAGTACAACAGCACTCTGATTTGTATATTGAGGGATGTGGGGGACCTGGCTGGGCATCTACAATCATCAAATCAACATGCGCATAAAGAACCAATGTTTTATTTGTATCCATATTTTTACATTGAAGTAAATATTACATATGATAAAATGTATAGTTGCTGTAGCATAAACAAATAGTCAATGTTATGGAGATCCATTTTATCGATGACTGATTCCTTATGGATCAGATCTATCACCGACAGAATCATCATCATTATCATCAGTATCTAGTTGGTTCCTTATGTACTTCTTGATCAGAAATTCTCTTTTTCGAAAAGCTGAGAAGACTGCTTCATCGTATGTGTACCCCTCGTCAATAAAATCTTTAATTTCCTGACGAATTATTTTAATGAACGTAGAGTTCTGTAATCTTCTCGACTGGAGCATTATGTCTATACACTTTGTAACTAAAGCGTCAACATATATGGAAATAGGCACATTGCCTACACCATTTGGGTCTGTGTCCACTTCACCATCCTCATCTTCTAAACCTGATTGTTCAGCGTCTAAGACCTGCTTAATATTTTGGAATATGGTAAATAGTTCCTCATTGCCTATGGCTTCTTTTTCATCTTCACCTTCATCTTCACTCTCAGTCTCCGCTGAGTCATTACCGGCTTCACTCTCCGACTCCGCTGGCTCATCATCATCACTATTCATCTCTGTCATTTCTTCATCTTCACTGTCTAGATCTTTGCTATCTTCATCGTTATGGAATCGGATCTTATGCCGCTTCAGGTCATTTGACCTATTAAAAGTTGAAGCACATTCAAAACATTTATGTCTCGGCATATTGATTATAGGATAAATCAAGCAAGTATTCAAGTTACAAGGTTCTTCAAAGAAATCTGACTGCCTAACTACTCTGCAGTTACACGTCCAACCACTTTGCTATGTTTAAACTGGAATGAGAAAAGGGATTGAATTTGTACCATTTATAGGATTATATGTACTGTGGCCGCAAATCCGCAATATGCGCCCGCAAAGCCGCAACATGCACCCGCAATCTGCATCATGTGCCCGCAATCTGCAACATATGCCTGCAAATCTGTATCATGCACGCGAAATCCGCAACATGCGCCCACAATCCGCAACATACGCCCGCAAATTCACAACATGTGGACCGCATGCGTTCGCACATGTATGCATACATTTTGGCATGTATGCATGCTCAGGCATGTACATATACTTGTTGCCATCCGCAACGCGCACCCGCAAATCCGCATCATGCGCCCGCAATCTGCAACATACGCCCGCAAATTCACAACATGCGGACTGCATGCGTCCGCACATGTATGCATACATTTTGGCGTGTATGCGTGTATGCGTGTTCATGCATGTACATATACTTGTTGCCATCCACAACACACGCCCGCAAATCCGCATCATGCACGCGCAATCCACATCATGCGCCCGCAATCCGCAACATACACCCGCAAATCCACAACATGCAAACACAATCCACAACAAGAGATCGCAATCTCCAACAAGCGGTCGCAATCCACAACATGCGGTGGTGGTGGTCGTGCCTAGTGGTTGGTGGTGGATGTCGGTACTGGCGGTGGTGGTGCTAGTGGCCGTGGTGTTGAAGGTGGTGGTGTTGATGCTCATCGTGATGGTGGTGGTTGTTGGTGATGATGATGGGGGTGGAGGTGGTAGGTGGTCGGTGGGTGGTGTTTGCTGTCGCGATGTCTAGACAAATGGATAGCCAGCAGAGCCACTCATTCCGATGATAACTTTTCAAAAATAGTCTTCTGGCGCATGCATGCGCACAAGGGCGCACACCGGGGCATGCACGCATGCACAAGGGTACGATGTATAACTAGCAGTATCGCATATTAGCACATGTGCATACGAGCGAGACCTTTATTAAATCCTCATTGACATCCCCTCTCCAACCTATATGCCATTTTTTCGAACACAGCGCTCTCACACATTCCGACCACAATGTCTAGACAAATGGATAGCTGTCAGAGTCAGTCATTCCGGTGATAATTTTTCAAAAATAGCCTTCTCTAAAGATGCAAGTATGAATATCAAGAAATTTGCTATGGGTTGGCGGGTGCGTGGGTGGTGTTGGTGGAGTTAATGCATGTTGTTGGGTGTAGGGCGTAGTGGTGGAGGTGGTGGTGTTGTTGGTGGTGGGTGTTGGTGATGATGATGGTGGTTGGTGGGTGGGGGGGGGGGGCGGTTTACTGGCGCAATGACTAGACAAATGGATAGCCTACAGTGCCAGTCATTCCGATGATTAATTTTCAAAAATAGCCTTCTCTAAGGATGCAAGTATGAATATGAAGAAATTTGCTACGGGTTGGCGGGTGCGTGGGTGGTGGTGGTGGTGGGGTTAATGCATGGTGTTGGGTGTCGGTCGTAGTGGTGGTGGTGGTGGTGGTGGTGGTGGTGGTGGTGGTGGTGGTGGTGGTGGTGGTGGTTGTGGCGGTCGTGGGTGTTGGCGATGATGATGGTGGTTGGTGGGGGGGTGTTTACTGGCGCAATGACTAGACAAATGGATAGCCTACAGTGCCAGTCATTCCGATGATAAATTTTCAAAAATAGCCTTCTCTAAGGATACAAGTATGAATATGAAGAAATTCACTATGGGTTGGCGGGTGCATGGGTGGTGGTGGTGGAGTTAATGCATGGTGTTGGGTGTAGGTCGTAGTGGTGGTGGTGGTGGTGGTGGTGGTGGTGGTGGTGGTGGTGGATGGTGGGGCGTGTTTGCCGGCGCAATGACTAGACAAATGGATAGCCTGCAGTGCCAGTCATTCCGATGATAAATTTTCAAAAATAGTCTTCTCTTGTACTACAAATATGAATATGAAGAAAATGGACATTTTCTTGAAGAAATTCGAGGGTTAAAAGGGTTCATATCGTCCATGTAATGGCGCAACACGAGGTGGTCGCTTAGGGCAGGACTGAATTATATAGTACAAAACATGGTTATAACGTATCACTGCTCTGTAGCCACAAGGATATATTTATATTTGTAGTAAACGGCCATCAATGATTATGCTACTACGCTCAAAATGTTGCTCTTAATTGTCATATCTTTAAGCATCGGTAAACAACAATAGTCGGTGAGCGGGTGCACGTGTTATTATCGATTTAAAAAAAACCTCTCGGCGAGGACGTTGCTTATAACGAGACGGGTGGTACATTCTTATAGTATTCCTTAACACATGACATGTTTGTATCTCGATTAAAGATTGATCTTGGTGCTTTAACATTCTTTCGTTATTAACACGTGCCGTGTTTGTAACTCGATTAAGGACCGATCCCACGGCTATTGCGACAGTAATGGTTAAATCATACACAACAAATAATCTTTTTATCACTCGTACGCTCGACATACCATTCTATAAACGCATGGAGCACTCAGAGACATAATGACTACATTTTTAATCATCGTACAACCACAAAATCTGAAAACGACTGACATTATTGCAAATGAAATATTAAGTATTTAAAAACAATTTGCGCATAATGACGGTTAAGCCAACAGGCAAAACGTTTTCAAAATATTCAACAAAATAGTTTACTAATAAATTAACGTAAGCGACGAAACAGTCAAATTATTTTCAAAATATACATCAATATCGAGCATTGGCCTAATTCCTCACCCCTCCTCAACCACATACTCCCTCCTCCTCATCCTATGTCCTCACTTACCAGACCACCTCTGAAACATTATAACCCTTAAAAGTTTAAAAGTTGTGTATTTTACGTTTAAACGTAGTGGCGGCGCGCCCCCCTCCGTGGTTATCTACCGTGGTAAAAATAATAAGAGAGTAATGTAAAAGAATAGAGTTTAAGAGGTGGTCTGATAATGGAGGTCGTAGGAGGATGAGGTTGAGGATGTATGAGGAATTACGGTATTGATGTTTGAAAATAATTTGACTATTTCGTATATAATATTAAGTATTTAAAAACAATTTGTGCGTAATGACGGTTAAAAGTCAATCAAAATATTCAACAAAAATAGTTTTCTAATAACGTTAGCGACGTCAAATTAATTTCAAAATATTCAACAGTTTTTCCTGTATGGTATCGATGAAAATGAGATATATATTCATCGGTGAAAGGGTTAACTTCTTTTTAACCCAGGATACAATCCAATCCATCACCACCAAGTCTTGGTTACCATTCCAACCGAACATACCATTAATACAAGATTATTTTTAATATTTTGTCGCTAATCTGTCTGGTAGCTGTTGCTAAGACAGTAACAGCTTACAGGCAGTCTCTAAATATTCTACAGTTTACTAATAACGTTAGCGACGAAATAGTCAAATTATTTTCAAACATCAATACCGTAATTCCTCATACATCCTCAACCTCATCCTCCTACGACCTCCATTATCAGACCACCTCTTAAACTCTATTCTTTTACATTACTCTC
The DNA here is from genome assembly GCA_034401795.1 of Chaetoderma sp. LZ-2023a. Lineage (NCBI taxonomy): Eukaryota > Metazoa > Mollusca > Caudofoveata > Chaetodermatida > Chaetodermatidae > Chaetoderma > Chaetoderma sp. LZ-2023a. The sequence continues at coordinate 19,193,673 of CM067364.1, forward strand.
TTATTATTTTTACCACGGTAGATAACCACGGAGGGGGGCGCGCCGCCACTACGTTTAAACGTAAAATACACAACTTTTAAACTTTTAAGGGTTAACTAATTCAAAATAATAGAACATTTAGAGTGTTGCAGAATCTACGTGTGCGGCTGACGCCATTGTTATCAAAACTCTCAAACGTGTGCCGCTGTTCGCCATTGTTCTTTTTCTCTGGGCGGCTGTGCGTCATTGTTCTACACTCTAGGCGGCTGTGCTTCATTGTTCTCGAGGACCTCCTGCTGTGAAGAACAATAACGCACAGATACACCCTTTATTATTATTATTATTATTATTATTATTATTATTATTATTATTATTATTATTATTATTATTATTATTATTATTATTATTATTATTATTATTATTATTATTATTATTATTATTATTATTATTATAATTATTATTATTATTATTACTATTACTGTTATTGTTATTATTATTATTATTATTATTATTATTATTATTATTATTATTATTATTATTATTATTATTATTATTATTATCAATAGCACTAAGAGCAGCAGAGTCAACCAAGAGCCTAATCATCATCATCATCATCATCATCATCAGCATCAGCACCATCATCATCATCATCACCCATAACACTAACAGCAACAGCGCTGACCAAAAGCCGAATCCAGCAAATAGTATTGCTTTCAACCGGCATCAGGAAATAGAATCAACCATCATATTGTTCCAAGAATGTAATTCGAATGAGTAATATCAGATCATTTTGGAAGTTACGCCGCGCTTAAACCTACCCACCCTCACCCCCACCCACCTCCCCCCCCCCAAACCCCCCCCCCCCCAACAATAACAAAAACCCACAAAACAACTGGCATATTTTGAGGTATTTACACCTTTATTTAAACTAAACCATCAGTTAAACTGTATTTAGTATTAACCCACCGTTTACCGTAAACCACCTTTATGCATATGGACAGTGGTGTAAATGAAAAGTTACACCGGGTTTAAGCTAAACTCTCTCTAAGCCACCTGTATGTATATATACGGGCCCAGCCCTTTAGTTTCTGTTTTGTCCTTAGTGGTCTTAGATTATGTTTTAGGTCTGATCGAAAAACACATAACAAGTTGCTGAACACATTATGGCGTCCTCCTAGAACATGGCACGTGTTGGTCCCTAGACCTAGTAGTGCTGAAAATTCAAATATATTTTAAACGGGTGTGTGCTCGGGCATTAGAAGGGCGTGTCCAAACATTGACCATCGCTTTTAATCGGCCCTCAAAAAGAGTGGCACTGTATTACGCAGTTTCCTGAATTTAATATTATAAACTGCGTGACGAGGGATGATTCGTGATGGTTCGCGTGCACATGCGATGGCAAGCGTTTGCGTTTGTTCAGGAGGGCACTTGGAGCTGACCGGCTGTCACAGTTAGTTCGATAATAGTAGATTATCCTGCATTTCCATAGGTAAATATGGACCCTCAGTTGGCTGTCAAATTATTCTATTTTACCTGTTTTCTCCAGAAACCGTGTATATGCAATTCCTATTAGGCCTACACACTTTTTTTTTTTAATTATGAGACCAAAATTTATTTCCAACAGATTAAGTAGTAAAAGAACATTTAAATTCCTATCTAACAATTAGAGATACTCTTAAAAGAAATTGTGTTATTAATTATATGGCCATGTTCCCTCGTACGCCTGATATGTAATAGCGATCGTGCGTCACGTGATCAACGTCAGGTATGAAGAACCCATGTTTAGCCATTCAGATTTCAGACAAATCACACTGACAATTCAATATCCCCAAACTAGACAGAACAAGATCCATAGAATCTTGATATCTGCGGTTCAGGATTTTTCAGATTTTCCCGACTTTTAGTTTCCGAGATATCAACAGTTCAGGATTTTGATCCGATCCGCAT